>CM008283.1:45048377-45560336 GCA_002319775.1 Fagopyrum tataricum
TAGAATCAACTATTGTATCCTGCTTGGAGCTCTTCCAGCTCACAACTCCTCCGTTAAGAATGAAGACATAACCCGATTGAGACTCAAATCCATCTCGGTCAGTCTGAAAGCTTGCATCAGTATAGCCTTGTACGATCAATTTTTCATCTCCCCCATATACTAAGAAAACATCTTTGGTCCTTCTCAAGTACTTCAGGATATTCTTAGCTGCACTCCAATGTGCTTCTCCAGGACTTGATTGGTATCTTCTACACATGCTAAAAGCATACGCAACATCAGGACGTGTACATACCATGGCATACATGATAGATCCTATAGAGGAAGCATATGGGATCTGGTTCATCTTCTCAAGCTCAACGGGTGTTTCAGGACACTGCTTCTTGCTGAGATATACACCATGTTGCATGGGTAAAAACCCCTTCTTGGAATCCTGCATCTTGAATCTATTAAGAATCTTATCAATATAAGTTCCTTGACTCAATCCAAGAAGCTTCTTAGACTCTGTAGATCTTAATTCCAAGTACGTACTCGGCATTTCCTAAGTCTTTCATTGAGACACATTTCTTCAGCCATTCCTTTACGGACTCTAGCATCGGAATGTCATTCCCAATAAGTAGTATGTCATCCACATACATGACTAAGATGGTTACCTTACTCCCACTAAACTTCTTGTAAACACAAGGATCCTCTTCACATCTAATGATACCAAACTCTTTGATCTTTTCATCAAATCGAAAGTTCCAACTCCTGGATGCTTGCTTAAGTCCATAAATGGACTTTTTAAGCTTGCATACCTTCCCAACATCATATGGATCTTCAAAACCTTCAGGTTGTGTCATGTACACATCCTCTTCCAAAAAACCATTTAGAAAAGCAGTTTTGACATCCATTTGCCATATCTCATAGTCATAATATGCGGCAATAGCTAGGATTATCCTAATGGATCTAATCATGACAACTGGTGAAAATGTCTCGTCATAGTCTATACCATGAATATGTCTAAAACCTTTGGCAACTAGTCTTGCCTTGTAAACAGACACATTTCCATCCTTGTTAGTTTTGAGTTTGAAAATTCACTTGTTTCCTATGGGTTTTACCTCATATGGCAAATCTATCAAGTCCCATACTTGATTTTCAAACATCGAATCCATTTCGGACCGCATGGCCTCAAGCCATTTCTTGGAGTCTGGACCCATCACTGCTTTCTTATATGTAGAAGGCTCACTATGTTCTAACATAAGAACATCAAGGCTTACATTCAAGATGAAATCATCATAACGTCTTGGTTGTACCCTTGGCCTTTCTGATCTACGAGTGGGCTCAACTTGTTCAACAACTAAATCCGGAACATGATTCACAACTGTTTGTAGATCCTCTTGTTCCGTCTCTTGGATCGTCTGAGATCCTAGGCCTTCAAAAGTAATCGTCTCATCACCGACATCATCCAAGTCATCTTGTTGTTGAGTTTGTTGCTCTTCATCATCTTGAACTGTTTCAAGATGAATATTTCTCCCACTTGACTTGTTGAAAAGGAACTCTCTTTCCAAAAAGACACTATCCCTTGCAACAAACACCTTTTGCTGAGTTTGATTGTAGAAGTAATATCCAAAATTTCCTTTTGGATATCATATAAAAAAGCATTTATCTGATTTTGGGGCAAGCTTATCTGTTTGTAAACGCTTTACATAAGCTTCACATCCCCATATTTTCAGAAAAGACAACTTTGGAACCTTTCCAGTCCATATCTCATATGGAGTTTTGTCAACAGTTCTTGACAGAGTCTTGTTTAATGTAAGTACAACGGTAGTGAGGGCATATCCCCAGAAGGATACCGGAAGATCAGCAAAACTCATCATTGATCGGACCATGTCTAACAAGGTCCTGTTTCTCCTTTAAGACACACCATTAAGTTGTGGTGTTCCTGGGGTAGACAATTGTGTTACTATCCCACATTTTTTCAAATGATGATCAAAATCGTGGCTCAACTACTCACCACCACGATCAGATTGTAGTGCTTTTATTTTCTTGCCACTTTGAGTCTCTACTTCATTCTGGAATTCTTTGAACTTTTCAAAGGATTCTGATTTATGTGACATTAAGTAAATATATCCATATCTACTCATGTCATCAGTAAACGTAATGAAGTATCTGTAGCCACCTCTAGCTTTTGTGGTCATTGGCCCACATACGTCAGTATGTATTATGCCCAACAATTCAGTAGCTCTTTTATTGGTTCCTTTGAAAGGTGACCTTGTCATTTTGCCCATTAGACATGATTCACATGTATTAATGGATTCATAATCCATGTCTTTTAGAAGTCCATCTTCATGGAGCTTCTTCATGCGATTCACACTAATATGGCCCAATCGACAATGCCATAGGTAGGCCTCACTCAAACTACTTGATTTTTGCCTTTTGTTATTTATATTATATACATTCGATTTGAGATCCAACACAAAAAAAGTCCATTACTCATTGATGCACTAGCATAGAAAATATTATTTCTGAAAATAGACATAAATCCATCTTTAATGTTGAAATCAAATCCCTCGGAATGTAATAATGCAACTGAAATAAGGTTCTTGGTAATGTATGGAACAAAATAGCAATTATTCAGTTCCTCTTCCAGTGTCCCTTGGCCTAGCAGTAAAAACAGTCATGATCAGCAGCCACCTTTGGCTTCTCACCACCCTTGGGTTTGACAACTTGCTTGCCTTTTCCTTGGTTATTGCTCTTACTTTTAGCCGCCTTCTTAAAACCCTTTCCTTTGTTGACATTCAAAACCTCTTTCTTCTTGTCATTAACAATATTACCCTCAGAATTTTTAAGCATGCTATGGAGCTCATTCATATCATGTTTTAGACCATTCAAATGGTATTGCATTCTGAATGGTGTAAAACCATCATGTAGGGATCTAAGAACAATATCAGTGGCCAACTCTTGGTCATATGGGGTCCCTAGATTTTCCATCCTCTTAAAAATCCCAGTCAGGCTAATCACATGAGGACTCACTGGTTTTCCCCTCTCAAGCTTGCTATCAAGTATAACTTTGTGAGTCTCATATCGCTCTATCCTTGCCTGATCTTGAAACAACGTTTTCAATTCAGTTATGATAGTATAAGCATCAGAATGCTCAAACCTCTTTTGCAAATCAGGCTCCATTGTAGCAAGCATGAGGCAAGTTACAGGTAATGCCTTAGACCTCACCCGAGTTTCTGTTGCCTTTTCCTCATCTGATGAGGTATCGGTCACAAAAGGGATAGGGGTATCTAGGACGTCCTCACGTCCCTCGGACTTGAGAATGATTATCAGATTCCTTTCCCAATCAAGGAAGTTCGGTTCATTGAGCTTGTTTTTCTCAACAATTGAGCGCAGAGAGAATTTCAAATTATCGTTCGACATTATCTACAAAATAAAATGACATACAAATCATTTTATGTTTGAAATTTGCAAATATTTAAACAATTTAAAATAAGCAAAAGCGCATTTTATTCATTTGTTTTCGTCCCATTGAATAAAATATTCCAAGATCCCATCTCAGAGAAGACTCAACGTACTTTTGCACTGCCTTAAGTCCTATGTGTTCAGGGTAAGTAACAATTACTAATTATAACTCTTTATAATTCTCGGTTGATGATTCGCATCAATGCATAAATCATCCCATGCCTCAAGATCCAAAACTTTGCCTTTTGGTCTCTCGTTGGGTACTACCATATAAAGGTTTATGAACCCCCCGTATAGATTCACCCGCACTTTGTCCAAGATTATGGAAGAACACCCTCACTTTTGTGAAGCCTATCCAACCAAAAAATCCAGAACTTAGTGAGTTATGATATGAAAAGGCATTGCCCCAATTTACCTTTGTAACTTAAGTCTTTTTTTTTGTCTTTTATTTATAAGTGAAAAAAAATCATAAACAAAAGAAACAATATAAAAACTTAAAATATAACATTCAAAATGCAATAATATTGATCCTAGCATGGCCCCTATAATGAAAAAATAAAGATCTAATCTTCATAATATTTTCATCTTGTATCCTTCATGGATCTTCCTCCTAGACCTTCTTATGTTTTGTATTTTTTCTTGTATTATAATTTAGAATTACTCTAATTTACAACAATACAAACGATGCACAAATCGTGTATAAGAAAACATAACGATACACAAATCACATATATGGGTCATACTAGTCACCTTATGCAAATAATATATCATAATATTTTTTTTTGATACAGCCAGGTAAAATATTAGGCAGGACTATCTCCTCGAGATCTTCCTCCCTAGAGCATCCAACAGGATGAGATCTTCAACCGTCCTCATGGAAGAAGAGACAAACTGCGCATCCTCCAAACCAAGATCCGCCAGCTTGTCAGCCACCAAATTAACCTCACGAAAGATGTGACGAATCACCACCTGATCAAAGAAACACAAGATATTAGAGATGTCAGACAGGATCAGATCAAGATCCCATGGGGGTTTTCAAATGTACTTTATGGAATTGATAATTGTCAGGTTGTCCCCTTCAATTTCAATTCGATTCACATTGAGATCACAAGCCCTTAAGAGACCCTCTCTGAGCGCGCATGCTTCAACATGAAGAACCGACGACGAACCACACGGTCCAAAGCCCAAAGAGACCGTCTCAGCAAGATGGTCCCGAATGATGTAGCCAAACGACGAAAGTCCATTATCTTTTTTGGATCCATCAAAGTTTAATTTCACGAATCCATTTTCTGGTCTTATCCACTTAATATTTTTTTGTCTTCCTCGCACTTTCTTTCTTCTTACCAATAATATTGTTTCTTTTTCTAGATTCGGCCCAATCATGAAGTTGGGATTGTATAAGATGAGTAAAAATTGTCGGTTTAATCTTCTTGAGGATTAATTGATTCCTCGCATACCAGATATTCCACCAAACCATAGCAAGATTAATAAGTTTCATGTTGCTTAACTTCTCCCGCGCAACCACTAAAGCTCTAGACATATTGATGTTGGAGTTGAAAATTCCAGTAATTATTCTTTTGGTTTTATTGGATTCTATATTCATTTTAAGGAATGGACAGTCAAGAAATAAATGACGCGCGGATTCATAAGGGTGATTGCAGAGCGAACACATCATAGGGATAGGAACTTTCTATTTTTCCAAATTCTCTCTGGTGGGAGACCATTAACCAATAATTTCCACATGAAATTTCTAACCTTGGGAATAACATCAAGATCCCAAACCCAAGCATTCTGGTTTTCCTCAAAATTCTTGTTTAGATTTATCATTTTCATGGCAGAGCTTGTTGAGAAGGATCCGTTCAAAGCCGGCGACCAATACAACCTATCTCGGATTAAGGACTTTGGAAGTTGGTATTCCTTTATAGCCTTAATGATATTCGCGGGGAGCAGATTAGTTAATCTTAGGTCAATTTTTTGGGTATTCCATCTATTTTCGCATATATAGCTAATAACTTTTTCACTTTCGTCGATATTAATTCTGTCCAAGCAGAAATTAATAAGCGGTTTAGAGGTGCACCAGCACTGGTTCCAGAAACTAATCAACTTGCCGTCACCGACATTCCATCCAAGTCCCACCTCAAAGTCAACTTTTAAATGCATTAATCTTCTCCATTGCCACAAAGTGTTACTTTTGGGAGCATAATCCAAAAGGTGTACGTTTTTAAGATATTTTTCATTTACAATTTTGACCCAGATATTATCAGGATCCTAGAGAATCTTCCAAAGGAGTTTCATTTGGAGAGCTTTATTCATATCTTCTGCTTTCCTAATACCAGTACCACCACAAGACTTTGGTTTACAAATCTTATCCCAGCTGATTAGGGGGTGGTAGTTAGGGCCTTTATTCCAGAAAAAATTCCTGTTTATTTGGTCTAGTTCTTTGTGAATGTAAGTAGGAAGCATAAAGCTTTGCATGATAAAATTTGGTTTTGCATTCAGATTTGCTTTAATGAGAGCTGTTCTTCCTTCCTGGGATAAGGTAGACGCTTTCCACTTAGAAAGCTGGATTTTAGATTTCGCGATGACATCCTCAAAAGTTCTCTTGTTTACTCTCCCCTTAATGATAGGGAAACCAAGATACTTTTCAAGACAGTCAGTCGAGGTAATACCTAGTTCCGCCTGAATGGAGAGGACACAAGATGTCCTCACATTCGGAGATGGTTGAAATTCCGATTTATTAAAGTTGATTTTCTGCCCCGAAATACGACAAAAACCTCTCAGAAGTTCAATTATTTTTCTACTAGCTTCCAGAGAGGCTTTGGTGAAAATTATAATGTCATCAGCAAAGGAGAGAAATGGGATAACCATTCCCCCCTAGTGATAGGAAACCCCAAACACTTTTTGTTAAGATTTCTTTGCTTTTGTATATTTCGTGCTAGAACCTCCGCACCTAAATTAAAAAGAAGGGGAGAAATTGGATCACCTTGTCGAAGACCTTTCATGGGAAAGATCATTCTTGTAGGAACATCGTTGAGGAGGAGGGAGTAAGAGGTTGTAGTAATACATTCTTCAATCCAGTTAATAAACTTCTCGTCGAAACCAAATTTATTTAGTACCGCTAGAATAAAAGGCCATTCTACTCTCTCATAGGCTTTTTCCATATCAAGTTTGACAGCAATATATCCTTCTTTACCTTTCTTAGATTTAAACCCATGAAAAACTTCATGAGCAATGAGAATATTATCATGTATTGATCTATTTTGAGAAAACGCACTTTGAAAGGGATGAATTAATTTAGGGATAATATTTTTGAGTCTATTTGCTAATATTTTAGCTATTATTTTGTATATCGTTGAACAAAGGCTTATGGGTCTATAGTCATTTGTTCTGATTGGGTTCTCCACTTTCGGGATTAGTGTAATGAACGTATGATTAATCTGTCTCAGGATTCTTCCAGTTCTATAAAAGCTTTTCACCGCTCGTATTACAGAAGGGCCTAAAATACCCCAATACTTTTGGAAGAAGCCCGCCGGCATCCCATCAGGGCCCGGTGATTTATCACTCCCAATGTTGAAGAGAGCTTTCTTAATCTCGTCATTCGAGAACGGTTTAGTTAGTTTCGTGTTCTCATCAACCGAAACCTCAGGAGAGATCACATCAAGGAAGTGTTCCATTTCGTTAGTGACATTATAGGTTGAGTTAAATCTACTATTATAATCTCTAAGGAATTCCTTCGAAATATCTTCCTCTCTATTCCACACAGCACCATCAGGATCAGTAATCGCATTAATTGACTTTCTATTTCTTCTTCCGGTAGCTCTACTGTGATGGAATTTAGTATTTTTATCGCCTAATTTAAGGTAGTTTGTTTTCGCCCTCTGGCTCCAGTATCTTAGCTGGAAACTAAGAATACATTCTCTCTTGGCCATTAATCTATTCAGTTTCTCATTTCGCAGAGTAGAATAATTGCGTGCGTTTAAATTTTGTAATGATCCAATACTCTGATCAATACTTCTCATTTGCTTATTAATATTCCCAAACTTTTCTATACTCCAGATCTTGATTTTGCTTTTAACTAAATTAATTTTCTTAACAAGATTAAACATATTTGTTCCTCGTAATGGGTTCTCCAGGCTTGCCTGATGATTTGTTCACAATCCTCCCTATCCGTCCACATTAGCTCGAAACGAAAAGGTTTATTTCTATACCTAGGTCTTCTGGTCATGAGTTCTAAGGAGATCATGCAGTGATCTGAGGTTGTAAATGCATGATTCCAAACGTGGATTTGGTTATACCTCTTAATAATATCAAATTGTGCCAAAACTCTATCAAGTCTTTCCAGAGTATTATTTTCGCCTTCTTTCTTCCTACACCACGTAAAGTCATTCCCACGCGAAATTACATCTACTAAATTGCATTTTTGTATAACATTATCAAGTCTCTTGTATCTGTTAATATTATCATTACTACCCCCTTTCTTATCCATCGGATTCAAGATATCATTAGAATCACCCATAATAAGACAAGGGAGACTTTGATTATTTATATTATCAGTTATTTTATCCCAGAATTCATCTTTGGAATTTTCATTAGGCGGTGCGTAAATAAGGTAGATATTACAAGAAAAATTAATTTCGGAATTAATATGTTCCACCATGATAAATCTTTCCTCCTTAATCCGGATCAGGATGTTTTCATTAATAAAACGACTATTTTTCCAAAGAAGACACAACCCTCCTGCAAAGCCAACAGATGGAACAAAGCAGATATTATCGAAACCCGCTCCTTTCCACCACTTTTCCTCAGGTTCACTACTCGATTTTATTTCTGTCAGCATAAGGACATCAATATGTTCATTTTGAGATGTTATTTTGATATCTATCCAAAAGTTCTTCTTACGAAAACCCCTACAATTCCAATACAAGATCTTCATTTAAAACCGACTACGGCCATACGAAATTCTGATATGGATTAATTTTATAGATAAGATAAAGTTCATCATTTCGTTATAAAACACGCTGAGATTAACAATGCCATACAGATTACATAAGCCAAAGAGGTAAGCCCGTGATCTGCAATTACCAACGACAGGCCAGCACCAAACAATTAAGTTAAGTACGACCAGACGATAGATCAGAATAAAAAATATAGTCCAAAGATACAAAATACAATAATCCCACAGTTGTGAAGTTACAAAGGTAGAGTAGTACATTAGGATACCCATATAATACATATTGTTTATGAAATCATAATAAACATCCATAGATACACACCACAGTATTACATTGGCATTAAATTCATACATCCTTTCAAAGCTGTTAAGGGCAAGGATACCAAAAACCACAGGAAACCTGAGGAGCACAACACAAAACGCATTAAAACATTCCAAACACCATTCAAGATTACAGGAGATAGTTACCATAGCCATAAAAGAGATGTATGAGGCATAATCCCTAGTATTACCATAGATAGGTTTATCGAAGTCAAGATTTTGTTCAAAAAAATAACCATACTTTTGCAGTAGACAACAAAAAGAGACTTTCATGGGAACAACTTTTAATTTCTTTGTTTCTTGACACCCTTCAGAAAGGAGGATGCCGTGTCATCATCCACCTCCATCGATTTTCTCTTGCTCGAGTCAGACTTAGCAGATTCCACATTCCTAACATCCATGGAATTAAGCAACATGTTGACTGTATTGAAGGACTGGAAAGAATGATCAGAGTAGAAATCATCATCTTCCACTCCCAAATCACCACTAGTCATAAATTCAGCAATAACATCCTCATTTTCCTCATCAATTTCAACAATCTCATTAGGTTCATTCTCATTTTCAACAAGAGCAGGTTCAATTTCATTTTAAGTAGCAGAAGAAATGTCCACCTGGTCCACAGGGAGAGCCAGGACACCAGCAGCAGCTAAGTTTTCTTCATTCTCGGCAAGAGAAAAAGGTTGGATTGTATCAGATACAACAAGATCATCCACATTATTTTCATCACTAGGGACCTCCACATTGCCATAACCCTCAACCAGAGGGGCCACGAATGGGGCAACCTGGACAACAGTAGATACCAGTTTAGGCACAACCTCCAGAGAAGATTGGTCATTGGAGCTGGCCTTGGAATTCTTTAAGCTATTATTGGAGCACATAGGTGACACCACCGACTTGAAGTTGATTGAGATGCTACCTCTACCAGAAAGGTAGGGCCTAAACCCACCAGTGGCAAAGGTAGCATTTCCTCCAACATTCTTAGCCAAGCCTGGTTTCACCAATTCAGGATTCTTCTCATTATTATTCCCACCACCATTCGAGTTCGATTTGTTTCTCTTAAAATTGATTCTGACCTTTTTTGCGTTCACAATCCTTAGAGGGCAGTCCTCAAAGGTATGATCATCCTTTCCACAATGACCACAACCTTCCGAGAAATCTTCAAACCAGATTATAAATTCCTTCAGTTCATTATTTTCATCGGGGATTGGAACTCTATCATTGATAATGAAACGATCGTCCACATCTAGATTAATGCAAATCCGCATGTAACTACCAATTTTCCCACTCATCGAGAAAGGATCGAGTTTGATGAATTTTTCCACTTTATTTTCCTCAATAATCACTTGGATGGCTTCTCTGTTTGCAAATTCAGCCGGCAACAAAGGGATTCAGACCCAAAGGTCGAGTTCAGTGACTGATTCAGTCAAAATATTAAAGTTCGATTTCCATGGTTTTAGGATCACCAACTGTCCAAGGACATGGTAAGGCCTCCGTTCCCAAACAAACTTCCTGTCCAAGGGATTAGCAAAGCTAACCTCGAACCAGAAGTTTCCCTTAGGAACAAAGGAGACCTCGCCTTTCACATTCTTCCAACCAGAAAGCAACTTATTTCTAATCTTTGGGAAATCAATAGGATCACCAAAGATTCTACCCATCAAACAGGATTCTTTAGCCTTTTAGAAATTGGAACGAACCTTAGTTAACTTGGATAGACAGTTCGAGAGCCCAAATCCATCAGAAGGTAAGTTGGAAGCCCCCAGATTAGACTCCAGATGGGGTTCCTGCCTTGAAGAGGACGAAACCCCCACCGAGAGGCCTTTCATCTTGGAAGGAGTAGTCGGTTCTGAGACAAGGGTCTCCATAAAGGTTTTTCCTTTCTTAGCCATCGGACACAGCCACCCGAGGAAGCTCAACACCAACACAAACACAAAAGCAAAGGAGATCAAAGCGGTTAGTAAGCAAAAAAGGGAGAGATAGAGAGCACTAAAAAAAGAGAGTAGAAGGAGCGATTTCATCGGATTTAAATAGATACAGAGGGCCTTTTTTAAAACCAGCCGGCATAGGAGATACGAATCCAGGAAAACAGCAAAGAAATGGGGGAGAATCATACCTTTCAGCTTCACCAGACCTAGGTAATGATTCACCATACACAGATGGGCTATTCGGGTAAAGGAGAAAACCCTAAGTATAGATCTGAGCCAACCACTCAGAGCAACACCCAACGACAGGTTCAACCCTTTAACTAGGCACTCAACAAGCCTACACCAAAGGAGGGGTTCTATCTTGGCACTACCAACCCCCATCTCATCAAGATAGGACTGAAAGCCAA
Source organism: Fagopyrum tataricum (assembly GCA_002319775.1). Taxonomy (NCBI): domain Eukaryota; kingdom Viridiplantae; phylum Streptophyta; class Magnoliopsida; order Caryophyllales; family Polygonaceae; genus Fagopyrum; species Fagopyrum tataricum. The sequence goes on from CM008283.1 coordinate 45,059,423, forward strand.
GAGTATCGGAGATCAGACTGAAAGATAAAATCCAAAGTTCAGCAATGAGGTAGGCTGAGGCTAGATTGGCTTTGGGAGAGTCAGATCTAGACGGCGGCCCAAGACACCATAGATGCAGGCACGAAGAAAACATCGGCTAGGTTAAAGAGAGGGGAAGCAAGAGGGGCGCGTGGGCAAGAGTGAGAAGCGCGTTCTTTTTCCAGATTTCAGTCGATAAAAATCTTATATATCATAATATAAAGGAAGCATAAGAATTTTTCTCAATTTAAAATTAAATCCTAATATAGTATTAATCAAATTAATCATAAAAATGAAATAATTGGATTATATAGTATGAAAAAGATATAATATCAAATATTTAATCTTAAATGGGATTTTCTAACTTTTAGGAAACAATAAAAAAATCATGATATGGTCGGCTCACTTTCGCAACCCTTTGTATATTATTAAATCGAATTTAAAACTATATATATGTCAAATGCATAACGCGTATGCAATTGCGATGGGATAACAAAATATACCTACGGAAATTATCCATCATTTCGTTCAATTTTGTGGCCTTATCATCACCGAATCGGATCGAATCCGATTGGGATTGGTGTTATTCAATTTCCATATCAATTCATACAATTTCATGTCTCAAATCATCATAATCTCCATTACAATTTTACATTTTGTTATCCATATTAAATATAACCACCATTTAAAATAAGATCCAAATAAAAATAACAATTAAACCATAGATCCTATCAATATATTCAACCTCGCTCTGATACCATTGAAGGTTTATTAGATGCGTTAAGGGAAATTTCAGATCATATCTAAACATCTAATTGTAGGATCTTCATGCATAATTCATAGAATCATTGTTAATTAGAACTACCTGTTGATGCGTGAACCGGAACTAATCGGGTAGAAACGAAAACGATGAGAGCCCCACGTGTTGCTCCTTTACTTGGTCCACACGAGCCCGGTTTAGATCTCCCTTGACTTTGACTGCTAGAACGAAAGGACTAAGGGAGAGCAATCAAATTGCTTGGTTGGAATGGTGGTCAATACTTGCAATTTGCCAAAGTAAAAGCTACGATCCCTTATATTATTCTTTGCAATACAATAATATATATATATATATATAATTAGGATAAGGGAGTCATGACTCTTCCAATTCTAACGTTTAGGAAAAGAAAAATAACTCCCTTAATTAACCTCTTACTAATTAGTCTCTACTAAATAGTTAACAATTTGTAACGTGGTCATACCACACTAATTAGTCTCAATTTGTAACATGGTCATACCACACTAATTAGTCTCAATTTATTAGTCTCCATTAATTTGTAACATACACTAATAGAATTATTTCAAAATATATATCATGAATATATTAATAATATACAATATATATATATTAATATTCAACCATCATTCCTGTTGATCTAGTCCGTCAACTTAAAGTGTGTGACCTTATAGGACCCGTTTATAATAGTCTTGAGTTTAACTCGTTTAATCTCATTAATCGTAGTTGGCTTCTAGCAAAGCACCACGACTCCTAAAATAATCGGATTGAATTATCTTCGTTAATTGTCCTATTCCAAGTTTAGTCATTGCACATTAAATTAAAGGACACAATTCCTTCATCTCTCTTGTCAATTGCTTGGTTTGGACTCGGTTCGGTTAAAATAACACTATACAAGCATTATTTTAGGTGAGCTATTCGTGTTCGGCTCGTTCGGCTAAAATAGCACTATATAAACATCATTTTAGGCGAGCACTTGGGCTCGGCTCGTTCGGCTAAAATAAACACTATATAAGCATTATTTTAGGCGAGTTACTCGGGCTTGGCTCGTCAAAAGCTCAGCTAGGACTTGACACGTATATAAACGAGCCGAGTTTGAACATCTCAATGTTCGGCTCGCACCGTTCGACTCGTATAACACCCATATTAATGTGATATATACATATACGCATCGTATTTGCTTAATTTTCCATTTATCTTTTACCGAAAGAATTTGTAAATTAAATCACCGGGAGCAAATTTGAACGAAATGTTATTTGCACGATTTTTTACTGGCGTTTTTTGAAAATGCTTTGTTGTAATCGGACGTTTGTGTTAACCAGGTGTCAAAGACCCTAAAATTTTTTATAAAAAAAATCGTCACGGATGTAAGCGTAATATTCATCCTCGCCATCAAATGCAAAGGAGTCGCATTGGATGATAACCAATAAATATAAACATATGCATCTATGATGCCGACTAGGTTTCATTCCACTATGCTTAATCTAATAAACCTATCTAAACCTAACCAAATTCCACACTAAACAACAATAGAATTGAAAAACAGAATAAAAACAGTTGTCGGAGAAACAAACCTCGACTAAAGTTAGCTGATTTTCCTTAAATTGTCTTTTATGCGATAGAGAAGCTTCGTCGGGATTAATACTTCTCAGATGGTGGCGGGATTTGAAGCTAGTGTCGGAAGATTGGAGGACGACAGGGACAAAAAATTTGCATGAGGGTGCAACGACAAATGGAGGTATAGCGTTGGAGATGGCAGTGGGAGCTCGTGGTCTCGAATTTTGGGTTTTCGGGCGCCGGCACTCAATTTTTTTAAAAAATGTGCGTCTGCGGTAGGCACCTGACCTCACCGAGCATTGTCCGATTGCGAGTTTTATCATCAAGATCATATCATCTATTGCAAGTCGAATTTGTGCCAACGTAGAATTATGATTGAACCATGGTGTTCTGCATGTGGTCAGTTCGAGACCTCGATGCATGCTCTAGCATTATGTTCAGGTATTAGCAGTGTTTGGAAAGCGACCCCATGTTTGGAGAAATACAAACGAAGTGCATAACCAATTTTGCAGTATTGAACTTGCTTGGGCTGAAGCTTCTCGGAGTGAGCTTCAACTGTGGGCTACTCTTTTATGAGTGATTTGGAAAGCCAGGAATCGGGTGGTGTTTGATCGTTTCTCCACTCAAGCTCAAGCAATCTTAGCTAAAGCTTTGGATCGTGTTGATGAATTTTAATGATGGCGTTAAAAGAAAGCGTTGCAAAACTTCAGTCTACCACTGTCTTCATGGCTCGCTGGCTTCGTCCAACTGGTTGTGTTATTAAGTTTAATTGTGTTGCCTTTGTGAGTGTCTCCCGAAAGTGTGGAATCGGAGTGATATAACGTAATTGATACGGTGTTAGTCGTGAGGTTGTCCGATCTTTCAACACCAAGACTCCAGACTCCGTATGAAAGAAAGAATGAAAAAGGTGGAAACTTTGGAAAAGAAAAGATGAAAGAAAGATCCGATGATTGTGAAGGATCGATAGATGGATAGATCTAGTCGAACCCTTAAGACAACCAAGAGCACACTAAGGAAACTAAGGCCCTAACACACAACTTGGAATGAATTGAAGGAGCCCTTCCGCTATAATCTCACACAAGAGGGAAAGCGATTGTCCCTAGAGCACGAGAAGTCACCTGGAGATGATTGAGAGCACCAACTTGCCAATCCAAGTGACACGACTCAAAACAGTCCAAGTTGTTGGGCGAACGAGAATCCACTCGCAATGTGTTTGTCTCGATTCCACGAGAAGACTAAAGGAGAGAAGAGAGAAAATACTATAAAGTATTGTGTTTAGTTTCAATTCAAGTTGGCTAGAAAATGACGCCCTACAAGGACTTATATAGGCAGAGGGGACGTCCATCTAGGGTTTCTATGGGCTATGGGCCAAATCTAAAATCCAGCTCAAGCTAGCTAAAAAGATAAGATAAGATAAACTCAAATCTTTTAAGAGATAAGATCAAACTAAAGGGATGAACTAACAAGCCTAAAAGCCCAAAACAATTAAATAAAACAAGCTCAATTATTAAAAGAGTCTCAATATGGACTGAAAATAATATATCTAATTAAGGTCTTATTTAACATTTAAAATAAGCCCAATTAGACATAAAAAACGTCCAAAGCATATCTTCTCATTTCCACGTAGCATTTGCAAGCCTATTGAGCTCTCCTCCTTGCCCATGCATATGTGATCATGCATATCATCTCCCATCTCCAATCAATGGTCTTCATTATATCTCCGGAAATGGTCTTCTCATCACTACCATGAATAATCTCCTTCACATATTGAGGAATGTCCTTAATTATTCCTCTCCTTCTCCTTAGAGTGATCATTACTCCGTGCTTCCTAGCTTCCATGCCCATGATCTACATTCGGGCTAGGTCATGAGATGCTCCTGCATCATACTCCCTTTCTTGAAAAGGATTCGTCCACGAATCCTTGACGTCCTTCCTAGTAATGATCCATGGTGGCATCCAAATGTGAGATCCGTTTGCTCCTTCTCCAAGCCGTGCTCCTATGTAACACCCGATTCCGTAGGACTCGAGGCGCTACTGGGCTAGGATCTCACAATGGATCCTGACCCTAGCCTGACAACAAGTTCACTGGATCTTACAACAAGGCACATATAGATTAAAACCAAAACATAAAACTGTAATATATAAATCAAAAGGTTTATACAAGGTACCGCTGAGTACAATCAAAACATATAACTGTACATGACAAAAGACCCCATATCCCACGATAACGACCTAGTGTACGGAGCCCTCAGCGGATCACCCACTCTGGATCACTCTACAGCTCTCCTAACCTACAAAGGATCTACAACACGGTATAAAACCGTTAGCTAACCATATACATATATATAGAAGATGCATAAGCACAAACACACATCAGGGAATAATAAACACCTCATCATGATATCACACATTTACCCGGTTTATTATCTTTATAACGTCCAACACTCAAATCGTATATATATGTATATGAACATATGTGACACGAGGAATATAAACCTCGCCTCTCGGTGCTAATGCCAGCTGGAGTGGTAATCTGGGATCACTTTCCCGTGTACCCTAAGGGAGTGGAGACAGTGCCCGTCCCGTGTACCAGATCTGGATGATCCGCAGAGAACCTCCCTGTCTCCACGCGGGATGACAGGGCAGGGTTGTCACAACCCTACAATGGGCAGTCACTAAACAATAAGTAGGTAATAACAACATCACATGCTATCAAACATATAACACACACCACTCATGCATACATCCAATATAAGGATGGTAGCTAAGTAAGTCCTATGGACTTACCTCAATCTTGGAGTAATCTCAACCACGATCAACTCTCAAACACGATCCTCTCCAATCTGGAGGATAACAATGCCTAATAACAAGGCATAACAAGATATCAAAATCCTATACTCAAAGGGGTCACACCTAGACCCAAGGGATCCATAAGGATCATATCCAACTTATAACTTCGATAATCAACTAAGCCTCAAAGCCATAACCGGCATATAACTAATTATACTCATCATCATTCTATCCTCATACACATACCTAGCATGCTACTAACTCTCATACTAGGAAAGGAAAGGATCCATACTACTCTAGTAGATCCGGGACAAGACGCACCTGCGTGACAAGAGGGACGCAGGGGCGAAGCAAGGCAAACCGCATGCGCAGCGACACACAGACACAGGCGCGGTGACCGTGGCCGCAGGGGCGGCGGCTTCCGGGTGCGGGTGCGGTGACAAAGTCCCGCGGGGGCGGCAGATTCCAGACGCGGGGGCGGCGATAGTGCAGAACGACCATCCCTGACTTCTCTTCGACTCTTCTCGTGAGGAACTCACGTCTTCTTCATTCCACAGTCACAATCATAAATATACATACACATTCCAACATCAAAAGGCATCCTACACATCTAATCCTAAGCTAAGAAAGATAGAATGGAATCAAAGAAGAAGAAAGGAGAAGCAAGGAGCTTACCACTGTTGGGGCCTATCCAAGGAAAAGATCACCAAACACCATCAGCTGGCTCCCAAGCTCAACAACACACACATTAAGCTCATCATCATCAACTACACAACACTTCTCTTCCAAACTCAAAGGAAATCAAGCCCAAGATCAAAGAGAGGAAAGGAGGGAAAGAAGGACGTGAGAAAGCTGGAGAAAGAATATGAAACCCATTCTCAGCAAGCAAAGGAAAAAGCTAAGAAGAGAAGAGAGTAAAGCATAGTCAAAGGATCAACAAAACCGGTTGCAGCCGCAGGAAACCGCAGGGGCGGTTCCCTGAGCCGCAGGGGCGGATAACTGGACGAGCCGCAAGGGCGGCTCCCTAAACCCGCAGGGGCGGCTAGGCTAACTCAGCTCCAAAAGACTAAGGCTCTTACATCTCATCCCCCTAAAAACAAGTTTCGTCCCGAAACTTGTGAAATCCTCAAACCACACGGACTCAGAAGCCGAGGTATAACTCTCTCTATCGGAGGCATCACATCTCCGCCATATGGTATCAACCTATATCACTCTATAACCTCAAGCACAGGCATGGAGGAACTCATCATCTCCAACAATAAGATCACTATACTATCCAGGGCATAGAGGAAAAACATCTCTAGCCAAACCATCATCACATCACAGGGCATAAAGGAAAAACATCTCTAGCCATAACATACTCATCCCATAAGGGCATGGAGCAATACTATGTCCATAAAAATAGCATGGAGGAATAACCATCGCTAAAACCTAATCATATCACAATAGCATGGAGGAAAGAGCCATCTCCAGCTATAATCAATCGTACTAGCACAACAAGATCTAATAAGATCACACATCACATCAACTAGTACGAAAATAAACACATCATAGCATATAAGCATATAAGCACGTAACACTCACCAAGATAGTACTAAGATCTACTCGTCGATCCTACATGTACATCTATCTCGGCATAGAACTCTGGATAGTTCCTCTGAATACTATCCTCAATCTCCCATGTAGCCTCATAAGGTCCTCGTCTCAACCACAGTATCCTCATCATAGGAATGTCCTTCGAACGCAGGCGTCTCATACCTCGTTCTAGGACTGCAATCGGATGCTCAACAAAAGTGTTGTCCGGCTCCACCACCAAATCATCATAACTCACAATGTGTCTCGGATTTGGTATATACTCCCTCAGCTGAGACACATGAAACACAGGGTGAACACCCTCTAATCTCGGAGGCAAAGCTAATCTGTATGCTGCGCTCCCAACCCGATCCAGAATCTCGAACGGTCCGACATATCGGGGGCTCAACTTCCCCTTAATGCCAAAACGTCTAACACCTCGTGTCGGAGACACCCTCAGCCACACATGGGCTCCCACTCTGAACTCTAGGGGTCTACGTCTCCTATCTACATAAGACTTCTGACGGCTCTGTGCAGTCAACATCCTCTCTTTAATTAGTGCCACTCAAGCAACATCATCCTGAATCTGATCAGGTGTCAAACCACTAATATTGCTCGGCTCATCCCACCATAACGGTGCACGACATCTCTGTCCATACAGTGCCTCATATGGGGCCATCCCAATCTATGCATGCCAACTGTTGTTGTACGAGAACTCAACTAGTGGGAGATGATCCGTCCACACTTGTCCCCAATCCAACACACAAGCTCGCAGCATATCCTCTAGTGTATGAATGGTCCTCTTTGCCTGACCATTTGTCTGAGGATGGAACGCAGTCGTGAAGTGCAAACTCGTCCCCAGGGCAGTCTGAATCTGCTGCCAGAACCTTGAGTTAAATCATCCATCTCTGTTTGAGACGATCATCCTCGGTACACCATGGAGTCTCACTATCTGCCTAGTGTACTCCTCAGCCAATCTGCTCATTGGCTACGTTTCCCGAATAGGGATAAAACGTGCCGTCTTTGTCAGTTTGTCCACTATAACCCATATGGCATCAAAGCTCCTGCTCGGTCTCAGCCCAGTCACAAAGTCCATGGTGACATCCTCCCACTTTCTCGGTGGAACAGGTAGTGGATGGAGCTCACCTCCAGGTCTGAAATGCTCGATCTTGACCTGTTTACAAGTCGCACATTGTGCCACAAATCTGACCACATCGGGCTTCAGCCCTCCCCACCAATATGAATGTCTCAAATCCTGGTACATCTTACTCGTACCTGGGTGCACTGAATAAGGCGTACAGTGAACCTCCTGTAATATCCTCTGTCTCAGCTCCATGTCAGCTGGTACACAGACGCGACCACGGCATCTCAACACTCCATCTGCTCCTAGAAGGAATTGTGGTACCTCATCTCGAGACATCCTCTCTCGGATCCTTATCAAGGTCGGGTAGGTTTCCTGCTTCTGTTGGATCTCACCCAACAGATCAGGAAGAACCTCTAAAGTACTCAGCTGGGCGTCCTTATCAGGAAACTAGACGTCCAACTCCAGCCAAATCAGGTCTCTCTGCAACTGATGCTGAACTGTCAACCTCGCAATCGCCTGCTCCCGAGGCGTCTTCCTGCTCAGGGCGTCGGCGACAACGTTTGCCTTCCCTGGATGGTACAGAATCTCCAAATCAAAATCCTTGATAAGCTCAAGCCATCTACATTGGCGGTTATTCAATTCCCGCTGCGTGAAAATCTACTTCAGACTCTTATGGTCTTTGAAGATCTGACATGTAGCAGCATACAGGTAATGTCTCTAGATCTTCAGTGCATGAACTACTGCTGCCAACTCTAGATCATGAGTCGGGTAGTTCTCCTCATACGTATTCAGCTGCCCAGACGCATATGCAATCACTCATCAATGAGTCGGGTAAACCACAAAATCAGTTGTACCTTCTGGCTGTGCCAAAATAGGAGCGGAAGTCAGACATCTCTTCAGCTCCTCAAAACTCTGCATACACTGCTCAGACCATACAAATCTGGTAGTCTTCCTCAGCAGACTCATCAATGGACGGGCAATCACAGAAAATCCCTCCACAAAGCGTCGGTAATAACCGGCTAGGCCAAGAAGCTACGTACTTCCTTGACGTTCGTCGGTGTCGTCTAAGCTACTACTGCCTCGATCTTTGCCGGATCCACCTTGATCCCTTCAATTGATACAACATGACCCAGGAATGCTACCTCTTACATCCAGAACTCGCACTTAGAGAACTTAACATAAAGTTCTCTATCTCGTAAAACCTGCAACACAGTCCTCAGCTGTCCTGCATGCTCCTCTCTGCTGCGAGAGTACACCAAAATATCATCAATGAAGACTACCACAAACTGATCCAGGAAGTCGATGAAGATGTTGTTCATCAACTCCATGAAAGGCTGTTGGGGCATTCGTAAGCCCAAATGGCATCACTACAAACTCGTAGTGCCCATATCTGGTCCGGAATGCTGTCTTGTGCACGTCCTGCTCTCTCACCCTCAGCTTGTGATATCCTGAGCGTAGGTCAATCCTGGAGAATACAGTCGCTCCCTGAAGCTGATATAACAAATCATCAATACGAGGCAATGGATACTTGTTCTTGATGGTCACCTAGTTCAGCTCTCTGTAATCAATACACAGTCTCAGCGATCCGTCCTTCTTCCGTACGAAGAGGACAGGTGCTCCCCATGGGGATACACTAGGGCGGATGAAACCCTTCTCAACCAACTCCTCGAGTTCCTTCTTCAGCTCTAACATCTCGACATGCGCCATCCGGTATGGGGCCTTCGAGATACGTCTCGTACCAGGCTCTAAATCAATGCCAAAATCCACACTCCTGTGAGGCGACAAACTGGACGGCTCAGCAAATGCATCTGCAAAATCACAGACAACTAGGATATCCTCTAGTGTTGGACTCTCCCCCTCCTTCATGGCATAACACCAAAATGCCTCACAACCCTGTGCAATTAGTCTCGCTGCCCGTATCGCACTGATAACCATGCCTTATTTTCCTAGGTCTCAACCTCGGAAAACCTCTATCTGTCATAACTCGGTAGAGAGGGTAACAGTCCTCCTACCTACATCTAACATTGCCTGGTGTATATCAATCCAATCCATACCTAAAATGACTTCTTCATGCTCTAATGGCATTACAAAGAAGTCGACAAGTAATACACGGGTCCCTACAAAAATGGGACAGTCACGGATCTCACGGGTACCTCTTGTAACACCCCGAATCCGTAGGACTCGAGGCGCTACTGGGCTAGGATCTCACAATGGATCCTGACCCTAGCTTGACAACAAGTTCACTGGATCTTACAACAAGGCACAGATAGATTAAAACAAAACATAAAACTGATATATATATATATATATACATATCAAAAGGTAATACAGAAGAACCGCTGAGTACAAATCAAAATATATATCCGTACATCATAAATATCCCATAGCCCACGTATAAACCCAGTGTACGGAGCCCTCAACGGATCACCCACTCTGGATCACTCTGCAGCTCTCCTAACCTGCAAAGGATCTACAACACGGTATAAAACCGTTAGCTAACCATACACATATATATAGAAGATGCTAGAGCACAAACACACTTCAGGAATTATAACATATAAACATGTTGTCACACATTTACCCGGTTAATTATCTTTAATAAGTCCAACACTCAAATAGTATATATATCTGCATATGAATATATGTCACACGGGGAATAATATAATCCTCGCCTGTGAGTGCTATAGCTAGCTGGAGTGGTATAAGCGCACCTTCCCGTATACCATAAGGAGTGGTAAGTGCCCTTCCCGTATACCAGATCTAGCCATACTACAGAGAACCTCCCAGACTCCACTACGGGATGAAAGACAAGTTGTCACAACAACTACAATGGGCGGTCACTATATCATAGGTCGCTAATAAACCATATCGCATGCTATAGAGCATATAACAAACACCACTCATGCATACATCCAATATAAGGATGGTAGCTAAGTAAGTCCTATGTACTTACCTCAACCTCGGAGTAAACTCAACCACGATCTCAAACACGATCCACTCCAATCTAGAGGATAGCACTGCCTAATAACAAGGCATAACAAGATATCAAACTCCTATCACACAAAGGGGTCACACCTAGACCCAAGGGATCCATATGGATCATATCCAACTCATAAACCTCAAGGCCATAATCGGCGCCTATCTATATCATACTCATCATCATTCTATCCTCATACCCATACCTAGCATGCTACTAACCCGCTCATACTAGGAAAGGAAAGCATCTACACTACACTAGGTAGATTCGGGACAAGACGCACCTGCGTGACAAGAGGTACGCAGGGGCGAAGCAAGGCAAACTGTAGGCGCGGCGGCACAAGGACACAGACGCGGTGACCGTGGCCGCGGGGGCGGCAACACTGAGGCGCGGGTGCGGTGACAGATCCCGCGGGGGCGGCGGTACTTGAACGCGGGGGCGGCGACAGTGCAGAGTGCGATCCCACGATTCCTCTTCGGCTCTTCACGTGATCAAATCACGTCTTCTTTATTCCATAACCACACATATACATACACAACCACATTCCAACATCAATATACCTTTACATACATCTAATCCTAAGCTAGGCAAAGGAACGAAGAAAAGAAGAAGAGGAGAAGAAGAAGAAGACTTACTACACTTGTGGTCCTAGGCTGCAAAGAAGATCAACAACTAGCTCTCAAGCTCAGCAACATATCACCCATCATACAACAACAACACAGCCACACCAAACTCTCCCAAACTCAAGGAAACCAAGAACAAGATCAAGGAGCAAGAAGGAGGCAAGAAGGACGTGAGAAGACTGGAAATGAAGTGAAGATGAGCCCTTGATCCATTCAAGGACGAGGCTTAAGAAGGAAGGAAGTAAAGAGTAAAGCACGAGTCAAAGGGGTCAACAAAACCGGCTGTTGCCGCAAGAAACCGAAGGGGCGGAATTTCCTGGCCGCAGGGGCGGCTCCACAAACCCGCAGGGGCGGCTAAGGCCAAAGTGGCTCCAAAGACTAAGGCTCTTACATCTCACCCCCCCTAAAAACAAGTTTCGTCCCAAAACTTGTAAAATCCTCAAACCACTCGGACTCATAAGCCGAGGTACAACTCTCACTATAACCTCAAACACAAGCATGGAGGAAATCATCATCTCCAGCCATAAGATCACTATACTGTCCAAGGCATAGAGGAAATCCATCTCTAGCCAAACTATAATCACATCACAAAGGCATAGAGGAAAAACATCTCTAGCCGAACCATCATCATAACAAAAGGGCATGGAGGAAAAACATCTCCAGCAAGACTATGTCCATCAAAATAGCATGGAGGAAAGAACCATCTCCAGCTATAAACAGTAATCGTACTAGCACACAAGATCTAATAAGATCACACATCATATCATAGATAGTACGAAAATAAACATATAATGTCATATAAGCATATAATACTCACCAAGATAGTACTAGGATCTACTCGTCGATCCTGCTGGTACATCTATCTCGGCATAGAACTCTGGATAATTCCTTTGGATACTATCCTCAGTCTCCCATGTAGCCTCATCAGGTCCTCGTCTCGCCCACTGTATCCTCAGCATAGGAATGTCCTTCGAACGCAGGCGTCTCATACCTCGTTCTAGGACTGCAATCGGGTGCTCAACAAAGGTGTGGTCCGGATCGACCACCAAATCATCATAACTCACGATGTGTCTCGGATCTGGTATGTACTCCCTCAGCTGAGACACGTGAAACACAGGGTGAACACCTTCTAATCTCGGAGGCAAGGCTAATCTGTATGCTGCGCTCCCAACCCGATCCAAAATCTCGAACGGTCCGACATATCGGGGGCTCAACTTCCCCTTAATGCCAAATCGTCTAACACCTCGTGTCGGAGACACCCTCAGCCACACATGGGCTCCCACTCTGAACTCTAGAGGTCTACGCCTCCTATTTGCATAAGACTTCTGACGACTTTGTGCAGTCAACATCCTCTCTCTAATCAATGCTACTCGAGCAACATCATCCTGAATGTGATCATGTGTCAAACCACTAACACTGCTCTGCTCATCCCAACATAACGGAGTACGACATCTCTGTCCATACAGTGCCTCATATGGAGCCATCCCAATAGATGCATGCCAACTGTTGTTGTACGAGAATTCAACTAGTGGGAGATGATCCGTCCACACTTGTCCCCAATCCAACACACAAGCTCGCAGCATATCCTCCAGTGTCTGAATGGTCCTTTTTGACTGACCATATGTCTGAGGATGGAACGCAGTCGTGAAGTGCAAAACTCGTCCCCAAGGCAGTCTGAATCTGCTGCCAGAACCTCGAGTTAAATCATCCATCTTTGTTTGAGACGATCATCCTCGGTACACCATGGAGTCTCACTATCTGCCTAGTGTACTCCTCAGCTAATTTGCTCACCGACCACGTTTCCCGAATAGGGATAAAACGTGTTGTCTTTGTCAGTCTGTCCACTATAACCCAGATGGCATCAAAGCTCCTGCTCGGTGTCAGCCTAGTCACAAAGTCCATGGTGACATCCTCTCACTTCCTCTGTGGAACAGGAAGTGGATAATGTTCACCTCCAGGTCTGCAATGCTCTATCTTGACCTGCTGACAGGTCGCACACTGTGCCACAAATCTGGCCACATCGGGCTTCAGCCCTCCCACCAATATAAACGTCTCAAGTCCTGGTACATCTTACTCGTACCTGGGTCTAATGAATAAGGCGTGTAGTGAACCTTCTATAAAATCCTCTGGCGTAGATCTGCATCAGCGGGTACACAGACGCGACCGCGCCTCAACACTCCATCTGCTCCTAGCCGGAACTGTGGTGCCTCATCCTTAGACATCCTCTCTCGGATCCTTATCAGTGTCGGGCAGGTCTCATGCTTCTGTTGGATCTCACCCAACAGATCAGGAAGAACCTCTAAAGTACGCAGCCGGGCATCCTCATCAGGAAACTGGATGTCCAACTCTAACTAGATCAGATCTCTCTATAACTGATGTTGAACTGTCAGCCTCGCAATCGCCTGTTCTCGAGGCGTCTTCCTACTCAGGGCGTCGGCGACAACGTTCGCCTTCCCAGGATGGTACAGAATCTCCAGATCAAAATCCTTGATCAGCTCCACCCACCTACGCTGGCGGTTATTCGATTCCCGCTGCGTAAAAATATACTTCAGACTCTTATGGTATGTGAAGATTAGACATGTAGCACCATACAAGTATGTCTCCAGATCTTCAATGCATGAACTACCGCTGCCAAATCCAGATCATGAGTTGGGTAGTTCTCCTCATATGTCTTCAGCTGTCTAAACGCATATGCAATCACTCTGCCCCGCTGCATCAATACACATCCCAAGCCAAGCTTGGATGTATCACTGTAAACCACAAAAGCAGTTGTACCTTATGGTTGTGCCAAAATAGGAGCGGAAGTCAGACGTCTCTTCAACTCCTCAAAACTCTACATACACTGCTCAGACCATACAAATCTGGTAGTCTTCCTCAGCAGACTCGTCAGTGGACGGGCAATCATAGAAAATCCCTCCACAGAGCGTCGGTAATAACCGGCTAGGCCAAGAAAGTTACGTACTTCCTTGACATTCGTCGGTGTTGTCCAAGCTGTTACTGCCTCGATCTTTGCTGGATCCACCTTGATCCCTTAAGCTGATACAACATGACCCAGGAATGCTACCTCTTACATCCAGAACTCGCACTTAGAGAACTTAGCATAAAGTTCTCTATCTCGTAAAACCTGCAACACAGTCCTCAGCTGTCCTGCATGCTCCTCTCTGCTGCGAGAGTACACCAAAATATCAACAATGAAGACTACCACAAACTGATCCAGGATTTCAATGAAGATGTTGTTCATCAACTCCATAAAGACTGCTGGGGCATTCGTAAGCCCAAATGGCACCACTACAAACTCGTAGTGTCCATATCTGGTCCGGAAGGCTGTCTTGTGCACATCCTGCTCTCTCACCCACAACAGGTGATATCCTGAACGCAGGTCAATCTTGGAAAATACTATCGCTCCCTTAAGCTGATCTAACAAGTCATCAATACGCGGCAATGAATACTTGTTCTTCGTAGTTACCTTGTTCAGCTCTCTATAATCTATACACAGTCTCAACGATCCGTCCTTCTTCCGTACGAAGAGGACAGGTGTTCCCCATGGGGATACGCTTGGGCGAATAAAACCCTTTTCAGCCAACTCTTCAAGTTGCTTCTTCAGCTCCAGCATCTCGACAGGCGCCATCCGGTATGGGGCCTTCGAGATCGGTCTCGTACCAGGCTCTAAATCAATGCCAAAATTCACACTCCTCTGAGGCGGCAAACTAGACGGCTCGGCAAAATACATCTGCAAAATCATAGACAAATGGGATATCATCTAATGTTGGACATCTCCCCCTCCTTCATGGCATAACACTAAAAGGCCTCACAACCCTGTGCAATCAGTCTCGCTGCCCGTATCGCACTGATAACCCTACAAGATTTTCCAAGGTCCTAGCCTCGGAAAGCCTCTATTTATCCTAGCTCGGTAGAGAGGGTCACAATCCTCCTACCTACATCTAAGACTGCCTGATGCCTATCCATCCAATCCATACCTAAAATGACTTATTCATGCACTAATGGCATGACAAAGAAGTCAACAAGTAAAACACGGGTCCCTACAGAAACAGGACAGTCAAGAATCTCACGGGTACCTCTGACCCTACTACCATCGGGTAACCCTATACTAAAGGGTATCCCCTCAGTCGTATCTAGACTCAGACGCTCCACACATGCATCAGAAATAAAAGAATGCGTAGCACCCATATCAAACAAGACTCTAACAAGTAAACCATGAATCAGAATGGTACCTGTAGCGTTCGGTGCAGCGGGCTCCTCTGCACTCCCCAACTCAAAAACTCGACGCTGTGGTCCTCTGGTGTCCGTGGTACTCCCACCACGACCTCTGCCTCTACTCGGCCTAGGAGCAGATCCCTGAGTCGTAGGGCGATCTGGGACTCTCTGCAGTCCCTGTGTCTGCTGCTGCTGAGGTGGTCTCTGCCCACATCTCTGCAGTCCCTGTGAAGCTCCGCCCTTTTGGTAGTAGACAGCTTTGTGACCCTGTCTACCACAAGTATAGCAAGTCACTAGCGGCCTCGTGCACTCTGGCCTCATATGTCCAGGATCACCACAATTATAACACTGACGTCCCTTATCCACAACCGGTGCAGATGAGGGGTAACTCTGGCGTCTCTGACTTCGCGAAACACTAGTAGCTCCACCATTACCACTGGTCTGCCCAGTACGCTGTCTCTTCTCAGACCCTCCGGTCTGAGAAGCTCTCCTCTGTCCAGCTCTCTCTCTCTCATAATCAGAAGCTCGGTCCTGATAATCCACCAAGGTCTCACAGTGAAACCCTACCATGTAAGTCTGGGTAGTATCCCTCAGTCGTCAGGAGAAAAGATATACATGCTGATCTGCAAGAGGTGCAGTTGGACCCAGCAAAGTCAGCTCCTCCTGGAACCTCCTGATAGCCTCTGAGACTGGTACATCCTCAAATCTAGCCTCAACAAAATCTCCCAGTTTCTCCCTCCTCAGTGAGGCAGGGCAAAAACGCTCTCTGATCATGGTCCTCATCTGGTCATAACTGGTGACCTGACCCCGTACAGACCTCCACCAGTGTTGTGCCAAATCCCTGAACAGAGTCTGCACTAACTCTATCTGCGTGTATGTTGGACATCTAATAGACTCCAAAGATGAGTCTACATGCCCAATCGATAACTCAACCTCCAGCCCCATCTTCCCAGTGAAAGGGGGTACACTCATCTAGTGGAATGCCTTCAACCAGGTATCTGGTCGAGGCCCTCGATGCTCCTCTAGAACTCGAGCAGTCTCAGCAACATGTGCCTGTGCAGCTGGCACCTGAGTGACTCCATGGGATCTCTCAGATGATCCCTCTTGTGCCCGTAGGTCAGGGGCACGTCTACCTGCTCTGGCAGCCTCATCTACTCGTCTGATATAAGCACGGAACTCTGATCCCCCCATGGAGACGCGATCAGAATCACCAAACTGGGCTCTTTGTGATCCCTGTCTCTCAGCTGCACCGTTCCCAGTCTTAGGAACGGCACTCTCAACAACATCCTCGTGAATCTCTCCCGCTGCCTGTGAACCACCAGCAGGAGTCCTACCCCATCCTCTACCTAGAGAGGGTCTACCCCTACCTCATCTAGCTGCAGGTAAGGCTCTAGTTTGAACCATTTGCAGAGGATATAAACCTAACTTAGAAGGCTATATATATATATGCCATATGAATAGATATATATAAAATCAATCACATCATAATATCTATATATATCTATATTGTCGAGATCTTCAGAGGGGTGATGGCTTCACGTACACGCTATCCCAAAACATTTGTACTCATTTCAAAACCAAAACCTATTGAAAAGTCAGACCCCTTTCGGGTTCTGTCTATTTATCTATTCGACCTTTATCACAGATTGCAAGTGTCATTGTTGTCAACCTAAGGCTCTGATACCAACTTTGTAACACCCCGAATCCGTAGGACCCGAGGCGCTACTGGGCTAGGATCTCACAATGGATTCAGGCCCTAATCTGACAACAAGTTCACTGGATCTTACAACAAGGCACAGATAGATTAAAACAAAACATAAAACTGATATATATATATATATATATATATATATATATATATATATATATATATATATATATATATATATATATATATATATATATATATATACATATCAAAAGGTAATACAGAAAAACCGTTGAGTAGAAATCAAAATATATATCCGTACATCATAAATATCCCATAGCCCACGTAGAAACCCAGTGTATAGAGCCCTCAGCGGATCACCCACTCTGGATCACTCTGCAGCTCTCCTAACCTGCAAAGGACCTATAAAACGGTATAAAACCGTTAGCTAACCATACACATATATATAGAAGATGCTAGAACACAAACACACTTCAGGAATTATAACATATAAACATGTAGTCACACAATTACCCGATTAATTATCTTTAATAAGTCCAACACTCAAATAGTATATATATCTGCATATGAATATATGTGACACGAGGAATATATATAATCCTCGCCTCTGAGTGCTATAGCTAGCTGGAGTGGTATAAGCGCACCTTCCCGTATACCATAAGGAGTGGTCAATGTCCTTCTCGTATACCAGATCTAGCCAGACTACATAGAACCTCCCAGACTCCACTACGGGATGAAAGGCAAGTTGTCACAATCACTACAATGGGTGGTCACTATATCATAGGTCAGTAATAAACCATATCGCATGCTATAAAGCATATAACAAACACCACTCATGCATACATCCAATATAAGGATGGTAGCTAATTAAGTCCTATGGACTTACCTCAACCTCGGAGTAAACTCAACCACGATCTCAAACACGATCCACTCCAATCTGGAGGATAGCACTGCCTAATAACAAGGCATAACAAGATATCAAACTCCTATCACACAAATGGGTCACACCTAGACCCAAGGGATCCATATGGATCATATCCAACTCATAAACCTCAAGGCCATAATCGGCACCTATCTATATCATACTCATCATCATTCTATCCTCATACCCATACCTAGCATGCTACTAACCCGCTCATACTAGGAAAGGAAAGGAAAGGATCTACACTACACTAGGTAGATTCGGGACAAGACGCACTTGCGTGACAGGAGGGACGCATGGGCGAAGCAAGGCAAATTGCAGGCGCGGCGGTAGAAGGACGCAGACGCGGTGACCGTGGTCGCGGGGGCGGCAACGCTGAGGCGCAGGTGCGGTGACAGATCCTGCGGGGGCGGCGGTACTGGAACGCGGGGGCGGCGACAGTGCAGAGTGCGATCCCACGATTCCTCTTCGGCTCTTCACGTGATCAAATCACGTCTTCTTTATGCCATAACCACACATATACATACACAACCACATTCCAACATCAATATACCTTTACATACATCTAATCCTAAGCTAGGCAAAGGAACGAAGAAAAGAAGAAGAGAAGAAGAAGAAGAAGACTTACCACACTTGTGGTCCTAGGCTGCAAAGAAGATCAACAACCTCAACAGCTAGCTCTCAAGCTCAGCAACATATCACCCATCATCCAACAACAACACATCCAAACCAAAACTCTCCCAAACTCAAGGAAACCAAGAACAAGATCAAGGAGCAAGAAGGACGTGAGAAGACTGGAAATGAAGTGAAGATGAACCCTTGATCCAACCAAGGACGAGGCTTAAGAAGGAAGGAAGTAAAGAGTAAAGCACGAGTCAAAGGGGTCAACAAAACCGGCTGCAGCCGCAAGAAACCGCAGGGGCGGAATTTTCTGACCGTAGGGGCGGATCACTACACTAGCCGCAGGGGCGGCTAAGGCCAAAGTGGCTCCAAAGACTAAGGCTCTTACACCTCTGACCCTACTACCATCGGGTAACCCTATACTAAAGGGTATCCCCTCAGTCGTATCTAGACTCAGACGCTCAACACATGCATCAGAGATAAAAGAATGCGTAGCACCCGTATCAAATAAGACTCTAATAAGTAAACCACGAATCAGAATGGTACCTGTAGCAGTCGGTGCAGTTGGCTCCTCTGCACTCCTCAGCTTAAAAACTCTACCGTGAGGTCCTGTGGTATCCGTGGTATTCCCACCACGACCTCTGCCTCTTCTCGGCCCAGGAGCAGATCCCTGAGTCATAGGACGGTCTTGGACTCTCTGCTGTCCCTGTGTCTGCTGCTTTTGAGGTGGCCTCTTCCCACCTCCCGCTACACTGGCAGGAGAAGAACCCTGCTGAGATGAAGCTCCACCATGTCTACAGAAAATATGTTTGTGACCTAGTCTGCCACAGATGTAACAAGTCACTGTCTGTCTCGTGCACTCTGGCCGCATATGTCCATAACCACCACAGTTGTAACACTGTGGTCTCTTATCTACAACTGGTGCAGATGAGGAATAACTCTAACGTCTCTGACCTCGCCCTGGACGAACAGCTCCACCGGCACCACTGGTCTGCCCAGTCCGCTGTCTCTTCTCAGACTCTCCAGTCTAAGAAACACTCCTTTGCCCAGCCCGCTCTCGCTCATAATCTGAAGCTCTGTCCCGATAATCCATCAAGGTCTCACAGTGAAACCCCGCCATGTAAGTCCGGGTAGTATCCCTCAATCGTCGGGAGAAAAGATATACATGCTGATCTACAGGAGGTGCAGCTGGACCCAACAAAGCCAGCTCCTCCTGAAATCTCCTGATGGCCTTTAAGACTAGTACATCCTCAAATCTAGCCTCGAAAAAATCTCGCAGTTTCTCCCTCTTCAGTGAGGCAGGGCAGAAACGCTCTCTGATCATAGTCCTCATCTGGTCATAACTACTAACCTGACCCCGTACAGATCTCCACCAGTGTTGTGCCAAGTCTCTTAATAGAGCCTGCACCAACTCTATCTGCCTATCTGTTGGACATCTAATAGACTCTAGAGCTGAGTCTACATGTCCGATCCATAACTCTACTTCTAACCCCACCTTCCCAGAGAAAGGGGGTACTCCCATCTGATGAAACACCTTCAACCAAATATCTGGTCGAGGCCCTCTATACTCCTCTGGAACACGAGCAGTCTCAGCAGTATGTGCCTGTACAGCTGGCACCTGAGTAACTTCGTGGGATCTCTCAGATGATCCCTCCTATGCCCGTAGATCAGGAGCACGTCTACCTGCTCTGGCAGCCTCCTCTACTCGTCTGATATAAGCACGGAACTCTGATCCCCCATGGAGACACGATCCGAGTCATCTGACTGGACTCTTTGTGATCCCTGTCTCTCAGCTGCTCCGTTCCTAGTCTAAGGAACGACACTCTCAGCAACATCCTCATGAGTCTCCTCCGCTGCACATGTATCACCAGCGGGAATCCTACCCCGTCCTCTACCTAGAGGGAGTCTACCCCTACCTCGTCTAACTACATGTAAGGTTCTAGTTCGAACCATCTGCAGAGGATATAAACCTAACTTAGAAGGCTATAAATATGTCATATGTATAGATATATATCAAGTCAATCACAACATAATATCTATATATATCTATACTGTCGAGATCTTCAGAGGGGTGATGGCTTCCCGTACACATTATCCCAAAACATTTGTACTCATTTCAAACCAAAACCTTTTTGAAAAGTCATACCCCTTTCGGGTTCTGTTTATTTATCTATTCGACCTTTATTGCAGATTGCAAGTGCCATTGTTGTAAACCTAAGGCTCTGATACCAACTTTGTAACACCCCGATTCCGTAGGACTCGAGGCGCTACTGGGGTAGGATCTCACAATGGATCCTGACCCTAGCCTGACAACAAGTTTACTGGATCTTACAACAAGGCACAGATAGATTAAAACCAAAACATAAAACTGTAATATATAAATCAAAAGGTTTATACAAGGTAACGCTGAGTACAATCAAAACATATAACTGTACATGACAAAAGATCCCATATCCCACGATAACAACCTAGTGTACGGAGCCCTCAGCGGATCACCCACTCTGGATCACTCTGCAACTCTCCTAACCTGGAAATGATCTATAACACGATATAAAACCGTTAGCTAACCATACACATATATAGAAGATGCATAAGCACAAACACACATCAGGGAATAATAAACACCTCATCATGATACCACACATTTACCCGGTTTATTATCTTTATAACGTCCAACACTCAATTCGTATATATATATATATATATGTATATGAACATATGTGACACAAGGAATATAACCCTCGCCTCTCGGTGCTAATGTCAGCTGGAGTGGTAATCTGGGATCACTTCCCCGTGTACCCTAAGGGAGTGGAGACAGTGCCCGTCCTGTGTACCAGATTTGGATGATCCGTAGAGAACCTCCCCGTCTCCACGCGGGATGACAGGGCAGGGCTGTCACATCCCTACAATGGACAGTTACTAAACCATAGATAGGTAATAACAACATCACATGCTATCAAGCATATAACACACACCACTCATGCATACATCCAATATAAGGATGGTAGCTAAGTAAGTCCTATGGACTTACCTCAATCTCGGAGTAATCTCAATCACGATCCACTCCAATCTGGATGATAACACTGCCTAATAACAAGGCATAACAAGATATCAAACTCCTATCACTCAAAGGGGTCACACCTAGACCCAAGGGATCCATAAGGATCATATCCAACTTATAACCTCGATAATCAACTAAGCCTCAAAGCCATAACTGACATATATCTCTATTATACTCATCATCATTCTATCCTCATACACATACCTAGCATGCTACTAACTCTCATACTAGGAAAGGAAAGGATCCATAATACTCTAGTAGATCCGGGACAAGACGCGCCTGCGTGACAAGAGGGATGCAGGGGCGAAGCAAGGAAAACCGCAGGCGCGGCGGCACACAGACGCAGACGCGGTGACCGTGGCCGCAGGGACGGCGGCTTCCGGGCGCGGGTGCGGTGACAAAGTCCCGCGGGGCGGCAGATTCCAGACGTGGGGGCGGCGACAATGCAGAACGGCCTTCCCCGACTTCTCTTCGACTCTTCTCGTGAGGAACTCACGTCTTCTTCATTCCACAGTCACAATCATACATATACATACACATTCCAACATCAAAAGGTATCCTACACATCTAATCCTAAGCTAAGAAAGATAGAATGGAATCAAAGAAGAAGAAAGGAGAAGCAAGGAGCTTACTACTGTTGCGGCCTATCCAAGGAAAAGATCACCAAACACCATCAGTTGGCTCCCAAGCTCAACAACACACACATCAAGCTCATCATCATCAACTACACAACACTTCTCTTCCAAACTCAAAGGAAATCAAGCCCAAGATCAAAGAGATGAAAGGAGGGAAAGATGGACGTGAGAAAGCTGGAGAAAGAAGATGAAACCCTTGCTCAACAAGCAAAGGAAGAAGCTAAGAAGAGAAGAGAGTAAAGCATAGTCAAAGGGTCAACAAAACCGGCTGCAGCCGCAGGAAACCGCAGAGGCGGTTCCCTGAGCCGCAGGGGCGGATAACTAGACGAGCCGTAGGGGCGGCTAGGCTAACTCAGCTCCAAAAGACTAAGGCTCTTATATCCTACTCGTCCCCAAAGTCCTACAAATATCACAACAAGAGCAACATTACAATTGTATTCCAAATTATCATAAGATGTACTCAAGTCCTCATAATAAGAAGGTGAGAAAACTTCCCTGACAAGTTTAGCACTTGTGTTGAATATTATGTTGTTCAAAAGCATATTATCAAAAAATTCAACAACACATGCATAAACAAAAGGATCAAGCACAACAAGTACAAAGGATTTGAAGTCATCTAGAACAAATTAACACCGGCTTGAAGGTAATGTGGGACTTACATTTGTTGTTATTGAATCTCCCAAGATGATAACTCTATAGACTTATTTTGTATATACTCTTGTAGTTTGCATCAACATTCTCCATTTACGGATGCTGGCGATATCATAATAGAGTGGGTTACAAGGTTGATTATAGGAACGCAGATGTAGAGAGAGGTACATATTAATAACTAGGAAGAGAAGAAACAATAAAAATTGAGAAATCAAGGTTTCGAACTCTAGCCTGCGGAGGTTCTTCCCGGCGAGAGCGAAGGAAGCTAGCCATTGACGTGGAGGTGGCGGATCTGGTTTGGCTCAAGCGCTGCCAGCATCATTCGACTCCAACGCAGTGGCGGCGGATCTGGTTCGGCTCAAGTAATGACGGAAACGTTCGACTCCAACGCAGAGGTGGCGGATCTGGTTCGGTTCGTCTTCTCCAGATCTGGGCCGGTTTGGCGGATTTGGGTGGAGGTTCATTTTCTCCAATGAAGCTCGAGGCCTACTAGTTTCGCCGGATATGAATGGCCTACTGGTGCCACCTCTAGTGTCGCCGACAGAGAAGGTGAACGGCCTACTGGTGTTACCGGACAACAATGATAGAGAAGAAGTCGACGACTATGAATTCCGTTTAGTTACTAGGGATAGAAGAATCTTTATTTTAGCTTTTATCTTTTATTAAAAAATATAGAAAAGCCTACTTTGTATTTGGAAAACCAAAATAGCCTTTCTACCCCATTTTTCTCTTTAATGTTTTGTTCTAATTGAACGTTGGTGTTATCAGGGGTTGAAAACCCTCAATTTTTTCTATAAAACCGTCGCGGATGTTAGCGTAATATTCATCTCCGCCATCAAATGCAAAGCAGAACTCACAACCGTAGTCGCATTAGATAATAACCAATAAATATAAACATATTCAACTGTGATGGCAACTAAGTTTCATTCCACTATGCCTAATCTAATAAGCCTAACTAATTTCCATATCAATCAACAACAATACAATTGAAAAACAGAATTAAAATATTCGCCGGAGAAACATACCTCGATAACAGTTAGCCGATTTTCGTTAAATTGTCTTTTACGGGATAAAGAAGCTTCGTAAGGATTAATACTTCTCGGATAATGGCGGGAATTGAAGCTGGTGTCGGCAAATTGGAGGGAGACGGCGAAAAACAATGGGAAGGAGGGCGTCAACGACAAATGGTAGTATTGCGTTGTAAACACCAACCGGAGCTCGTGGTCTCAGATTTTGGGTATTTTATACCCCAAATTTAGGGTTTCAGGCGCTGGCAACATCTTTTTTAAAAATGAAAAAAAAAAAGTGTGTTGGCAGTAGGCACCTGACCTCACCAAGTGTTGTCAGATTGCGAGTTTCATCATCAAGATCATATCATTCATTGTACGAAGCGTACGCAATTTTTTAAAAATTCAAATTTTTTGGATTTTAAACTTTTTAAATGCTTTTATCTTTTTTGAAAAATAAGACTAACACTATAAAGAAAATTAAAAAAATATACAAACACATATACAAATGAATGTAAGCATTCCCTATACCCATGTTTAAGATTCACATTGCCCCTAATGCAAAATTTTAGAGATAGAGTTTAAGAAATACTTACAAGATGCATGTTGTAGTAGGTGTACGTAGCCTTCACTTATTGATCATACCACTTTCTTCATTCATACCTAATGGTAATGAGATCATCATGGGTGGCCTTTTCAACAATTTGAATTTCACTAAGGTCTTAGCTTGAGCATTAACTTGGGCCTTGAGTGCATCATATCTATATTTTGAACTTTGTGCCATTGTTGTTGTTACAACACTCATCGTAGATCCACTCACGAGTCTCTCTATTTGGCACCGACACTGGACCTCGTTGCATATGCGGCTTCATTCGCCAAACTTAGTGCTATTGTTGTTCTTACAACACTCATCGTAGATCCACTCACGAGTCTCTCTATATGACACCAACACTAGACCTCGATCATTGCATATGCGGCTTCATTCGCCCCCAACTCCGCCTTCATCGCTTCCTTATTTGCTCCTCCAAACTTTCACATTCATCTATTGTGTTTGTTTGATTGTTTGTTGTGTGAGAATAATTGATCCACTAAGAGACACTCGATTTACACACAAATTCACCAAGATCTACTATAGTTGAATTGTAGCAAGCGATGTCAGATCAATTTGTTATAGGGGAAGATGAAGATGAAGAGATTGTTTTCAAACCATCATTGGCTGACAGGCAAACACAAAGTCCATTCTGTTGAATCAATTCTCACATGAGGCCCAAATCTAAGTCAAATTGCTCCATCGAAGAACTTAGGTCAATCTACCACATGAGGATTTGGTTCTACTCCACAACCACATCAAGTTATGGATTCATTTAGTAAAGTGCAGTTACAACATGGGTTCATTTAGTCAACTGCAGTTGATGAAGCGAGGACTTTCCTTTATAAATGGCAAAATGTTATCAATGTTTTTCTTTTTACTCTGAGCTATTTTTTACCTGACAATCAAAATTGTTAAATTGTGAATCCTCAGTATCACAGTCATCAATAAATATTTCTTATTTCAAAGTTGTATAAAAATACAAAGAGTGATAAACTCATTGGTAGATTAATTAGCTTATTAAATTAAAGTTTTTGAATTTTTGGTAATATTTTAAATTTTAGGTATGTTATTTTACTGGTAAAAGTTCAAAAATTATTAGTAAACTTATTTAAAGGTTAATAAATACTTTATTAAATAGATAATATCGATTTTTGTGGATATTTATATGATAGTATATCGATTTTCACAATTATAGTTTCTTCATGCAATAAAAGCATAAATTGGATTTTTTTTTTTGTGTCTATTTTCATGAATTAAATTTAGGCTATATTTTTGGTTCTTGTTACTTGTCCGTTATAAATAGATATTAAAGATAGATGAAATTGTATTTGTGGAAAATTTAAGTAAAAATAACACTAATTATGTTATTTTGTAATAGTTTTATAATATACAAGACAATTAATGATTTTGAGGAGTTACTTATTTGTGTGGAGTTTTAGAGGAGTTACTTTTGTATAATAATGCAAAGCCTTTTGAATAAATTTAATGCTTGATGAAATATTAAAAAGAATTCTAAGATAAACATATAAAAAAAGGTCTTTGATCAATGAATATAATCTATAAATAAGTAAGTGTTCAATAAAATAAAATAAAAATAATTCATTTACCTATAAAAGTGTAGAAAAAATGCATAACTAATGATTAAATCCTCTACAAGAGAGTGAAATGATAGGGGAAAAAACTAAAAATTATGAAAGAAAATTTCAATAGCAAATATAAAATAAAAAAACTCAAGTTTATAATAAAAAAAGGAAATAAGTATTAGAAATATCTTAGAAAATTAGAAGAAAAAGATAAAAGATAATTGAGATATCTTAGAAAATCCTACAAAGAAAGGACATAGATTATTAAAATATCTTAGAAAATCTCAAGAAGAAGAAAATAGGTAACTGAGATATGTTAGAAAATTCTAGAAAGAAGAAAAAGATAATCCTAAGATAAAGAAAACAGATAATTGGATAAATAAATCGTATACTTGTTCGTGAGGATATATATATATATATATATATATATATATATATATATATATATATATATATATATATATATATATATAACCTTCATTCTCAACATTGGATATTGAAATTGGGTAACTAATATTGGGTAGTTGAAGTGAAGTTGGATATTTAACGTCGGGTATTGGGTAGTTGAAGTGAAGTTAAAATTGGGTAACGCAGTGTATTGAAATCGAGTAACTAATATTGGATAATAGAAGTTGGGTACATGAGTGAAGTTGGATATGTAACGTTGGGTTTTGAAATCAGATAACTAATATTGGGTGACCGAAGTGAAGTTGGGAATGTAACGTTTGGTATTGAAAACGGATAACTAATATTGGGTAATCGAAGTGAAGTTAGATGTTTAATGTTGGATATTGAAATCGGGTATCTAATATTGGGTAACCGAAGTTGGATGACTGTAATAACCAGAAAAATTAATTATTTAATTTGTTAATTCGGAAACCAATCCGTGTATCGGAAGTAGTGAATCGAACTAAATCGAGTGGAACCACTAGCCAAAACCGGCTTGGGCCAAACCGTTAGCCTTTGTTCCTGGCACAATTAAACCAAAGTTGGATATGAACAACTACTCCCTTTCCTCTCAGGCGAGCCCGACGACTCCCCCTTCCGACGCGAAACCGACGAAAGCCGGCTCTTTCGCTTCAGTCTCCGTCTCCTCTTCTTGACCGGCATTACTGCACTTAATGACGACCGTTATATCGAGTCTTGAAGAAATTAATGACGCCGGCCGTTGCAAGCTAACCGGGTAGTAAACGCGAGTGGATATCGACCCAACTCCTCACCATCAAGCCTCCTCAAACCACTTCAACCTTCACCGGCGGACTGCTCTTACTTTCCGTCGCCGATCCACAGAGAACTCGTGAGCCTGAAACCCTCCTCACTCCAAGAACTTACGACACTACACTTTTGGGAAACCAACCGGGAACTACTCCTCTCTAGCGGGACTTTTGTCGACATTTCTCTAGGCTTGATCGACTGGTGTGATTACGAGCGTTAACCACGAACTCCGAGCATCCTTGTCGTAGTACGAACCATCGGTAAGCCTTCCCTTTTTGTTTCGATCGAGCGCATAAAATGATACCAAGCCTGAGAAATAAAAAGTGATGATGTGCAAGGTGTTAACGAGTCTCGAACGTCGGCCTCCACGTACCAACCGCCTTGTTGCCGCCCTCCTCCTTGTGCTGGGTGAGTGTCGAACTTGAATTCTCAAGTTCTTGAGTTTTAATATCTGTCTTTCCCGTGTCTCGAACCCATGACCATTATACCCTTTGTTGCGCCTTAAAATTTTAATCTGCTGGAATGTGTGCTAGGTGATTTGAAACGGAGACCTGTGGTACCCTTTTAATCAGCTAGTTTGTGTGTAACCAACTTTAAATCGATGATCTCCAAGTATCCTTACCTCCGTGTCTCACCGAGAAGACACGAACCCGAGACGTTCGCCTTCCTGCCTTCCGTCCGCCTTACCACCTGGTGCCAGCCGGTGTCACTAGTATAGCTGAAGCTAATCTCTTCAGACACCTTGTTAGAGAACGCAGATTGCTTCGGTGAGACTTGAACCATCACCCTAAATTCCGTTTATATTTATATAATTCTAGAAATTAGTTTATAATTATCTGAGTATATTTAGAAGTGGAATAAAATAGTGGAAATTTTAGAGATTTAGATCGAAGTAGAACGTGAGGATTTTGGAATGGAAAGTTAGTGGTAAGTTAAATGATGAAATCTTACGGAATCGGAAGGTAGTATGACTCGATCACTTGGAATTGTGAAAACAAAGGAACAATAAGAATGAGAGATGGAGTTGTACTAGATAACAATATGATACGAAATTAGTGGAATGGATGTCTAGGTATGCGGAACCTAGGAGATGATGATTGAGAAGAGTAACGATGCTAGATATCTTAATCTAGAATAACGAGATAGTGAAATGAGAATACTAATGATGCGAAGTTGAGCCGCGAGAATTTCCCGATCTTTCAACACCAAGAACTAGAGATCGAAAGAGAGATGGTAGGTGTGAGAATGGTGGAAAAGACGTGTGGTATGGGTAATTGATCCGGTGATTGGGAATGGATCGTAGCTGGATAATCTGGACGAATCTCCTAGTCGCAATTCAACTCGTCCGCTATAATCGATTGCTTAAGAGAAAGACGCGATTGATCTCAGAAGCACACGAAGTTGCTTGAAGATGGAAGAGAAACCTATCTTAGAGTCTCACCAAGTAGGACGGCTCTCCTATGCTCCAAACTAGGGTTTGAATAGGAGTCACACCTATTCGCTCTCGAGTCTCACGAGAAAAGGAAATACTGAAAATTGTCAACATGTTTATTAATCTGAATGTCTTCCAAAATGACGCCCAACATGCCTTATATAGACAGAGGGGGACGTCCAAAATGAGTACAATGGGTTGCGGGCTTGATCCAAGATCGAGTCCGAACTGATTAAAAGAAATGAAATAAAATGCGGAAAGATAAGATCGAATCTTTAAGAGATACGATCTTCTTAAAAGCGGATAAGGTCAAATATTTAGGAGATAAGGCCTTCTAGAAGACATAAAATAACAAATAAATAAAAATAAAACCCAATATTAAAAATGTCTAAATAATGGGCTGAAAATGATAAGCTTGTTGGGTCTAATTTAGTCATTTAAATTAGTCCAAAGTCTTCTTCCTTCAAGGGCAGCCCGACGCACTTTTTCTTCAGGTCTCTCTCGTGGGCTGTTGGGTCTCTCCACGTCTGGGACGTCTGGGTTGCACGTTCTCTTCTCCTCTCCCTCCTCTCTAGTAGTCCGTCTCTTCTTGATTGGTCTCGTCATCTGAAGTGCTGAGATCGGGCTTCTAGATGCTCCTGCATCATCCTCCCTTTCTTGGAAAGGATTCGACCTCGAATCCACAAAGTATGGACTCGATTCCTCCTTCATGTGTTGAATCCTTCCGAGAGTGCCGACACGAATTGCTAACACACAACTACCACTCGCATAAGGTGTGAAAGTAACATTGAATATCCTCAATGTCTTATCTCGAAGAGTTGAAAACAACTCCCTGTTATGATTGCAATGTTTGTAGGACGTAGGGATGATATCCAAGAGGTCAACTTGCGCAATCACCCTCAAGCGGAGATCCTCAAATTGAGTAACAATACTCAAGGAGGGATATGTAGTAGCCAGCCATCTCTAGTTGTATACCGCGATCAATTAATTTCTTATATCTTTTCCTTCTTCTTATGATTATTAAAAATATCATTTAATTAAACTATTTATTTTCTTAATACTTTTTCCCTTTTCCTAGGATTATTTAAAAAGACACCTCCCTCATTTACAAAAATGAATGCTTTATCGTCCATAATTTTTTTATATACTTTGTATCCTCTATAATAAAGTGTATAGTTTCTAAAATCCCCCTAAAGAAATGAGTAAGTATTCAATAAAATAAAAAAACATAAATTCTACACTACTGTTAAATCCTCTTCGAGAGAGTGAAATGGAAGGGGAAAAAAACTAAAAAGTATAATGGAAAACTATAATTGCACATATAAAAAGACTCAAGTTTAAAACAATATAAACAATCGATGTAAAATAATCTATATAACTTACTAAAACTAAGAACGCTAATAATTTTTAAATAAAATGATTTTTAAATAAAATTATAGAATAAAGGAAGAAAAAAATAAGATAAATTTAGTTAAATGATATTATTTTAATAATCCTTGAAAGAAGAAAAAAAAATGCAATATCCAACTTTTAATAATTTCAAAAAGAAGGAAAAAAATTTAATATCCAACTTTCAATAATCTTGAGAAGAAGGAAAAAATACAATACCCAACTTTTAATAATCCTAAGAACACGGAAAAAAATGCAATGCCAAACTTTAAATAATCCTAGATAGAGGGAAAAAAATGCAATAACCAACTTTCAATATCAAATGTTACATACCCAACTTCACATACCCAACTTCGATTACACAACTTCGATTACCCAATTTACAAGATTGTCCCTTTCAAAATTACTAAATCAACCAATTTTATATACCAACTTCAGTTACCCGATTTTAGTCACCCAATGTTAATTACAGGATTTTACTTACCCGACTTTTGTTACCCGATTTTACTTATCCAATTATTAATAACCGATACATATACCCATTTTAATTACCTAATTTAATTACCCAATTTCTTATAACCAAAACAAATCAATCCCACCCCTAACCACCAAAACTATAAACATCGTAAGGTTACAAAATCCTATACTAATTCGGGCCCCCAAACTCACCCTAAAAAATCACCAATATTAATAAAACATAAAAGCCCAAATAAATGGGAAGTCCATATATTCCCACTGGGAAATGGCGCAGCCACCAAAATGGGCCCACCAGGCCTAAGTTTTTTCATTTAAAATAAAAGTATATATTTTATCAATAAGATTGAAAAACAAAAAGTATACACCCGTATACTCAATAATAAAAAAATGCACGCCCGCCGGTAAATAACAATCAATTAATCAAGAGGTTCTTCATCTGGATAAAGCTTTTTTTAAAAGAGACAACACACAAAATGCTAATTTTTACTACTACCATAGCTCAACATTCTTCACCCATCTTCTTTCACTAAATCACCACTTCGATTATACACCACAAGTTCAAGGACGTAACAGGTCCCCAAACAATCCGTTCTTTTCATCTGTTAAGTTTGAAGACAAGCCACATAGCCAAAGAGAAGGGGAATATTAAAGAAAATGCATTTTTGACTCCTTACCAACACAAGGGTATCCATAGACTCATCAGAGAGGGAAAAAAAAAAAAAACCCCGCCTCCACTTGCCATCTCCGACCTAGATCGAACAATTCTTCCATTTTTTCAAGCTTTTGTTGGCGTTACTCGGTTTTGATGCCTCCCAAAAGACGCTTTGGGGAAGCGAGAGCCTCCATTTCCTTCTCCTTCCCTATTCGATCCTTCATAACCGATATTGACCATGATTTGGAGGCCTTTATGTGCTCGTTGCCAGATTATGATCCGTAATCATTAACCTTGAAAAAACATACCATTTTGTCGAATCTTCTGTGTCGCTTTCGGAAAAGAGAATTGTTAGCCTAGTGAAAAAATGAAAGGGGAAATAATGAACCATTTTGCTTCAATCGGCAACAAGCGGCTTCAGCCGCCGGATGGTTTCTCCTATTCCCTGCATATCTCATTGTTTTAACAACTGGCGGCGAATCTGACTAGGGTTTCTCCATGCCTCTGTCATTTTCCTTGCACTCACCATAATAATAAATGATTCCGATCAAAAGATGAATGAACCAATCGGGCCTAATGGCCCATTTGTCAAATGTCAAACTCTATGTGTTAAGCAGAAAATGGTAAAAAAATAATTATTATTAAAACTAAACACTATCTCTAAATATGAAGCCCACGTTGCTTTTTCTTGGGCTTGATTTTAGGCCCATTATTTTAAACTATCAAAATCAAATAGAAAGGAATGACATTCCATTGTCCCAATCTGCATTTTGTTTTTCTTGAACCTTGTTTTCACAAGATTTTTTTTATATATATATTTATATATATATAAAAAGAAGGTTAGGACAATAAGTTTGGAATTTCAACTTTTATAGTTGATCAAAATTCGATAGTACAAATCCATATTACAATTGTTTATAATAATAATGTTATGAACAATTGCATCCTTATAAGCCTAATTTCTTTTAACAATCAAAGTTACACACTTTTATATGTCAAGATCCCGTGTTTTGCAATGTCGTCTCCTTAGTTTGATTCTGTTTTTAGGTGGCGTCTTGAGTGGTTTGTCTAAGAGGGAGCGTGGATTTGTGATCGACTCCTGAAGGCTATGTTGCAAGCCCAAATCTGAGGTGTCCACAGTTGTTCCCCAGGCTTCTTACCTGTGTACTCTCTTCGAAGATGAACTTTGTGCTCACCGCTGCCGTTGGACTGAATCTTCCTACTTTCCCTCGAAGACTTCTTTGCTGTCGGGATTTCATGATGTATTTTTTGTGTTTTCTTTTTCTTTTGATGTTGCTCCTCATGACGGTTAGTCCGTCTGCCGATCTTTTTCGGCCTTTCGAACCACTAGACGGCGTGTCGTCTAGTGCTTCGAACCGCTTTCCTTTATCAAAAAAAAAAAAAAAAAAAAAAAAAAAAAAAAAAAGCACAATCGATGAAAATAACTCAAAAGAACTTTTTCAAAAAACCCTGAAAAATGAAAAAGAACGCGCTCTCCCATTTTATTCACGCGCCCCTCTTTCTTCCATCGATTGCCCTAACCCTAGTTTTCGCCGGCCCAAATTTCCCGTCGGAACTGTTGCCGGACTTTAGAATCTTTATCCTAACTAAATCTATGCCTCGACCGCCCATATTTGGGTTCGTCTCTTGATCCCTCTTAGCCTTTCTGCAATATTGCGATGAATTCCTTCCTTCAACGCTCCAACCTCTGTACCCCTTTAATGGAGAGCGTAAAACCTTGAAGCCATGGCAATGGTGTGTCCACTTAGATGGTCTTCGATTCTTCCGTCTCTTAGTAAAAAAAATGTCGAGAATGCTCAGAAAATGTCACAGGCGACTTCACGGGCGGCCTCTGAAGATGTCGCTATGGAGGTGGGCGAGGTGGCGCTCTTTTCGTTCGAAGCTATTCCATCCCTCGAAAGGTACTTCTCCAACTACTAAGGTTTTTCAAACTGATTGGCGATTCTTGGATTTTCCCCGGATTTTCTTTGCAGTCTTGGATCTTGGATCTCCTTCTGATTCCCGAACCTGCCTTTCGTCTTTTCGAGAGGCTATGAACAAACTCCTTCGGAGCTCTGAAAAAACTTGGTTTTTTAACCTTGACCCCAAGAATCTGAAAAATAACGAACCATTCTTCCCCCGCTGTATAGAGTTGAAATCTTGTGTTCTTCGCTCACAAAATAAACTTGCTATTTTCATGACTAGGCTGCCTTACTGTTGTGCCTTCTGTTATGTCATGTGCTTGACCGGTGCAAGATGGACGGTTGAACAATCCCTAGGCCAGAAAACAAGAATCCAATCTACAACAACGTCCTGGCTGTTCGAAGCTCGTAAAAGGTGCCTTCTAACCCCTCTGCATTCTATAGATATTCATGAAAATACAGCTATATTTGTCTTCTTTTGGTGCTTTGATTTCTCCTTGGCTGAAATCTTTTTTGGAAAGATCATTTGCTTAAGAATAATCTCTAGATCCTACCCTATGAGTTTGAACCTCTTCCAGCCCAAACTGACTAGTATGACTATGTTATTTGAACCAAAAAACTGCCAGGTTCCCACCTGGTATCCGTGGGTTGTTGTCTCTGCCCTTTTCTAGGGATGTTTTTTTCTCTTATGCCAATTTTCTTTGGAGTAGAAATTACCAAAAGCTTGGGAACTTCGTTTATGGCTTTTGTGTGGCTAAACGCTGGTGGAACTTTTTCAATTATAAACATATGTTAACAAAACTGAATAATCTCGAGCTCTTGAACTGTGCCGGCGTTTGTATTAAGGATTGTGGACCTTTGATAAGGTTTTCTTCTTGGATCCTTTCTCTTGTTAAAGATTGTTTTGCTACAATGAATTTTGAATATGGAAATGAAAACATCAAAATCATGATGGTAGGCAATCGCATCGTTTTCTTTTGGCGCACGATTGAACCTTTGTGCTTTGTCTATGGATTGACTCTCCACTAGCCTAAACTAGGATCTCTGGAACATAATATGGGTTTTGATTTTATAATCTATGTCCCTTGGCACTGGTACGCTAAAGAGACTTCTTATCTTATGCATTGTAACTCGATGAATCGAATTTCCATGCATGTCTGTCATCTAATTGATCTTAACAGGAATAAATTGTGTATGTCCTTGATAACCTCTCTGCAATTGTTCTTTGCTTTCGTCAAGGAACTGAATTATCTGGATATTGTTTTTGCTCCTAAGAATCGTACCCTCGAAGACTTCTTTGATAAATCCATCTCTATGGTTTCTTTATCTTGGACTAGTCGAACTTTGAGCTATCATTACTATCTTTTGGTATGGTATGTCTTTGATCACAACGTTTTTGATAAATTTAATTGTATGAAATGTTGTTTGACTAAATATTATAACAATGAAATGCTATCTCAACTACCTGTGCAGGCCTTTTGGAGTATTTCCTTCTCTCTCTCTTGCCCCAGATATTTCTCCTTCTCCTTCGGCTGTAAGCTAAATTGTACTTTATGTGTTCGTCTTAAATTCAATCAGCTTATAGTTTCTTGGCTTAGAATGGGAATGTATGATCTATTTGTTGCTCATCTGCTTCTGGTCTTCCTGGAAGTATTGTATATTTCTGAAAGTTTGTAATGTGAACCATGTGTTTATGGCTTGGCTTATTTTGGAATGGTTTTGTATGAACTGTAATTGGAACCTATGCCCGTCCCTCAAATTATAAGGTTTTTTGTCCAAATTTCAAAATTAGCTCCGTGTCTCTGCTTGCTAATTTGTAGGTATTTGAATTATTCTCTTGATACCAATCCAGTATCCTCCTTCTTAGGCCTTAAGTGGAGCTTCTCTACTGTCACGGCCGTTGTGGGGACCAAATGTTTTATGCTGTGCTATTTTGATTTGATCAATAGTTTGGCTTTTTTCAAGTTGAAGCTAAACGTGTCTAAGTACTATAACTACCATTTCCTTCTCTTCGACCGTTCGTGGTCTGTGGCGAGTATGCACCTTGGTTTCGAATGGATCAGCTTTAAAGTACTCCTCGCAAAGAAAACTTCAACTCACCGTATAATTGTGGAATCTGTCAATTTGAATAAAAACTATAAGATGGACCTGGGTTCCATGTATGCCTCAATTGATAAACTAATACAAAGAA
This sequence comes from Fagopyrum tataricum, assembly GCA_002319775.1. Lineage (NCBI taxonomy): Eukaryota > Viridiplantae > Streptophyta > Magnoliopsida > Caryophyllales > Polygonaceae > Fagopyrum > Fagopyrum tataricum. Next base: position 45,095,053 of record CM008283.1, read on the forward strand.
AGAATATGGTGAAAAAGCTTAGAATCGTCCTGAGCAATCCAATACTCTTCCAGAGCATTGTCAACTGCCTAGATTTTTTCTCCGTTTCTCTAGGTTCGGAACGACTCAAAACTACGCTAGTTATTAAATGAAGATTGCTTACTTGAATTGTAGAGGTCTTAGGAAAAAGAACTTTTGGACTGATCTTAAAATTACGACACAAAATGAACACATTGATATGATTATGTTAGCGGAAGTTAAAACTGACATCGAACCAAGTGAATCTCAATGGCGGAATGCTGGTTTTGATTCCTTTCTTTTTATCCCGTTGGTTGGTCGGTCGGGTGGGCTTTGCCTTGTGTGAAAAAACTATAAACTTATAAACGAGAAAATCAAAATTACTCACTCTGAGGAACGATTTGTTATTCTTGAACATCACAATTTTGAAAATAAGGTTTCTTCTAATGTTATTCTAATTTATGCACCACCGATGGAAAAATTCAAAAATGAATTCTGGGGTAAAGTAATAAAATGTGTTACAGATTCTATTCTCTCTTCCATTATTATGGGGGATTTCAATGATCTTTTAAGCCCTGTTGATAAGGCAGGTGGTGTGTACCCATCCAATAACCGATTTCAAAGAATGAATAATATCTTACAAGAATGTAACTTAATGGAAATAACATCAAGAGGTAATGATTTTACTTGGCGGAAAAGAAACGATGGTGACAATAACACATTTGAAAAACTTGACCGTGCCTTAGCCCATTTTGAAATTATTAACAAATATAACCAAATACACACTTGGAATCATGCGTTTACTTCCTCCGACCACTGTATGATATCCATTAACCTAAATTGTGCAAAACAAAATTTTAGAAACAAACCTTTTAGGTATGAATCGATGTGGAATGAAAGGGAAGACTTTTAACAACGTTATTTAACAAGTGTGGCGCCTCTTTGTCCCAGGTAATAACATGTACAAACTCGCAAAGAAACTGAACCATGTGAAAGTTAAACTAAAAATTTGGAGCAAAGAAAAATTCGGAAATATCAATAAACAAGTGAAAAATGTGGATATGACTATTGAGAAACTCCAGAATGCGAACTATAGGAATTATAATCAGATCATTAATGATAAACTGACTAGACTTAATAAGAAAAGAGAGTGTCTAGTTGAGTTCCAACAAAAATACTGGAAACAAAGAGCCAAAGATAAATTCGTGGTTGAGGGAGACAAGAATACGAAATATTTCCACCGGAAAGCCACGGGAAGAAGAAATAGGAAGATGATCAATGCAATTAAGAAAAATGACAGACAATGGATTAACACTGAGGATGATATCATACAGGAATTCTCCAATGAATATAAGAATCGGTTTAGATCTACTTTTGGATACTCTGCTACCTGTGATCACCCACTGCAGGTTCTAACTAAGGAAGTTACTGAAAGTGACAATGACTTTCTGACAAAATCATTTACAAATAGCGACATCAAGAACGCTGCTTTTAGTATTGGTTGTGATAAGTCGCCTGGTCCTGACGGTATGTCTGCTGGTTTCTTCCAGTGCCATTGGGATATTGTTGGGCCTGCTGTATGCAAGGCAATGAAAAGTTTTTTCCATTCTGGAAAACTTTTGAGACAAGTAAACCACACCTTTATTACCCTCATCCCGGAAAAGGATAACCCAATATCGACGAACGATTTTAGACCCATTAGTCTTTGTTCTACGTCATATAAAATCATAGCAAAAATTTTAGCTTCCAGACTCAATACTATTCTCCCTAAAATCATTCATCCGCTCCAAAGTGCTTTTGTTCAGAAAAGAGCTATCCACGACAATATCCTTATAGCTCACGAAGTCTTTCATGGATTTAGATCAAAAAAAGGTAAAGAAGGATATCTGGCGATCAAGCTGGATATGGAAAAAGCATATGACAGAGTGGAATGGCACTTCATTCGAGCTGTTTTGGAAAAACTCGGTTTTAACAGTAAATTTACCAATTGGATCATGGAATGTATCTCTTCCGTTTCTTACTCAATCTTAATAAACGATAGGCCTTCTAACCTTATCCTCTTGATGAGAGGTTTACGTCAGGGTGACCCCATCTCCCCTTAATTATTTAATCTTGGAGCTGAGGTGTTGGCGAGAAATATCCAATTCGAATGTAACCGAAACAAAAAGAACTTTGGGTTCCCTATTACGAAGCATGGTACGCACATCCCTTTTCTAGCCTTTGCTGACGATATTATTATCTTTACCAAAGCCTCGATTGGTGCTAGTTCGAAGATTTTAGAAATCCTTAACGGGTACTGCTCGATTTCTGGCCAAAAAATCAATCTTCAGAAATCGGCATTCCAAACCTCAAACAACGTAGCAAACTCAACCAAAAGACAAATTCAACTTAGCCTAGGTATTAATGCCTCAAAATGCCTGGAGAAATACCTAGGTTGTCCGATCATTAATGGAAGAGTAAACAAAAATGTTTTTGATGATGTTATAGCTAAATCTAAACAACAACAAACGAAATGGAAGGCTTCTACCCTCTCTCAAGAAGGGAAAGTTACCTTAATCAAAGCAAACCTAAATGCCAAACCAAACTTCATTATGCAAAGTTTTATGCTCCCAGCTAGCATCCACAATGAATTAGATAAAATTAATCGAGACTTTTTCTGGAATAAAGGCAGCAAATATCATCCTCTTATTAGTTGGGATAAAACATGTAGACCCAAAAAGTTTGGAGGGTTTGGTATTAGGAAATCTGAGGACATGAATAAGGTACTCCAGATGAAGTTACTTTGGAAAATTATGAATGAACCTGACAATATTTGGGTGAGAATCATTAATGAAAAATATCTTAAAGGAACTGTACTATGGAAGTATATTCCTAAAGGAAGTATGTCTTGGCAGTGGAAAAAATTGATGAAATTAAGAACAGATTTTGAGCTAGGATTCAGATGGAACGTTGGTGATGATAATATAGTTAATTTTTGGGAAGATTGCTGGATTATAAATGAACCTCTAATCAACTTCTGCAATAGTTCTGAATTAATTAATACAGAAGTGATTGTTAATCATTTTATTAAAGAAAATGAATGGGACATAAATAAGATCGAGTCGGAAATTAGTCATATTCTTCCACCCTCTATTATTACAGAAATTAAATCATACAAACTCCCGAAAACTTTTATCCAGGATCGAGTCTATTGGGCCTCGGCGGATACTGGGGACTACTCAACCAAATTTTCTATATATTCTATCTATTTGCAAAAAGGGTTTCAAACTTTTTCGAATGAATGGATCTGGGATATTGATTGTATGCCTAAGGTGAAGAACTTCCTTTGGAAATTATCCATTAATGGTCTACCAACAAAAGAAAATTTAAAGAACAAAAGGTCCCAGTTCCGATGAATTGTTGCCTTTGTGATCATCCTTACGAATCAGCTGATCATTTATTTTTCAAATGGCAGTTCATGTTGGATAGCATCCTTAGTTCTACGATTTTGAATGTTGTTTACAATGTCAACGCAACCTTGAACAAGACTGCTGAGAAGATGTTATGGCTAAAAGAAAATCTATCAGATACAGACATTACCTACCTTAGTCTTGTATGGTGGAACCTTTGGTATGCCAAAAACCAAAAAAATTTCAATAATAAAACCCCCCAGAGCATTGATTCAATAGTACGAAACCAAATTAATGATTGGAATCAGTTAAAGAGGAAAAAATTGACCCAGCATAAGAATAAAACCAATAAGAATCTAAGGAAAACAAAAAGGATCAATTGGGATAAACCAGATAAAGACTTTGTAAAACTAAATTTTGATGGCTCAAAGAAAGATTCAGGAAATTCAGCCTATGGGTTCATCCTACGAAATCACGATGCTATGACAGTTTCTCTTGGGTATGGGAGATGTGGTAACATATCGGCCCAGCATGCCGAAGCATGTGCACTTAGAGAAGGTTTGGTCATGGCCTTTGATTTGGGGATTAAAAATATTGAAATTGAAGGAAATTGTCTATCTGTCATTAATTCGGTTAAACGGATTTGGAAACCTCCTTGGGAGCTAGACCTTATTTTGTCAGATATTTCTTATATTCTTGTTGGTTTTTGTCAGGTTAGGATTCGTCATGTGTTTAGGAAAGTTAATTGTGTGGCGGATCAGCTTGCAACGTTAGATCACGATTGCCTGCTGCCGGCCGTTTCATCCACGACCCTGGTTGACAATATCATCCGGAAGGATGCCCTAGGGTGCAGATTCTCGAGAAGATGATGTACCCTAACCGATTATCTTATAGTATCAAAAAAAAAATGCATTATTAGCTAAATAATATGCGTCTTGACCTTATTAATTTATGTATTTTATTGTCAATCTTAATTTTTTTATACTATTATGTTCTTTGATTTATAATACTATTCTTTCATTATTTATTTCTTAATTGTGATCTTTATTAATTGTGCTCATCCTCATACATATTGTCCTTCTAAAAAAAATTGTTCATGTTTTTATGTTTTACCACAGGAAATGGTTGATTGTTAAAAGCGAATAACCGATATCGATTTAAATAAAGATGATGTTGAATCGAATAACCGATATCGATTTAAATAAAGATGATGTTGAATCGTATATTATATAATGTATTTTTATTTTTATATAATTTTTTTTTTCAGAATTGGTGATAGATTTATTAATTTAGTGTATTGTTACATGTCATTACCGGATTTATTATTCCGATCCAAGAGAAAAAAAATTTGTTAACAGATATGGTTTTTATAAAATACTTTGTGTAAGTAGAAAATAAAACAATTTTTTTTTTTCTCTTTTCATTATTGTCAATAACTTGTAGGTAAATACAATAGTATAAAATCAATTTGACAAGTCATTTCAAAAGGTCATAAATGAGACTTTTAATGATTGGTTACCAATTTTTACTCTTAACTAAAAAAATCGGATTTATCTATAAATAAGAGTAAAAATAGGTAACCAATCATTAAAAAGTTTATCATATTTTAATTTTCAACCCTATCTATTCAAAAATATCATAATAATTAAAAAAAATATACATGGTTATTTTTTTTGAAACAATGTACATGGGTAATTGAATGGGACTTCTTTAGTAAAAATAATGTATAATTAATACCTAATTCCTTTAATAAAGAGGATTTTATAAGTTTGTTTAAATCGCATACTAAATAGAGTTTTATGAAATATAAAAGTGTTTATATTAAGATTGTACTTAGTATATATTATTAAAATACTAATTAGTGTTTTATGAGAATCTAAAAGTATTTATATTATCATTATTCCTTGTAAAGTTGTTTTTTTAACATTATTTTTTTCATTGATGATATTTGATTTTTTTTATGTTTCAAAATCAATTTACCCTCTCATTAACTTTTTTTTATAGATTAATATCTACACCACCTATAAAATAATAAAATAATTTTTTTCTTAGACAAAAGCGGCACCTTGTGCAGGCACTGAGCTAGTTTAATGATAATAATCTTAGTATAACAAATAATGACCGTAAAACTATAAAATAATAGCACAATTATTTTTTAAATTACTTAAAAATATCAATACAATAAAAAATCAAATATGTCTCATGCGTAACACAAGCATGTCACCAAAGATCAAAGAGTTTGGCATGGAAAAAGTTCTGGAAAATTAAGATGATACCAAAGATCAAAGAGTTTGCGTGGAGAGCTTGTGTTGAGTCCATTCCGTGTATGGAAAACTTGGCTTATCGGCAGATCCTTGTTGAGATGTGGTGCAAGTTGTGCGGGTGTGAGGAATCTACACTTCATTATCTTGCCCGTTTCCCTGTCGCAATGGAGGTTTGGGAGTGCTTTCCTCTCTTGGCAAATATTGCGAAGAGATTCTCTTCTATGCGACAGTGGATGGATGTTGATTGCTAGAGGTCGTGTAAGGATCAACAAATGTGGTTGGTTCTCATGTGGGCAATTTGGAGGGCACGAAACAGGATAATTTTTTAGGGCTGTCCTACAAGGCCGAAGGATATTATTCAGGAGGCTCATAACCTTTGGGCAAAGGCTACTATCACCGTGACGTTTTTTGGTGAGTCTTCTTCTCCATCTAATGCCAATGCAGTGGCTTGGCAGCGGCCTGTGAACGGAATGTTGAATTGAATTGTGACTCCTCTGCCCTCAGTGATGGTAGGTATTAGGGTTGTTGCCCGCAATAGTATCGGAGTTGTTATTGCGACGGCTTCGAAATGTCTTCAAGGTACTCGGTTAGTGATTATGGCCGAGGTGAATCACTTCTTTAGGCAGTCACTTGAGCACTAGAGAGAGGGTGGACTTGTATTACTTGTGAGTCCGATTCGGCCACTTTGGTTTCTATGCTAGACACCGATCTACATCACCGGGAAAGCATCGTTACTGTTATTAACATACTGAAGATGAAGAGCAAGCAGCTGGAGTTTTGTTCATGGAGGTTTGTTAGGCGGGGCGGTAATGAGGTTGTCAATTGGCTTGCGTGCTTACATCCTCCTCCTGTTGGTTTCGATTGTTGTTTTTATTTTCCAAAGGATCTCAGAACAAGCCAGGTGGTAAGCCGTTATCATAGAGAAGATACCATTAGATTTGCTAAACCAATAAAGTCCATCAATAACCCCTCCAAAAACCAGCGGAATTCTAAGAATCGCCTCAATATCCTCCCTGCAGAAAAACTCCAGTAATTTCTCCTCATTCCACTATTCGGCATTCCGGTCAATAAGGTGAAGGACCCGAAGGTCATGAGGAGCATCACGCGAACGAAAAGATTGGACGAAATAGCAAGGGTCTCGGAATCCATTGGTCCTTAGAGATGACCTCCTTAGAGATGACCTCCTACCTCTTAATATGCTTCTTCAAGTATAACAAGCCTATAGCCAACTTGAGCCTCAAGAAAGGAACAATTCGAAAAATATCTCGCTTTTAATAAACAGTCACTTAAACTATCCGGGTTGCTAATAATCCTCCATCCTTGCTTTGTAAGCAGCATAAGGTTAAAAGCCCGCGTGTCACTGAATCCCACACCACCATCGTCTTTTGTTTGACACATGGGCTGTCAACCAGCCCAATAAATCTTTCTTCTCCCATCACTAGACCCCACCAAAAAAGGCTCATGAATCTTTCTTTGTCTTTACATACACCCATTGTGAAGCGAAATTAAGCCGCGAGGATTTCCCGATTTTTCAACACCAAGAACTAGAGATCGAAAGAGAGATGGTAGGTGTGGTAATGGTGAAAAAAGACGTGTGGTATGGGTGATTGATCCGGTGATTGGGGATGAATCGTAGCTGGATAGTCTGGACGAATCTCCTAGTCGCAATTCAACTCGTCCGCTATAATCGATTGCTTAAGAGAAAGACGCGATTGATCTCAGAAGCACGCAAAGTCGCTTGAAGATGGAAGAGAAGCCTATCTTAGAGTCTCACCAAGTAGGACGGATCTCCTATACTTCAAACTAGGGTTTGAATAGGAGTCACACCTATTCGTTCTCGAGTCGCACGAGAGGAAAATACTGAAAAGTATCAAAATGTGTTTATTAATCTGAATATCCTCCAAAATGACGCCCAACATGCCTTATATAGGCAGAGGGTGACGTCCAAAATGGGTACAAAGGGTTGCGGGCTTGATCCAAGATCGAGTCCGAACTGATTAAAAGAAATGAAATGAAATGCGAAAAGATAAGATCGAATCTTTAAGAGATAAGATCTTCTAACAAACGGATAAGGTCAAATCTTTAGGAGATAAGACCTTCTAGAAGACTTTAAATAACAAATAAATAAAAGCAAAACCCAATATTAAAAAATGTCTAAATGATGGGGTGAAAATGATAAGCTTGTTGGGTCTAATTTAGCCACTTAAATTAGCCCAAAGTCTTCTTCCTTCAAAGGTAGCCCGACGAACTCTTTCTTCATGTCTCTCGTGGGCTACTAGGTCTCTCCACGTCCGGGACGTCTAGGCTGCACGTTCTCTTCTCCTCTCCCTCCTCTCTAGTAGTCCGTCTCTTCTTGATTGGTCTCGTCATCTGAAGTGTTGAAGTCGGCCTTCTAGATGCTCCTGCATCATCCTCCCTTTGTTGGAAAGGATTCGACCTCGAATCCACGAAGTATGGACTCAAATCCTCCTCCATGTGTTGAATCCTTCCGAAAGTGCCGACACGAATCGCTAACACACAATTACCACTCACATAAGGTGTGAAAGTAACATTGAATATTCTCAATGTCTTATCTCGAAGAGATGAAAATAATTCTCTATTATGATTGCAATGTTTGTAGGACGTAGGGATGATATCCAAGAGCTCAACTTGCGCAATCACCCTCAAGCGGAGATCCTCAAATTGAGTAACAATACTCAAGGAGGGATATTTAGTAGCCAGCCATCTCTAGTTGTATACCGCGATCAACCAATTTATATCTTTAAGGCTACCAAGAAGATTTTCAAACATACCCACCTCGAATATTAAGGATAAGAACTCCTTGCACACATAACTGTAAACAGGACATAAGAATGGATCTCAATGTCGTGGTTCTGTCCTCTCTACATTACGGATCATCAAGGTCCTTCTTAGCAATTTGGTCTTTTCTCTTCTTCTTCTCATAGTACTCAGTGACCTCTGTGGATTTCATGGGTTTTAGCGTGAAATCCTTACCCTGAAAAGTAAAACAAAAACGGTTTGTCTTCCCTTTATGTGTGACATCTCGATCATACTCCCAAGGTCGCCCAAGTAGAATGTGGCAAGCGTGCATAGGGGCGATGTCACATAGCATTGTGTCCTCATACATTCCAATCTTGAACGTGATGTTGGCCCGCTTGTCGATCCTGATTCCCCACAGTCGTTCATCCAACCCAGTTTGTAAGGACGTGGGTGTTGAACGGTTCCTAGTTGCAGCTTCTCTACAACTTCATTACTCACCAAATTGCTGCAGCTTCCACTATCGATGATCATGTTACATAATCTCCCTTTGACCAAACATCTCGTATGGAACAAATTCTCCCTTTGACTGTCCTCATTTTTAGAAGGTAAGATGCTCAGTGCCCTTCTAATAACAAAGCAATCAAGTAACTCATCTGTTAAGCCAGTCGGGTGCTCAACAGCGTCGATACTCATGTAATTACCTAGGTACTCATCCTCCTCTAGACCATGACTAGAAATTTCAGCATTAATATCTAGGTCATGCTCATCAATATCCATCTCGTTTGGAGTACCTAAAACAAGTTCAGATTCAGGGATGATCTTACTAGCGTGGAGACATAATCCCTCAGCGAAGGGTAGCTCATCCACGTCCTCGTCAGCCTCCTTGTCATCTATGAGGGCCGACTTCTCTTCTTCAGCCTCCTCGGTGTTGGAGTTCGACTCATATAGGCTCTTGTCGTTGATGAACAATGTCCTCTTGTTGTGACATTCCCGAGCATAGTGTCCTGTTCCCATACATTTAAAACAAGAAATATCTCTTGCTCGTGACGAACTAGAGTCACTTCCCTGAGACGTCGAATTTGGAGTCTTATTGGGCGTAGCTGCAGCTCCGGAAGTTGTAGAAGCTGAGACGTCTCGACTGTTGCTTCCCTGATCTCGGCTGCTACTACCTTTATCTCAGCCTGAACTCCTGCTCCACGTTTGAGGAGACCGTTGGTCTTGGTTGTGTATTTTCATTTTCTTCTTCACTCTCACATCAAGATGTAGTAAATCTGTCAAGTTGGTATATGCATACAACTCTATCTCTTGTGCTAGGGTAGGATGTAGAATCCTGAGGTATCTCGCCATCGTAGCTTCTTCATCCTCTTGAACATCAGCTCGAACTATAGTCATCTCCATGGCTGCATAAGCCTCTTCTCATAGAACCTTGCTTCAGGTTCTCTAGCCTTTGACGTAGATCTCTTCCATGGTATGGTGGAACGAATCGGGCTGTCGGAATGGCCTTCATCTGATCCCACGTGGTGATCTCGGTTTCTAGACCTCGTTTTCTCTCTTTCAACAAGTTATTCCACCACATCAAGGCATAGCCAGTAAACTCAAGTGCAACATATTGTACCTTTTTAAGCTCTGAAACATTATGACAACTCCAGTTTTGTTCTACTTTTGCCTCTCAGACCAGGTACAAATCAACATCACACTTTTCATCAACGGGTGGTATCTTCACCTTAGGTTTAGAGTAGACCTCAGTTTCTAGTACGGGATGCTCGTCTTCTCTATCCTCAAAATCTAATTCCTTCTAACATTTCTTCTAGGCTGCATAACTCCTGGATTAGCTTGAAATAGAGGTTGTCTAGGTGGAAGAGGAGGAGGGTTCGGGTGTTCATTGAATCGGGTCTCCAAGACGTCCATCCTTTCCATCATCCTTGTAAACATAGTCTCGACGTCCATAGCTCTAGGCGCGTCAGCCCTGGGTTCGTTCTCTCTCCCTGAAGTAGACATATCAAATAATCTATACTCGCTTGCAATGTCTCAACTAAAATCAGTTAATCTTGAGAAAGAAAAATTAAAAGTAGCCTGAAAATTAAAAAGGCAAGGTAAGGCTCCAAAGGAACAAAAGGTTGAAAGCAAGGGAATTTGAGTAGTGCCTGCATGGAACTCATAAATGGAAAAAGGGAAATAAAACAAAGGCAAGGAACAAAATAAATCAAACTGCTCCCTTTCTTGGAAACGAAAAGGGTATTTTGCGCAGGGGACTCAAAAGGCCAAAAGATGATCGAAGTTCCGTTCCCGATCTCGTTCCCGTTTCTTCTTCTTCTTTTTTTTTTTTTTGTTGTAATGCCGAAACCCTAGGAGGGTTGGCAAGGGCTGTTGTAGAGGGGCGGGTGGCGGCTGGTGGTACTGCAGCGGCGGGAATGGTTGTAGAGAGCCGGACAAAGACCGGCGGCTGGCAGGCGGCAGAGACAGACGGCCGAAACTGGCGGGGATATGTGAAACCCGAGGGTTTCCAAGGGTGGTGGAGGTGGCTGGTGGAGGCGGCTGTTGGTGGTGGTGAAGGCTAGTGGTGGCAGGACAAGGCTGTAGTGGCTGAAAACGGCGGGTGGGGCGGCAGAAGGCGGCGACGGCTCCAACAGCGGGGTTCCGAAACCCTAGGAAGGTTGGACGTAGGCTGCTACAGGGAGGGGGTGGTGCTGTGGTGGTGCAGGGTGGTAAATGGCGGGACTGTGGCGGCGCTGGCGGCTGAAAACGGGGATCTCGGTCGATTCCGGCCGAGATCGGCGGCAAGATATTTTCATTTTTTTTGATAGGGCAGCGGCTTTTGCGAGGGTAGGGATGGTGATTCAAGAGTGACCGTGGCCAAAAAGATCGTCTTGGTTGGTTTTCCCGCGATTTAGCCCGAATAGGTTTTCACGAAGTGAATTAAAGATATGGCAAGAAAAAAATTAAAACTTGGCTGAGTTATGGTGAGATAAATCAGGCCACAATTAACCTTTTTCAAGATAATTGAAATTAGATTGTGAAAAAGTAGAGTGTCTAGCGTGAATAGATTACTAACCGTAGCTTTTGTGCTCCCAATCGCTTGTTTTTGTTCAAGCCTCTTGACAAGTCTTGAAAGCTTCGAATTTTCTTCTTTTTTGATGGCATGATTGGTGTTGATGAACCTTAGCTCTGATGCCAGTTTGATGCGGGGTTAAGCCGCGAGGGTTTCCCGATCTTTCAACACCAAGAACTAGAGATCGAAAGAGAGATGGTAGGCGTGGGAATGGTGAAAAAAGACGTGTGGTGTGGGTGATTGATCCGGTGATTGGGGATGGATCGTAGCTGGATAGTCTGGACGAATCTCCTAGTCGCAATTCAACTCGTCCGCTATAATCGATTGTTTAAGAGAAAGACGCGATTGATCTCAGAAGCACGCGAACTCGCTTGAAGATGGAAGAGAAGCCTATCTTAGAGTCTCACCAAGTAGGACGGCTCTCCTATACTTCAAAGTAGGGTTTGAATAGGAGTCACACCTATTCGTTCTCGAGTCGCACGAGATGAAAATACTAAAAAGTATCAAAATGTGTTTATTAATCTGAATGTCCTCCAAAATGACGTCCAACATGCCTTATATAGGAAGAGGGGGATGTCCAAAATGGGTACAAAGGGTTGCGGGCTTGATCCAAGATCGAGTCTGAACTGATTAAAAGAAATGAAATGAAATGCGAAAAGATAAGATCGAATCTTTAAGTGATAAGATCTTCTAATAAGCGGATAAGGTCAAATCTTTAGGAGATAAGACCTTCTAGAAGACATAAAATAACAATTAAATAAAAGCAAAACCCAATATTAAAAATGTCTAAATAATGGGTTGAAAATGATAAGCTTGTTGGGTCTAATTTAGCCACTTAAATTACCCCAAAGTCTTCTTCCTTCAAAGGCAGCCCGACGCACTCTTTCTTCATGTCTCTCTCGTGGGCTGCTAGGTCTCTCCGCGTCCGGGACGTCTGGGCTGGATATTCTCTTCTCCTCTCCCTCTCTAGTCCGTCTCTTCTTGATTGGTCTCGTCATCTGAAGTGCTGAGGTCGGCCTTCTAGATGCTCCTGCATCACATTGGAATTTCAAAACATGACATTGTGTAAGCATGAACTGCCTGAACAATTGCCTTTAAGAGAACTTCCTTCCCAACTGTGCTAAAAAAAATGTTCTTTCAATCCCTTAATCTTCTTCCATACATGTTCCTTAACCTGTGCAAAGATGGTCTTCTTTGATTTTCCCATCATAGTTTGTAACCCCAAATATCTCTCACGTTTATCAACTTCTTTGATCCCTAGAAGCACTTGAATTTCCGCCCGCCTAACAACGTTAACATTGCTGCTGAAAGAAAGCTCAGAATTTGCAAAAATAACTTGTTGACCTGAAACCTCTCCATATTCTTGGAGTATCTTGACAATTTCATTGCTCTGTTGACCAGACGCCTTTGCATAGACAACAATATCATCAGCAAAAAACAAGTGAGAGATACGAGGCTCAAAGGGAGCAATTCTGATCCCCTGAAGACACCCATGTGACTCACTGTCTCTAATCATATTAGTAAGCCCTTCAACGCAATTGCGGAACCAAAAAGGGGACAAAGGGTCCCCTTGGCGCAACCCCCTCTTCGACTCAAAATACTCAGTCGGGATCCCATCCGTTTTACTGAGAAAGACACTGAGCTCACACATCTCATAATAAGATCAATCCATTTTCTCTCAAAACCCATAGCCTCCATGTAGTTATTCAAGTAACTCAATTCCACCTGGTCATATGCCTTTTTCATATCCAGTTTAAGAGCTATATATCCTTGCTTTCCTTCCCTATGCTTCATGTAATGAAAAATATCGAAAGCAGCAAGTACATTGTCAGTAATAAGACATCCCGTGACAAAAGCACTCAGAGAATCGGAGATAACCTTACCAAGACATTTCTTAAGCCTATTTGCTAGAACTTTTGCAAAAATATTGTAAATAATATTATAAAGACTGATGGGCCTAAGATCCTTCATACTAACATGATTATTAATTTTGGGATGAGAGAAATGAATTATTGTTAAAAGAATGAGGAAAAGGAATTCCATTAAATAATCTAATAATAACCGATGAGATGTCGTTACCAACAATTTTTCAATGTTTCTGAAAAAAAGTACAGGAAGACAGTCCGAACCTGATGACTTTGTGGGATGCATATAAAAAAGGGCCTTCTTAAATTTCTCAGCTGAAACACTCCTTTAGAAGCTCCTCATTATCCGAACTATACAATTTAGAAAAGTTTGACATAACAGGGCACACCACATCACCCGAAATAGAAGTAAACAACTTCCGGAAATAATCAAGGGAAACTTTTGACTTTCCAGCTGACGAAGTCCACGCCAAACCTTCCTCATCAACCAGCCTAGCGATGCGATTGCGCTTTCTCCTTCCGTATCCTTGTTGTGGAAGAACGCGGTGTTGTGATCACCACATTTCAATTCATTATAGCCTTTGCCCGTTGATGCCACAAAATCTCCTTATGAAGAATCAGGTTCCTTTCCATATCCTCAAGCCCTTTCCGCCGAAGTACTATCTCTCCATTCATATCACGACGTTGCATTTCAGCAAGTTCTCTCCTAACCCTTTGCAACTCTCGACTTATGTTACCGAAGGTTGCATGACCCCACTCCTTCAAATCATCACTACAACGAGTCAATTTTCCCTCAATACCTGGATCAGCCCGCCGACTCCCGGGATTACACCATGCATTTCTGATCGTTTCCGTACATCCTCATTTTCAACCCAATATGCCTTAAAACGAAACGGCATATGACCGATGCGCCCCTTTTTTTTTGCCATTATCCACGCTTAAGCTTACCAGAATTGACACATGATCAAATATGCCTCGATAGATGGTAAACCTTTGATAATGGGTAACACTCCAGCCAAGATTCCGATGTGAAACCAATGTCCAATCTCTCTTGTATAAAGTCATCTTCCACACGACCATTATCCCACGTAAAACGTTTGCCTTTGACAGGAATTTTGCTAAGTCCACAATAATCGAGAGCATCCCTAAAAGCAATCATCAAGTTTAGATTAGGCATACCACCTCCTTTTTTATCCTCAGATAAAAAAATCAAATTGAAATCCCCTCCAATCAGCCATGGCTCTGTAACATCATTCCGGATACGTTTCTTCATCAGCTCTATTGTCTGGTGTTTCTCATTGCTCCGAGGCCACCCATAAAACCCCATGAAACGACAATCCCCAACACGAGCATCAATATGATGCTTAGTGTGGGATTGAACCGCAACAACCACGTACACTATCTTTCCACATCAAACATAGTCCTTCAGTGGACCATTCACTCTCAACCACAAAAAACCCACCAAAATTCATACTACGTTCGTGACTTTTCATTTTCTTCATGTTACTTTTGATCTCACTCAAAAAAAACAGGTGAGACTCCTCCTTTTTAACTAGTTTTACTAGTTTAGTCATTTCGGCCTTTGCCTAATCCCCGACAATTTCAGCACAACACGTTCATTGGTCCCGGCAAGAGAGTTCCTCCGTCTCTCCTACCGATCCTACAAATACGAAATCATACTTGGAGCGTTTAAGGCCTTCTCCACTAACGGCCTCATCAGTTTCTCCAACTTCCTCCCTTGCACGCTTTAATCCATCATTTCCAATTGGCCTTGTTCACCCGTATCTTGCATTAGATCACGAGCCAACCTTTTCCACTTCACCTCCTTTTGATTTTATGCACTACTCTTATTGATTTGTAAATATGTCATCATGCTTGAGATGTCAGTCTCTAAATCATGCGGAAGTCCAATCCCTTTATCCTCATTTTCTGTTAGTAGATCAGCCAATGCCCTTCCCCTAGCCTTTTTTCCCATTTCTTCCACTGCTTCGCTTTCCACACTAGGTTCGTTTACTACACTGTTTGATTGAGAACACTACACATGAAGGTCTCGCTTGAACCTCAAAGGTTTATATGGTGGTGCACATAGATCATCAGTATATATGCCGTTGTATTCTTTTGCTTTCTCATCTTCACATTCCGTTTCCACATGTCCCACAATGCCACAATATCCATGGTAATAGTCCTCGTCTTAGAAGTACCGTAATATCCATGTTAGCTCGGATTCTAAGCATACAGCTTGTTGGACCTTGGGATTCATCTTCCAATTCAATACACCCTCCCATCATATTGCCGATATGATGTTCCTAGCCATAGTTACATCTCCCAGCTCGAGAGGGATGTCGTTGACCCTTATCCAGAAATGGACGTTTGTAAAAGTGAGTTTGACGGCTGCTCCATTCTCGGTTCTCTCAATGCCAACAGAGCCTTATCGAAAGTCCACGGGCTCTTATCCATGACTTGTTGCTTGTCAACTTAAGTAGCGAATTGAAAAGCAAACAGATTCTTTTGAATCTCCAGAAAGTTGAAGCCTTTTTTCAGCCTCCACACTCCTTTTATGGTCGTCTGCAGTGCATACTTGAAAGGTTTGGATGTGAGCAGCTTATCAATGAGAACAGTCAGATTCATCACCACTTCTGCATTCGGCTTCGGTTCCTGGTTCAGTAGCAGACACTCTAACAACCCTTTCTTGTTTACGTACTAGACATGGAGAGACAATCACACTCCGACAATGGCACAGAAGAGAGAAAGAAGACCTAGCCCTTACGAAGAACAGAAGGGAGAGCAAGCGGATACTGGTGAAGACGATAGCTGTAATCGACGCAGAGCCTCTAAGCGCCGCTAGGGTTTTGGCACTGCTACGGGCATGCCACCTAGTAACATATAAAATTCGGTGAACACATAATTGGTAGATTGATAATTAAAATTCAAAAAAGGGATACATAACAAGATAATTAATTGGCGTTAAATTAGCAAAATAGTTATAAGAAATTCGTAATTTGGAAAATGGTTAGCGAAAGTATTGGTGCATGGTAAATGGTCACTCGGAAAAAAGGGAAGATGCAAAATACGGATCGAGGTAATGGATTAAGGAGTAGGACAGATCTGTGATGAGTTTAGAGCCTCCATATTTGACATGTATTCTACGAGAATCAGTGTCATTTCCCCTATCTATGTAATTATGGAATCTATCTTATTTTTGTAAGCGTTTGAGTGATGATTTAAACCTTGGCTTAGAGAGCAACAATGGCGGATGGAATGAGACAAGGATCCCACTATGTGAAGTTGACGAAAGAGCAAGCTTTTGTGGACGAGATCAAGCCCGGCGAGCTCAATCAGCCGATTCGGCCATCCGAGGTTTGATTCTCTTCATCTGTATCATCTTCCATTTGATTCAGTTGTTTGATTGCGTTGTTCATGTATGTATCAAAGCGAATACCTAACTTCTTTCAGTGTTGGTATCGCATTAGGGTTAACAGCTTCCAAAGTTCCAATTTATCCAATTTCCTTCAAAAGGGAATTCATCAATGTTAAAAATTGATGGTAGTGACTGCAATGAGTCTAGTTGAGCAGATTGTTGTCATTTTAGGGTTAAAAGCTTCGAAAGTTCCATTTGATCCAACTTCCTTCAAAAGGGACTCCATCAATGTTAAAAATCGATGGTAGTGACTGCAATGAGTCTAGTTGAGAAGATTGTTGATACAATAGGGAAATTTCGTCATTTTAGGGATATTTCGTCATTTTTAACACAAGTTTCAGATGATGCTACAGGACACCAGGAATTCAATACAAGTTTCAGATTATGTTTTTTTTTTCTTTGATTAGATTATACAGTTAATGCTCCTTAATACTAGTTTTGTAAATGTACAGTTTGTTGTTCCCAAGTGTCTTGAATGTGGACAGTCTTTACCTGAAAGCTATGAGCCCCCAGCTGATGAACCTTGGTCTACTGGCATTTTTGGCTGCACTGAAGATATTGAAAGCTGTAATTCATCCATCACATCCCTTATTCTTCTATTTGCAATTTCTTAGCAGTTTGGGTACTCATTTAATGTTATGTTTGGATGATTGGCTAACATGGCAGTTTGGGTATTCTCATATATGCAAATTTTTGGCTGCACTGAAGATATTGAAACATCATGATATTTGAGGACTCTTGAAACCATTTGGAATGGAAATCTATTTTTATAAAACATGATTATTTGACCATCTAGTTTTTTCAGTTTGGGTATTCTTTAATACTATGTTTGGATGATTGGCTAACATGACAGTATGGAAAGGATTATTATGTCCGTGCATTCTATTCGGGGAGAACTTTGAAAGGGTGAGAGATGATGACACTCCATGGACCACACCCTGTCTTTTCCATGCCGTTTTTGTAGAAGGTGGAATGGCTCTGGCTCTCGTTACCTCAATGATTCACGGTATCGATCCAAATACATCATTTCTCATATTTGAGGGCTTGTTCTTCACCTGGTGGATGTGTGGGATTTACAGTGGTCTTGGTCGCCAAACCTTGCAGAGGAAGTACCATCTTGAGGTGATCTCTTCTTTTCTCATTGCAGTATTTCTTTCCATGAACTATAAGATCCGTTTGGTAAGGTAAAATTGCGTAGATGGATTGAAGATGAAATTATATTTTTTCTAAAGAGATGAATATATTATTTAGATCAAGAATTAAGCGGACGAGTATGAAAGTATAGTGATATGAATATTTGGTAAAATGAATATAACTGTGGGTAAACTTATATAAAAATATGTGCCAAGTTTATTTATGATATGAATGTGCAGGACTCTCCTTGTGACCCTTGCTTGGTTCACTGTTGTTTGCACTGGTGTGCCCTTTGCCAGGAACACAGGGAGATGAGGGCTCGTCTATCTGACGATGCCATTGTGGCATTGACAGTGTCCAACGCACCGGCCATTCAGCAGATGAGCTCTTACCCCGACAACAAAAACCAACAGAAATTGATCACCGAACGATCTTTCTCGTCTGTCGATGAAGGCACCGGTCTAGAGTTGCAACCTGTCTAGATTTTGAGATTCATTACGTACATTTTAACACATGATTCTTCGTGTACGGAGCATGTTGTGTTCAAAAATTAATATTTTATCTCTTTATTTTTTTTTTGGTTTAAGACAGTATATGGAATACAATTAACAAAATTTTCCAACATTAAATGTATATTTCGGATTTAACAAATTTATTACTATGTTAATATATGTCAAAATATCGAATATAACACTATGAACTTCCACACGTAAATAAAAGGGAAATTCCGAATGGTATCCTTGTGGTTTGGGGTTTTTCGGATTTTACCCAGAGGTTTTTTTAGTTCGGATGGTATCCTTGTGTTTTAATATTTTTCGAAAAATGTCCAATTTCATTTAAATTGTAGAGGGATGTCAACTAAAATCATTTTTTTAAATGAGAAAAACTTCAAGAA
Organism: Fagopyrum tataricum; assembly: GCA_002319775.1. Classification (NCBI taxonomy): domain Eukaryota; kingdom Viridiplantae; phylum Streptophyta; class Magnoliopsida; order Caryophyllales; family Polygonaceae; genus Fagopyrum; species Fagopyrum tataricum. The sequence continues at coordinate 45,113,824 of CM008283.1, forward strand.
AGAAGATAAAAGAGGCTAAACATTTTGCACATTAATTTTTTATAAAATTAATTTAAGGTGACATTCTTTTAAAATTTAAATGAAGTTGGACATTTTTCAAAAAATATAAAAACACAAGGGTATCATCCGAACTAAAAAAAACCTCTGGATAAAATCTGAAATACTCCAAAATACCATCCGAACTTTCCCTAAATAAAATTAACAAAATGCCCCCAACATTGACACATTAGCCTAAGATACACTATTTCGATTGAAACCTATCTCTAACGTTGTTCTTTAGTGTTCTTCACTCTTCCTCAACACGGAACCCTAGAGAATGAGCGTTTTGGTACTGCGAGAGAGAAGACTAAGTAATGATAGAAAATAAAATTAAAAAAAAAAAGAAGAAGAAAAGGCTTGTGTGATTTCTTTGCGATGTTTTTTCTGTTGAAATTATTCATATTTTAAATGGATTGATTAATTAATACAGTGGGTTAATATGTATATAAGTTTATGGGCTAATCATATATCATATAGTAAAGTAAAAGACCTAGTTTTTTTTGTTTTTTTATTGAAAAGTGCTGTAGGAAGAAAGTTCGAGAAGGCTACATAAAGCTAATCCTAATTGATGATTAGTGGAGAGTAGATTAGTCTATATTAATCTCAGATGATATCTTCTTTGGAATTAGGATATGTCCGTTATTTCTTGTGTCATTGTTAACCGAAATACTCATGTGTATGTATATGATATTGGTGTAAAATTATAATAGTAAAAGAGTGAGTTTAGATCAAAGACTTATATACATAAGTGGGGTTGTACGAGTGTGAGTGCGCAACAAATACCCGTTTATACATACTTGGAGCGAGTCGGAGAAGTACGTAGATTTTCCCCAACATTTTCATCTTTGATCGGGAGGAGTTTGGAAAAGCTTCACTTCATATTTCTGCTTGTGCCTCTTGCTCGATTCTTCCTCCTTACTTTTGTTTCCTTTCTATTTCTTTTATTATGGTTTTGTTTTGCAAACAAACATCTTATAATTCATTCTTTGAGCTTTGTAAACTTTTGTTGATTCTGTCTTTTTACTTGGTGGATTGACAATTTTTTTCTCTTATAAAACCGCAAAGTAAGATGATGCGTCCTTGGATACGTTCAAGGACAAACTCTGGATCTAGATCAAGTTAGAGCTTCAATTACGCCTTTGTTGATGTGCAAGGTTGTATCTTTGGATTAAATATGGGTGGCGGAAGCGATTGAGATGGATGTGGAAACGAATGTTGATTCGATCTAGGGAGATCGAATAAGCCGTTGAAGTGGATCGATTAGTTGATTCTTGAAATAAAATCCTCGAATATGAGTTTCTTGGATCAAAGACTTAGATCCAATGAAGAATTTTGAGGGGATGGAAGTGGGAGTTGATGTTAAGCTAAGTAGGAAGAAATACTTCTCAATACTTAGATAATTTGAACATGAAAATACAAGTGAGGCAACACATCCTCATATAGAGGGTATTGCCTAACACTGGGCCAAAAAGAAGTCCATAAACGGGAGGCCTAATAAGGGAGGTCTAATGGGAAAGCTTAAAAGGGAATATTATATAATGAATATCATCTTTATTACAATATTAGAAAAACATGGGAAATGTAGTCCAAAATGTGCTAGCTTCATGCCATGTTGTCGGGAAGATGAGGCATGCCGCTAACGGAGCCAAGAGGCGTGGACGGAGCCGGTAGTCTATGCCATGGTGGTGTGGAGACATGGCATGCCACTAACGGGTCCAAGTGAAGCGATGGTACGAATGATGACAGATCCGGTAACATGGGCGATGACTTTGGATCGGGAACGGATGAGCGGTCCATCGGTGCGAACCCGCATAGCCTAGTCCTCATCATCTACGGTCAATGTAGTCAAGGGCGCATCACGAACCAAGGAGCCAAAGAAAAGAAGGAAACCTATTCACATAATGATCAAAGTTACAAGGGTCAACTAAGGTCGAGTTAATCATGTCACTCGAGAGAAGAAGCCTAGAAACTCGACCTAGGAAGACTTGGTCTCTCCAATGAATATTTATTCTACACGAGCCAGATCGAGTTGCTAAGAAACTCGAGAGAGGAAAGAAAAATATCAAGAGATAACTCGAACTTACCTTGAGTGGATTGAGTCACTCGACCAAGTGGAAGTACAAGCTCGAGAGAAGGAATTCCAAGCTCAGGAGACAACTCGATACAAGCGCAAATTCTTCTAATTCGGTGAACCACTACTCTCTTGAGCTCGAGTGAAGGCTACGCAAATCTCATCTTCCACTTGGCAAGAGGGGACCGCATGTAACAAACTCATGAATTTGTTGCGAGATTCATTGATCATTTAGAAGGGGGCACGATTTATACCTATATATAGAGCGCATGGTTGCTTGTAATAGATATCCAATAACATCCAATCAAATTTCAAGATTCAAAAAAAATTATAGTAGATTTATTTCAAGGCCGACGTTTTTGGGAAATAGTTATGGGTTATTCTTCATCAAATTCTAGATCTATATCCATTTGCGAACTTCTGTTTGGCTATAACTTTAGATTAGTAAGTCCAAATCGATCCATTATTTTTCCTACATTATTGTTTTCTCTTCTACTTTGTGACCATGGCATTCATTTATGTTGATTGTGATTTTGAATTATCGGATATAAGTGAGTAGTCTCTTTACTAGGATTTGGGGTGAAAACTCCGAATCAAGATAGAATTATATAGATCTATGTTATGCCTATGAAAATATGGAGTTTCAAAGCATTAATAGTAAAATATAGGAGGATTCAAATCCGTTTGAGTATTAAACCATGTTTGATTCTATTCAGAATGTCGGATGCTAGGTTTCATGATCTAGATTTGTTCCTTATGCACATTGTATATATTATCAAACATTATTGAGTGTTTCGTATGGATTGATCATCTTAGATAATACCTATAAGTAATCCTAAGATGATTATGACTATTTACATGCTTATATTGCTAGATTGATGCTATGTTAGGGCTTAAAGGATTGCTAGCACATTTGTCATGTGATTGTCCATGCTAAGGTTAAGTTGAATGGTGTAGGCAAATAGCAAACACCAGTGATGCCTATATGGTTCGAGTTAATCATTGGTAGAAGAGAATCTCGTCAATCAATGGGTGAATAGCGAACATCATGTGACATTCATAGATTGAAGCCAAATGCCTAGACAACACATACCTATTACCATGCTACATTTGTTTAATACCATATTTTCATGTTATTTGTGATACAATTCTCCTATTTCCAACATAAGCACAACATGATCTCACATATGCCTAGTGATGGTTGGGAGGAATATCCCCAATTCCTAGTCGTTTTCTCATTTGATACTTGATTGTTGACACTTGATCTTTGTTACCGCAAATCCCCAAGCATATTGATCCAATGATCACCACTTTTTCCTTTTCTTTTACACACTGTATGCCTTACTAGTTGATTTTGAGAATAAAGTCAGGATACGCATAGCCTATTGGGATTTCAACCTTGATTTGCAACATCATATACTAACATTGACACGGCCTTGCACTTGCGGAAATATGTGGTTTGTGTAGTTGATCCACACCACATCAATAACGTTTTAGAATATTAGAGTCATGAAAAGTCATTATGACATAGTTTAAAGTAATGAACATGAAAGTAAGTGACCGGCCGTAATGGTAAGTACACAATGTATAAGAAATGTACTCACCAATAAAACATCATATAACCCCAAAGAGAAAGGTCGTGTCAATGTAAATATATGATCGACTACCAGCCAAGGTCATCTCTCTAAGGACTATGTTATCCTTACCTTACTCTAAGAAACCTTCCAGGAAAACAAGCAAGTGTTGTAAAACAAAGAAAAAAGGTGCGATCAAGTGATCGACTTAGAAACACTTCAAGAGTGATGGCTAAGTGTGATCAATCGAGTTACTCTGAACACTTCAATCGAGTTCTAGGACAACGTCAATCGAGTCAGTTTCCTATAGATTCTAACTTGGATCGAGTAAGAAACAAAGGATGCAAAATGTGTAAACAAATAAGAGAAACGACTAGGGGTTGGGGACTAATTCTCCCAATCCTTGCTAATACAATCCTTATACACGTTATAATGTCATAGGGTGAAAACTATTTGCTCGAGTGCTAAAATAAATGAAGACTAAACGGTTGTATGCATGTATAGGTGAATGTAAATCTAAGCATGCTGGTCAATCCAACATAGTACATCACATGATGTTTGCTATTGGTAAAATGCTAGTCAACTACAATCTCAAACTAGTGACCAGTATAGGATACACAAGCCTCGGATGGTGTTTGCTATTGGCTTGCATAAAATATAAGGATCTAGAGTGGATTTACACTTCAAAAACTAACAATCAATTATTCCTCACATGTTGTTTGCTATTGAAATAATTGAAATACTGATTGTAGCATGATAGGCGTCTACAAATGCATCACTTGAATATGAAATTACTTATGAGTGTCATTCATACTAGCCGGATAATTATCAACACATAAGATCATGCTCAAGAACTAAACAAAGTGCATAAAGGAACAATCTAAGGCTAAGCTTAGCAACCGACATTCATATTAGTTTAAACATGAATCATAGTGTTCTAATCGGTTACGTTTCTCCTATATGCTCACTATCATGCATTGATACTCATATAAATGCTAGGCATTATAACAAATCTATTTATTACATAGCTTTGGATTGGGATTTTCACCCCAATAATCCCTAGAATAGAACTACTCACTAGAGGTGTCAAACGGGGCCAATGGGTCGGGTTTGGGTCGGGTCCTAACAAGCTCCGGTTGAAACGGGCCGGGTCAAAAAAGGCTTGGTTATTGATCGGGTTGTTTCGGGTCGGGTCGGTTTGGACCGGGTATCATTTATTCGGGTTGAAACGGGTTATCGGGTAGTCTCGGTTCCCGGGTCGTAACGGGTCGGGTTAAAACAAGCTCACATTTTTATCGGTTTGTTTCGGGTCGGGCCGGTTTGGGTCGGGTATTAATTATCGGGTTAATGCGGGTCAATCGGGTTGGAATCGGGTCATTTTTATGTTTGGGTTGGGTCGAAACCAGATCGGTTTGCGTAACATCTTGATTCGGGTCAATTTATGTTCGGGTTTGGTCGAAACCGGATCGGGTTGCCTAACATCTTGATTCAAGTCAATTTATGTTCGGGTTTGTGTAATTTATTCTAAAATTTATACGAACATATTAATTTGATAAAAGATGAAATAAAGTTGTGTTGTTTACTTGTTTTAGACTTTTGATGGTGTATTAGTGTTCATTTTATTTATAAAAATGTAATAGTAAATCAAAGACATGCATAATAAATAATAATAACAATAATGATTTGCCGAATCGGATAATAATCCGTGAAATTCAGTCGATCTATTTGATCCATCTTCGAAAATATGGTATCTAAAAACGAATTTATTCGGATCGGATAACTATCCACATAAATGTTTGATCGGAATGATTTTAACCCGATTTGTTTGATTGAATATGAATTTAACCGGATATGGATATCCGACTGATCCGTTTGATCAAAATATATAATCTGACCGACTAATCAATCCATTTGATCCATATATGTTTTTCCTATTTTGTTTGTTATAAAATGTAAAATAAAATTTATCATCTTTTGCTGAATCGGATAATAATCTGTGGAATTCAATCGATCTATTTGATCCATATTCGAAAATATGGTATGTAAAAAAAATATTAGTCGGATCGGGTAATTATCTACATAGATGTTTAATCAATTGATCGGAATGCTTTTAGCCCGATTTGTTTGATTGCATATGAATTTAATTGGATATAGATATCCGACTGATCCGTCTGATCAAAATATCTAATCTGACTGACTAATCAATCGATTTGATCCATATATGCTTTTCCTATTTTGTTTGTTATAAAATGTAAAATAAAATCTATCATCTTTTGCCGAAACGGATAATAATCCGTGGAATTCGTTCGATCTATTTGATCCATATTCGAAAATATGGTATCTAAAATTCTAAAAACGACTTTAGTCGGATCGGGTAATTATCCACATAGATGTTTAATCAATTGATTGGAATGGTTTTAGCCCGATCTGTTTGATTGCATATGAATTTAACCGGATATGGATATCCGACTGATATGTCTAATCAAAATATCTAATGATCCATATATATGCTTGATCGGAATTGTTTTAGCCCGATCTGTTGATTGTATGAATTTAACCGGATATGGATATCTGACTGATCCGTTTGATCGAAATATCTAATGGTTAGATATTTTGTTTGATTAGATTAACCGACTTTCGTTTGATTGAAATGACTTTAACCGGATCTGGAGATCCGACTTATATTATGGATCATGTAATATGTACGTATTATGTAATATGTATTTATATGCTTATATTATAAATTTATATTATGGGTTAATTAATGAGTTATTAGTAAATCATAAGTTAAAATCAAAAATTATTTTAATGAGTTAAAATCGTCGTTACATTACATTTATCGTGTGGGAGTTGAAGAATGCCATCATATACTTATAGTTATTGTATGGATATGCATTATTTAATATATATTATTTATTTATGTATATATAGACAATATATTAAAAAAAATTATCTTTAAAATGTCTATTCCTAAAAATTATAGTTATTACGCGACACCGACTCATAGTTAAATTTTCAAAATAGTCGGTGTATGATTAATTTATTTTTTAAATTATCATATTTATAGGTAAAATTTTATCAATTTATTCTCTTAATAAATCATGTCAATAATTATCAATTTAACTCAAAAGTATCAATGTAATCTATAATACCCTATTTGTATAAATTTACGGGGTTATCGAGTCATTTAAGGTCGGGTTACTCTGGGCTACAGGGTCATTTGGGTCGGGTTACTTTGGGCCGGGTTACTTCGGGTCGGGTTACTTCGGGCTATCGGGTTACTTCGGGTCGGGTTACTTCGGGCTATCGGGTTGTTCGGGTCGGGTCATTCGGGCTATCGGGTCATTCGGGTCGGGTTATTTCGGGTCATAAATTCCTTCAGGTTAAATCGGTTTCAAGCGGGTCGGTTCCGGGAATTCTCTTTTTCAAATTTTTAGGGGCCAGGTCGGGTTCGGGAACGGATTCGTCGGGTCGGGTTCACGGGTCGGGCCAACTTTTGACAGCTCTACTGGTCACTCATGTTGAGTGAACATGCAATCAACACGATCAACGAATCCATATAATCAAGAGAGAGAAGGTGATCAAAGAACTAAGAGAAATCGATATTACCAAACACAAATCGAAAAGTAGCAAATTATCCAGCTCTAACTCAACTCGACTCAACTCTAACTCGGTTCAATCTCCTCTTATAACCTTCAAATAAACTCGGACCTCTAGACCAAACTAATGAGACTTTGGTCCAAACTAAGAGAGAGAATTGTGGAGTGGTGAATTGGTATCAAATATGTAAGAGCCTTGATCTTTAGTGCTGAGTTAGGACCTAGCCGCCCCTGCGGGTCCATGGGGACACCCTTGCGGTTTGTCCTGTGTTCCGCCCATGCGGCTCAGGGAGTCCGTCCCTGCGGTTTCCTACGGCTGCTGCCGGCTTTGTTGACCGTTGGACCATGCTTTACTCTTCTTCTCTTCCCTTATAACCTTCTTCTTTGCCTGCTGATGAAGGGTTTACTTCATCCCTCTTTCCCAGCTGCCTCACGTTCTTCTTTCCTCCTTCCTTCCCCTTTGATCTTCTCCTTGTGTTTCTCCTTTGTTTTTGGCAAGAAAGTTGTGTGAGTCTTGGTTGTTGATGATGTTGGATGTTGTTGCTGAGCTTTGAGAGCCAGTTGAGTGTGGTTGCTGATCTTTTCATCCTGTTTAGGCTACAACAATGGTGAGTTTCTTCTTTCTTTCTTTCTTTCTTTCTTTCTTCATTCTTCTTTGATTCATTTCCTCCTCCCTTAGCTTAGGATTGGATCTCCTAGGCATATATGTTGATGTTTATATGTACATATATGTATGTGTTTGATTGTTGGACAATAAAGACGTGAAATCATCGAGTGAAGAGTTGAAGAGAAGTCGGGGGTCACATTCTGCACTGTCGCCGCCCCTGCGTGGGAGTGACGCCGCGCCTGCGCCTCCCGTTTCTTCGCCCCTACTTCCTTCCTATCACGCAAGTGCGTCTTGTACAAGATCTACCTAGAGTGGTATTGATCCTTTCCTTTCCTAGTATGAGTGGGTTAGTGGCATGCTAGGTGTGTGTATGAGGATAGGATGATGATGAGTATGATATTGATAAGTGCCAGTTATGGCTTTGAGGTTTAATAGGTTGTTGAGGTTATAGGTTGGATATGATCCTTATGGATCCCTTGGGTCTAGGTGTGACCCCTTTGATTGATAGGAGATTTGATATCTCTTTATGCCTTGTTATTAGGCAGTGTTGTTCTCCATATTGGAGTTGATCATGGTTGAGTATATTATGAGGTTGAGGTAAGTCCGTAGGACTTACTTAGCTACCATCCTTATATCGGATGTTTGCATGAGTGGTGATTGTTATATGCTTGATAGCATGTGATGTTGATTATTACCAACCTATGATTTAGTGACCGCCCATTGTAGTGGCCGTGACAACCTGCCTTTCATCCTGTTGAGAAGTCTGGAAGGTTCTCTGTAGTCAGGCCAGATCTGGTATACGGGTTGGGCGCTCCTCACTCCTTTATGGTATTCGGGAGGGTGTTCCAATACCCACTCCAGCTGGCTATAGCACTCAGAGGCGAGGATTATATATTCCTCGTGTCACATATATTCTTATACATATATATATATATATATATATATATATATATATATATATATATATATATATATATATATATATATATATATATATATATATATATATATATATATATATATATATATATATATATATATATACGACTTGAGTGTTGGACTTTATAAAGATGATTTACCGGGTAAATGTGTGACAGCATGATTATGTGTTTATGATTCCATGACTTGTGTTTGTGCTTATGCATTATCTTATATATGAATGGTTAGCTAACGGTTATATACCGTGTTGTAGATGCTTTGCAGGTTAGGAGAACTGCAGAGTGATCCAGATAGGGTGATCCACTGAGGGCTCCGTACACTAGGATTATGCGAGGGATATGGGGTGATTTTGTGATGTACAGATATATGTTTGGTTTGTACTCAGCGGTACTTTTGTATACCTTTTGATATATATATATATATATATATATTACAGTTTGATGTATTGGTTTTAATCTATCTGTGCCTTGTTGTAAGATCCAGTGAAATTGTTGTCAGGCTAGGGTCAGGATCCATTGTGAGATCTTAGCCCAGTAGCACCCCGAGTCCTGCGGATTTAGGGTGTTACAAAGTTGGTATCAGAGCCTTAGGTTGACAACAATGGCACTTGCAATCTGCGATAAAGGTCGAATAGATAAATAAACAGAACCCGAAAGGGGTCTGACTTTTCAAAAGGTTTTGGTTTTGAAATCAGTACAAATGTTTTGGGATAATATGTACGGGAAGTCATCACCCCTCTGAGGACCTCGACAATATATATATATATATATATATATATATATATATATATATATATATATATATATATATATATATATATATATATATATATATATATATATATTACCTGATGTGATGTTGTGATTGACTTTATATATATCTATACAATGGCATATATATAGCCTTCTAAGTTAGGTGTCTATACCCTGCAGATGGTTCGGACTAGAGCCTTATCTGCAGTTGGACGAGGTAGGGGTAGACCCCCTCTTCCTCCAGTAGCGATAGGACAGGGTCAGATTCCCGTTGTTGATCCACCTGCAGCGGAAGAGGTTCATGAGGATGTTGCTGAGAGTGTCGTTCCTGAGACTAGGAACGGCATGGCTGGGAGACAGAGACCACAACGAGTCCAGTCAGATGACTCGGATCATGTCTCTATTGGGGACCAGAGTTCCGCGCGTACATTAGGCGAGTAGAGGAGGCTGCTAGATCGGGTAGACGTGCCCCGGATTTGCCAGCACAAGAGGGATCATCTGAGATAGCCCATGGAGCTACTCAGGTGTCAGTTGTACCGGCACGTGCTGCTGAAATTGCTCGAGTTCCAGAGGAGCATAGAGGGCCTCGACCAGATACTTGGTTGAAGGCATTTCATCAGATGGGAGTACCTCCTTTCTCTGGGAAGGTGGGGTTAGAGTTGGAGCTGTGGATTGGACATGTAGAGTCAGCTCTTGAGTCCATTAGATGTCTAGCGGACCGACATATAGAGTTATTGCAGACTCTATTCCGAGACCTGGCCCAACTGTAAGAGCCTTAGTCTTTGGAGCTAGTTTTGGCCTTAGCCGCCCCCGCGGGCTTGTGGAGCCGCCCCTGCGGCTCGTGGTGTTTTCCGCCCCTGCGGCTCAGGGAACCGCCCCTGTGGTTTCTTGCGGCTGCAGCTGGCTTTGTGGACTCTTGACCCGTGCTTTACTCTCTTCTCTTCTTAGCCTTTCCTTTGCTTCTTGAGCAAGGGTTACTTCATTCCAACCTTTTTCACGTTCTTCTTCTTGCCTCCTTCTCCTTCTTTATCTTGTGCTTGGATTCCTCTTGGTTTGGAAGAGGTTTTGTGGGGCCTTGTTGAGGTTGATGTTGTATGTTGTTGTTGCTGAGCTTGGGAGCCAACTGAAGAGGTGTTTGTGATCATTCCCTTGCCTAGACCAGCATTGGAGGTAAGCTCCTTGCTTCTCCTTCCCTTCTTTCTTCCTTCCTTCTCTTCCTTAGCTTAGGATTAGATGAATTGAATGTAGATTGATGTTGGAATGTGTATGTATATGTATGTGTGTTACTTTGGAATGGAGAAGACGTGATTTGATCACGGGAAGAGACGAAGAGGAATCGCTGGATCACTTTCTGCATTGTCGCCGCCCCGCGCCTGGAAGTCGCCGCCCCTGCGGGAGCCGTGTCACAGCACCTGCGTTGTGCCTGCGTTGCCTGCTGCCGTTGTCATCGCGCCTACGGCTGAGCCTTGCCGCGCCTGCGGTTTACCTTATTCCGCCCCTGCGTCTTTCGGTTCCGCAGGTGCATTTTGTGCAGGATCTACTTAGAGTAGTATGATCCTTTCCTTTCCTAGTATGAGCGGGTTAGTAGCATGCTAGGTACGTGTATGAGGTTAGAATGATGATGAGTATGATATCGTTTATGTCGGTTATGGCTTTGAGGTTTATGAGTTAGGATACGATCCTTATGGATCCCTTGGGTCTAGGTGTGACCCTTTGATGGATAGGAGTTTGATATCTGGTTATGCCTTGTTATTAGGCAGTTTTGATCTCTAGAGTTGGAGTTGATCGGGTTTGAGACTACTACGAGGTTGAGGTAAGTCCATAGGACTTACTTAGCTACCATCCATATATTGGATGTGTGCATGAGTGGTGTGTGTTATATGATTGATAGCATGCGTTGTGATGATTACCTACCTCTTGTTTAGTGACTGCCCATTGTAGGGCCGTGACAACTTGTCCTTTCATCCCGCTGGGAGTCTGGAGGTTCTCTACGGGCAGGCCAGTCTGTCTCAGTGGGCCAGCCACCTGCACCACTCTCATAGGGTACACGGGAGGTGGGACCGGATCACCACTCCAGCTGGCACCATTCCCGAGAGGCGAGGGTTATATTCCTCGTGTCACATATATTCATATTGATATATATATATATACGCTTGAGTGACTGGACGTTATTAAGATAATAAACCGGGTAAATGTGTGATAGCATGGTGATGTGTTTACTATTCATTGGTGTGTGATTGTGCTTATGCATCTTCTTATATATGCGTATGGTTAGCTAACGGTTTTATACCGTGTTGTAGATCCTTTGCAGGTTAGGAGAGCTGCAGAGTGATCCAGAGTGGGTGATCCGCTGAGGGCTCCGTACATTGGGTCGTTATCGGGGTTTATGAGATCTTTTGTTGTACAGTTATGTTTTATTTGTACTCAGCGGTACTTATGTATTACCTTTTGATACTTATATATATATATATATATATATATATATATATATATATATATATATATATATATATATCAGTTTCATGTTTTGTATTTAATCTATATGTGCCTTGTTGTAAGATCCAGTGAACTTGTTGTCAGGATCCATTGTGAGATCCTAGCCCAGTAGCGCCTCGAGTCCTACGGATTCGGGGTGTTACAAAGTTGGTATCAGAGCCTTAGGTTGACAACAATGGCACTTGCAATATGCGATAAATGTCGAATAGATAAATAAACAGAACCCGAAAGGGGTCTGACTTTTCAAAAGGTTTTGGTTTTGAAATTAGTACAAATGTTTTGGGATATTGTGTACGTGAGCCATCGCCCCTCTGAAGATCTCGACAGTATAGATATATATATAGATATTCTATTGTGATTGATTTGATATATATCTATACATACAGCATATATATAGCTTTATGAGTTAGGTTTGTGTCCTCTGCAAATGGTTCAGACTAGAGCCTTACCTACAGCTGGACGGGGTAGGGATAGACCTCCTTTAGGTAGAGGACGGGGTAGGTTTCATGTTGTTGATCCACGTGCAGCAGAGGAGATTCTTGAGGACGTTGTTGAGAGTGTCGTTCCTGAGACTAGGAACGGGGCAGCTGAGAGACATGGATCCCAGAGAGTCCAGTCAGATGACTCGGATCGTGTCTCCATGGAGGGACCAGCCTTCCGCGAGTATATTAGACGAGTCGAGGAGGCTGCCAGAGCAGGTAGACGTGCCCTTGATTTGCCAGCACAGGATGGATCCGCTGGGAGATCCCATATAGTTACCCAGGTGCCCACTGCACCGGCACCTGCTGTTGTGATTGCTCGAGCTACAGAGGAGCATCGAGGGCCTAGACTAGACACTTGGTTGAAGGTATTTCACCAGATGGGTGTACCCCCTTTCTCTGGGAAGGTGGGGTTAGAGGTGGAGCTCTGGATTGGACATGTGGACTCAGCTCTAGAGTCTATTAGGTGTCCTGCTGACAGACAGATCGAGTTGGTGCAGACTCTGTTCAAACACTGGTGGAGGTCTATACGAGTACAGGTTACCAGTTATGAGCAGATGAGGACCATGATCAGAGAGCGTTTCTTCCCTGCCTCGTTGAGGAGGGAGAAACTGCAAGATTTTGTTGAGGCTGGGTTTGAGGATGTACCAGTCTCAGAGGTTATCAGGAGGTTCCAGGAGGAGCTGGCATTGTTGGGTCCAGCTACACCTCCTGCAGATCAGCATGTATATTTTTTTTCCCGACGACTGAGGGATATTACCCGGACTTACATGGCAGGGTTTCACTGTGAGACCTTGGTGGATTATCAGGACCGGGCTTCTGATTATGAGAGAGAGAGCTGGATAGAGGAGAGCTTCTCAGACCGGAGGGTCTGGGAAGAGGCAGCGGACTGGGCAGAGTAGTGGTGTTGGTGGGGTTGCTAGTGTCGGGCGAGGCCAGAGTCGCCAGAGTTATCCCTCATTTGCACCAGCTACACATAGGGTACGATAGTGTTTCAACTGTGGTGGGTATGGACATATCCGACCAGAGTGTACGAGCCAGTTAGTGACTTGCTTCACTTGTGGCGGACGAGGACATAGAGTTGTCTTCTGTAGACAGGGTGGAGCATCATCTCAGCAGGGTTCTTCTCCTGCTAGTGGAGCAGGAGGTGGACAGAGGCCACCTCAGCAGCAACAGATGCAGGGGCTGTAGAGAGTCCCAGATCGCCCTACGACTCAGGGATCTGCTCCTGGGCCGAGTAGAGGCAGAGGTCGTGGTGGGAGCACCATTGATACCAGAGGACCACAGGGTCGAGTTTTTGAGCTGAGGAGTGCAGAGGAGCCATCTGCACCGACTGCTACAGGTACCATTCTGATTCATGGTTTACCTGTTAGAGTCTTATTTGATAATGGAGCTACACATTCTTTTATTTTTGATGCCTGTGTTGAGCATCTGAGTTTAGATACGATTGAGGGGATACCCTTTAGTATAGGGTTACCCAATGGTAGTAGGGTCAAAGGTACCCGTGAGATTCGTGACTGTCCCATTTCTGTAGGGACCCGTGTATTACTTGTGGACTTCTTTGTCATGCCATTAGAGCATGAAGAAGTCATTTTGGGTATGGATTGGATGGATAGACATCAGGCTGTATTAGATGTAGGTAGGAGGACTGTCACCCTCTCTACCGAGCTAGGTCAGATAGAGGTTTTCCGAGGTTGAGACCTTGGAAAGACAAGCATAGTTATCAGTGCGATACGGGCAGCTAGACTGATTGCACAGGGTTGTGAGGCCTTCTGCTGTTATGCCATGAAGGAGGGGGAGAGTCCAGCATTAGAGGATATTCCAGTTGTCTGTGATTTTGCAGATGTATTTGTTGAGCCGTCCAGTTTGCCGCCTCAGAGGAGTGTGGATTTTGGCATTGATGTAGAGCCTGGTACGAGACCTATCTCGAATGCCCCATACCGGATGGCGCCTGTCGAGATGTTGGAGCTGAAGAAGCAACTTGAGGAGCTGGCTGAGAAGGGCTTCATTCGCCCTAGCGTGTCCCCATGGGGAGCACTTGTCCTCTTCGTACGGAAGGACGGATGGTTGAGACTGTGTATAGATTTCAGAGAGCTGAACAAGGTGACCATCAAGAACAAGTATCCCTTGCCGCGTATTGATGACTTGTTAGATCAGCTTCAGGGAGCGACTGTATTTTCCAGGATTGACCTGCGTTCAGGGTATCACCAGCTGAGGGTGAGAGAGCAGGATGTGCATATGACAGAATTCCGGACCAGATATGGACACTACCAATTTGTAGTGATGCGATTTGGGCTTACGAATGCCCCAGCAGTTTTTACGGAGTTGATGAACAGCATCTTCATCGACTTCCTGGATCAGTTTGTGGTGGTCTTCATAGATGATATTCTGGTGTACTCTCGCAGTAGAGAGGAGCATGCAGGACAACTGAGGACTGTATTGCAGATTTTACGAGATAGAGAACTTTATGCTAAGTTCTCTAAGTGCGAGTTCTAGATGCCAAATGTAGCATTTCTGGGTCATATTATTTCCGCCGAGGGGATCAAGGTTGATCCGGTGAAGATAGAGGCAGTAGCAGCATGGATGACGCCGACGAACGTCAAGGAAGTACGTAGTTTTCTTGGCTTAGCCAGTTATTACAGACGCTTTGTGGAGGGATTTTCTGTGATTGCCCGTCCACTGACAAGTCTGCTGAGGAAGACTACCAGATTTGTATGGTCTGATCAGTGTATGTAGAGTTTTGAGGAACTGAAGAGACGTCTGACTTCTGCTCCAATTTTGGCATAGCCAGAGGGTACAGAGGATTTTGTGGTTTACAGTGATGCATCCAAGCTAGGCTTGGGATGTGTATTGATGCAGCAGGACAAAGTGATTGCATATGCGTCTCGACAGCTGAAGACGTATGAGGAGAACTACCCGACTCATGATCTGGAGTTGGCAGCGGTAGTTCATGCCTTGAAGATTTGGAGACATTACCTGTATGGTACTACTTGTCAGATCTTCACAGACCATAAGAGTCTGAAGTAGATTTTCACGCAGCGGGAATTGAATAACCGCTATTGTAGGTGGCTTGAGCTGATCAAGGACTTCGATCTGGAGATTCTGTATCATCCGGGGAAGGCGAACATTGTCGACGATGCCCTAAGCAGGAAGACGCCTCAAGAGCAGGCGATTGCGAGATTGACAGTACAATCTCAGTTATAGTGAGACTTGATCTGGTTAGAGCTGGACATCTAGTTTCCTGATGAGGATGCCCAGCTGCGTACTTTAGTGGTTTTTCCTGATCTGTTGGGTGAAATCCAACAGAAACAGGACACCTGCCCGACACTAACGAGGATACGAGATAGGATGTCTCGGAATGAGGCACCACAGTTCCTGCTAGGAGTAGATGGAGTATTGAGGCGCCGCGGTCGCGTCTGTGTACCCGCTGATGCGGATCTACGCCAGAGGATTTTAGAGGAGCCTCACTGTACGCCTTATTCAGTGCACCCAGGTACGAGTAAGATGTACCAGGATTTGAGACGTTTATATTGGTGGGGAGGGCTGAAGCCCGATCTGGCCAGATTTGTGGCACAGTGTGCGACTTGTCAGCAGGTCAAGATCAAGCATTGCAACCTGGAGGTGAACTCCATCCACTATCTGTTCCATAGAGGAAGTGGGAGGATGTCACCATGGACTTTGTGACTGGGCTGAGTTTGAGCCGGAGTTTTGATGCTATCTGGGTTATAGTGGACAAATTGACGAAGACGGCACGTTTCATCCCTATCCGGGAAACGTGGCCGGTGAGCAGATTAGCAGAGGAGTACACTAGGCATATAGTGAGACTCCATGGTGTATCGAGGACGATCGTCTCAGATAGAGATGGGCGATTTACCTCGAGATTCTGGCAGCAGATTCAGACTGCCCTGGGGACGAGTTTGCACTTCACGACTGCGTTCCATCCTCAGACAGATGGTCAGTCTGAGAGGACCATTCAGACACTAGAGGATATGTTGCGAGCTTGTGTGTTGGACTGGGGACAAGTGTGGACGGATCACCTCCCACTTGTTGAGTTCTCGTACAATAACAGCTGGCATGCATCGATTGGGATGGCCCCATATGAGACACTGTATGGACAAAGATGTCGTACTCCTTTATGTTGGGATGAGCCGAGCAGTGTTAGTGGTTTGACACCTGATCAGATTCAGGATGATGTAGCTCGAGTAGCACTGATTAGAGAGCGGATGCTGACTGCACAAAGCCGTCAGAAGTCGTATGCAGATAGGAGGTGTAGACCTCTAGAGTTCAGAGTGGGAGCCCTTGTGTGGCTGAGGGTGTCTCCGACACGAGGTGTTAGACGTTTTGGCATTAAGGGGAAGTTGAGCCCCCGATATGTCGGACCGTTCGAGATTTTGGACCGGGTTGGGAGTGCAGCATACAGATTGACTTTGCCTCCGAGGTTAGAGGGTGTTCACCCTGTGTTTCACGTGTCTCAGCTGAGGGAGTACATACCAGATCCGAGACATATTGTGAGTTATGATGATTTGGTGGTTGAGCCGGACCACACTTTTGTTGAGTATCCGATTGCAGTCCTAGAACGAGGTATGAGACGCCTACGTTCGAAGGACGTTCCTATGCTGAGGATACAGTGGTCGAGACGAGGACCTGATGAGGCTACATGAGAGACTGAGGATAGTATTAGATGAATTATCCAGAGTTTTTTGCCGAGATAGATGCACCTATAGGATCTACGAGTAGATCTTAGTACTATCTTGGTGAGTGTTGTGATTATATGCTTATATGCTATGATGTGTTTATTTTCATACTAGCTTTGATGTGATATATGATCTTATTAGATCTTGTTGTGCTAGTATGATTACTGTTTATAGCTGGAGATGGCTCTTTCCTCCATGCTATTGTGATACGATTAGGGTTCAGCTGGAGATGGTTATTCCTCCATGCCATTTTGATGGACATAGTGTTGCTGGAGATGTTTTTCCTCCATGCCTTTCTGTTATGTGATGTTGATACGGCTAGAGATGGTTTTCCTCTATGACTTGTGATGTGATTATGGTTTCGCTAGAGATGGTTTTCCTCTATGCCTTGGATAGTTATTTTATTGCTGGAGTTGATGATTTCCTCCATGCTTGGGTTTGAGGTTATAGAAAGAGTTATACCTCGGCTTTTGAGTCCGAGTGGTTTTAGGATTTTACAAGTTTGTGGTAGCCTTCATAAATGATATTCATGCTAGGCTTGGGATGATTTCCTCCATCCTGCTCTCTCACCAGCTGAGGGTGAGAGAGCAGGATGTGCACAAGACGACATTTTGGACCCGATATGGACACTATGAGTTTGTAGTGATGCCATTTGGGCTGACGAATGTCCCAGCAGTCTTCATGGAGTTGATGAACAGCATATTCATCGACTTCCTGAACCAGTTTGTGGTAGTCTTCATAGATGATATTCTAGTGTACTCTCGCAGCAGAGAGGAACATGCAGGACAACTGAGGACTGTATTACGAGTTTTACGAGATAGAGAACTTTATGCTAAGTTCTCTAAGTACGAGTTATGGATGCCAGAGGTAGCATTCCTGGGTCATATTGTTTCCGCCGAGGGGATCAAGGTTGATCCGGCGAAGATCGAGTCAGTAGCAGCATGGACGACACCGACGAACGTCAAGGAAGTACGTAGCTTTCTTGGCCTAGCCGATTATTACCGACGCTTTGTGGAGGGATTCTCTGTGATTGCCTGTCCACTTACGAGTTTGCTAAGGAAGACTACCAAGTTTGTATGGTCTGATCAGTGTATGTAGAGTTTTGAGGAACTGAAGAGACGTCTGACTTCTGCTCCAATTTTGGCACAGCCAGAGGGTATAGAGGATTTTGTGGTTATAGTGATGCATCCAAGCTAGGCTTGGGATGTGTATTGATGCAGCGGGGCAGAGTGATTGCATATGCGTCTCCACAGCTGAAGACGTATGAGGAGAACTACCCGACTCATGATCTGGAGTTGGCAGCGGTAGTTCATGCTTTGAAGATCTGGAGACATTACCTGTATGGTACTACTTGTCAGATCTTCACAGACCATAAGAGTCTGAAGTAGATTTTCACGCAGCGGGAATTGAATAACCGCCAGCGTAGGTGGCTTGAGCTGATTAAGGACTTCGATCTAGAGATTCTGTATCATCCGGGAAAGGCGAACGTTGTCGCCGATGCCCTGAGCAGGAAGACACTTCGAGAGAAGGCGATTGCAAGACTGACAGTTCAGCCTCAGTTACAGAGAGACTTGGTTTGGCTAGCGTTGGACGTCCAGTTTCGTGATGAGGACGCCCAGTTGAGTACCCTAGAGGTTCTCCCTGATCTGTTGGGTGAGATCCAACAAAAGCAGGTGACCTGCCCGACATTGATGAGGATTCGAGAAAGGATGTCCCGTGGTGAGGGACCACAGTTTCTCATAGGAGCAGATGAATTATTGAGACGCCGCGATCGCGTGTGTGTACCCGCTGATGCAGATTTGCGACAGGGGATATTACCGGAGGCTCACTGTATGCCTTACTCAGTGCACCCAGGTACGAGTAAGATGAACCAGGATGTGAGACGCTCATATTGGTGGGGAGGGTTGAAGCCCGACGTGGCCAGATTTGTGGCATAGTGCGCGACCTGTCAGCGGGTCAAGATTGAGCATTGTAGACCCGGAGGTGAACTCCATCCACTTCCTATACCGCAGAGGAAGTGGGAGGACGTCACCATGAATTTTGTGACTGGTTTGAACCTGAGCATGAGCTTTGATGCCATCTGGGTTGTAGTTGACAGATTAACGAAGACAACACGTTTTATCCCTATTCGGGAAACGTGGCCAGTGAGCAGATTGGTTGAGGAGTACACTAGACAGATAGTGAGAGTCCATGGTGTACCAAGGACGATCATCTCAGACAGAGATGGTTTATTTACCTCGAGGTTTTGGCAGCAGATTCAGACTGCCCTGGGGACGAGTTTACACTTCACGACTGCATTTCATCCTCAGACAGATGATCAGTCAGAGAGGACCATTCAGACACTGGAGGATATGCTGCGAGCTTGTGTGTTGGACTGGGGACAAGTGTGGACGGTTCACCTCCCACTAGTTGAGTTCTCGTACAACAAAAGTTGGCATGCATCGATTGGGATGGCCCCTTATGAGGCACTGTATGTGTAACACCCCGAATCCACAAGACTCGAGGCACTACTAGGCTAGGATCTCACAATGGATCCTGACCCTAGCCTGACAACAAGTTCAGTGAATCTTACAACAAGGCACAAATAGATTAAAACAAAACATCAAACTATATATATACATATCAAAAGGTATACATAAGAACCGTTGAGTACAACCAAAGTATATACTGTACATACAAAAACCCATATCCCACGATAAACCCAATGTATGGAGCCTTCAGCGGATCACCCACTCTGGATCACTCTACAGCTCTCCTAACCTGCAGAGGATCTACAACACGGTATAAAACCGTTAGCTAACCATACAAATATAAGATAAGCATAAGCACATACACACATCATAAAATCATAAACATCTCATCATGGTATCACACATTTACCCAGTTCATTATCTTTATATAAATAGTCCAACACTCAAATCATATATATATCAATATTAACATATGTGACACGAGGAATATACAATCCTCGCCTCTGGGTCCAATAGCCAGCTGGAGTGGTGCCTGGAACACCTCCCCGTGTACCCTATGGGAATGGAGAGTGCCCGAACCGTTTACCAGGTCTGGCCTGCCTACAGAGAACCTCCCAGACTCCCGGCGGGATGAAAGGACAAGTTATCACGACCCTACAATGGGCAATCAATATACCATAGATCGGTAATAATAATCTCACATGCTATCAAGCATATAACACACACCACTCATGCACATCCAATATAAGGATGGTAGCTAAGTAAGTCCTATGGACTTACCTCAACCTCGGAGTAGTCTCAACCACGAACAACTCCAAACACGATCCACTCCACTCTGGAGGACAACATTGCCTAATAACAAGGCATAACAAGGTATCAACTCCTATACATCAAAGGGGTCACACCTAGATCCAAGGGATCCATAAGGATCATATCCTAACTCGTAAACCTCAAAGCTATAACCGGCATAAACGATATCATACTCATCATCATTCTACCCTCAAACACGTACCTAGAATGCTACTAACTCTTATACTAGGAAAGGAAAGGATCCATACTACTCTAGTAGATCCGGAACAAGACGCACCTGCGTGACAAGAGGGACGCAAGGGCGAAGCAAGGCAAACCGTAGGCGCGGCGGCACAAGGACGCAGACGCGGTGACCGTGGCCGCGGGGGCGGCGGCTTCCAGGCGTGGGTGCGGTGACAAGGGTCCCGCGAGGTTGGCAGCTCCCAGGTGCGGAGGCGGCGACGCTGCAGAACGTGATCCTGCAACTAAGTAACCCGAACTGAGGTGCCTAGTAGGCTATGTAAAACTTATTTTTATCGGGTTGGCTTCTTAGAGGGATTGAGTAACCCGAACTGAGGTGCCTAGTAGGCTAGTGTCAAACTTCAGAAAAGCCCCAACTCGAGATTTCATGTTAGGTGTTCTTTGTTGTGTGTCATTTAATACAATAGTAATATAGTCCTTTTCTTATTCTATGTCATGAGTGCATGGAAGGATGTAGAGGACAGATATGACTTCAAGGGATGCTTAGCCTTTGCATGTTGCTTGAGAAACTGATTTTCAAATTTACTCAATAATCTAGACTATTTCATTGCTTTTGTATATTTTTCTCTTAAAAATAAGAGTCAAGATCTTGCAAGATGTTCAATTATGTTATATTAATTAACCTGGTCATTCGCATCCATTGTCTTGGATGAGATGTGAGAAAAATGCTCCTTGTGCTCAGAGATTAACTTTACATACTTTTTTTTGTGTCTGAGGTAAAGTTAAACCTCTAATATTCCAAGAATAGAAAGAAATTATACAGGCTTCGGTACAAGAGGTTCAATTGTGTTGTATTAATTAATTGGTACTTGATTATCTTGATTTTGAGCAAATTTTGACCCAATCTCCGGTACATCACCTATCTTCTTCCCATCATCTTATTAATAATGACCTCACTTACCACCTTTGTTTCTTGGTGTTATCTCCAAATTCAAGACAATGTAGTTAAAATTTCAGTTCATTTTGCATATATAACTTTATTTTAAAAAACCATCCCCTCCTTCATACGGAACATGAATTTCTCTTTTGACTTCATAACCAAAATTCACCTCAACCAAGACTCTAGTATAACTAACTTTTTTCCTTTGTTCATTCATGGGATCCATGTATAAGGGAGCTCATTGATGTTCTGCAGAAGTGTCAAGGTATCAATCCAGGCTTAGGAAGACGTGTGTTACATGTTAGATGAGAACCACCTTCGCTGCATTATGTTAAAGTCATTATTGATGGTGTACGGAGAGGAGATGGTCTTGCTACAACTGGAGGTGTTATTAGAAATTACAATGGGGAATTGTTGAGGGGTTATGTTGCTAACATTGGTTTGTGTTAGGTTCCATGGATGAGCTATGGGGCGCCTATTATGAATTGAAGTTGGCTTGGGACTTGGGAGTGTGGTTATAGAAAGGTGATTTTTTACAGATTCCCAATTAGTTATCATACTTTCAAATCGTAATTGTAAGAGCCTTGATCTTTAGAGCTGAGCTAGGATGTAGCCGTCCCCGCAGGTCCATGGTGGCGCCCCTGCAGCTCGTCCAGTGTCCGCCGCTGCGGCTCAGGGAATCCGCCCCTGCGGTTTCTTGCGGCTGCAGCCGGCTTTGTTGACTGTGGACTATGCTTTACTCTTTCTTACTTTCTTATACCTATTCCTTGCTTCCTGACCAAGAGTTCTTCACCTCCTTAGCCTACCTCACGACGTTCTTCTTGTCTCATTTCCTTCCCTTGAGTTGCTCTTGAATTCTTCTTGTTTTGGAAGAGAATTGATGTGTTTGATGATGATGATGATGTGTGGATGTGTTGCTGAGCTTGGCAGCCAGTTGAGAGTGTGTTGTCGATCATTCCTTTCTGCCTAGGACCACAGTAGTGGTGAGTTGCTTATATTCTTCTCTTCTTTCTTTCTTCCTTTGATTCCTTTTTCCTCTTCCTTAGCTTAGGTTTAGATGTGCTAGGATGCATATTAATGTTTGTATGTATATATATGTATGTGATTGTGGTTGTGGATTGATGAAGACGTGAATTGATCACATGAAGAGTGGAAGAGAAGTCGGGAGATTACGTTCTGCACTGTCGCCGCCCCCGCGCCTGTGAGCCGCCGCCCTCACGGGACCCTGTCACCGCGCCCGCACCCCAGCGCCGCCACCCCTGCGGCTACGGTCACCGCTCCTACGTGGAAGCGCCGCCGCGCCTGCGCCTTCCGTCACTTCGCCCCTGCGTCCCTCTTGTCACGCAGGTGCGTCTTGTACAGGATCTACTTAGAGTAGTATTGATCCTTTCCTTTCCTAGTATGAGCGGGTTAGTAGCATGCTAGGTATGTGTATGAGGATAGAATGATGATGAGTATGATATATCTATATGCCGGTTATGGCTTTGAGGTTTAGTAGATTATCGAGGTTTATGAGTGGGATGTGATCCTTATGGATCCCTTGGGTCTAAGTATGACCCCTTTGATTGATAGGAGATTTGATATCTTTTTATGCCTTGTTATTAGGCAGTGTTGTCCTCCATATTGGAGTTGATCGTGTTGAGAGTATTCCGAGGTTGAGGTAAGTCCGTAGGACTTACTTACCTACCATCCTTATATTGGATGTATGCCTGAGTGGTGTGTGTTATATGCTTGATATCATGCGATATTGTTTATTACCGACCTATGGTTTAGTGACTGCCCATTGTAGGGCCGTGATAACCTTTTCCTTCTCATCCCGCTGGGAGACTGGGAGGTTCTCTGTAGTTATGTCAGATCTACTATACGGGATGAACTCCTTCATCACTCCCATAGGGTATACGGGGAGGAGTGCCGGAGCCACACCAGCTGGCTATAAGCGATCAGAGGCGAGGATGATCTCCTCGTGTCACATATATACATCTATATATATATATATATATATATATATATATATATATATATATATATATATATATATATATATATATATATATATATATATATATACGATTTGAGTGTGGGACGTTATAAAGATAATTAACCGGGTAAATGTGTGACAGCATGATTCTATGTTTATGAATTCCTGAAGTGTGTTTGTGCTTATGCATTATCTATATATATGTATGGTTAGCTAACGGTTTTATACCGTGTTGTAAATCCTTTGCAGTTTAAGAGAGCTGCAGAGTGATCCAGATGGGGTGATCCGCTGAGGCTCCGTACACTAGGTTCATTCCAGGGTTATGGGATTTTGTATGTACAGTTATATGTTTTGGTTTGTACTCAGCGGTTCTTCTGTAAACCTTTTGATATATATATATATATATATATATATATATATATATATATATATATATACAGTTTGATGTTTTGGTTTTAATCTATTTGTGCCTTGTTGTAAGATCCAGTAAACTTGTTGTCAAGCTAGGGTCAGGATCCATTGTGAGATCCTAGCCCAGTAGCGCAACGAGTCCAACGGATTTGGAGTGTTACAGTAATGTCCCTCGCCACCGCCCCTTTTTCACTACAAAAAAATTGGTATAGTCGTGGGCAAGAAAGAAACGGAAGGTAGGTGATGCTAATTAGCCATCGAAATAGGGACAAAAGAAGGAAGACATGACCAATAAAAAGAGAGACGTAACACTAGCCACGAATGAGTCGTAGTCAATCATAACAACTATTTTCAGCCACGGTTAAACTATAACAGCTAAAAAGACAAAGACACCAAATGCGTAGAAACGTAAAAGCAAAAAGCAAAAACAAAAACAAAAGCAAAAAGACTCTTACCTCGGGTTGCCTCCCAAGAAGCGCTTGGTTTAAGGTCACTAGCCATACCCAATTCCGTGGTTGCCTTAACTCACATCAAAAACCTTGGACTGCTCATCCAGTCCTTGCAACCATTCTTCACAGGACCCATACAATTTCTTCTTGAGAACTCTCTTCATGTCCTTATGAAAGATCTTCCACTCTTCCCATAACTTGTGGATGGTATGGAATAGCAACCTTGTGGGTTACCCCATACTTATATGATAGAAGCTTTTGATGAGGGAAAAGCTTCAATCTAACCTTGGGAGGTTCCTTTGGCACTTCCCTCCAACTTTCAGTTGCATCCCGAGCAGGATTGGAGACTTCGTGACAACTCTCTGAGGATCTCGGGCAGCTCTGGATGAAATCTTGGCCGATATGAGTACAGATGAGGCCGAGATTTTTCTTCTGTAATGGGATCTCGGCCGAGATGAATGTGATCTCGGGCCGAGATTCAACTCTCTGCTCTGGGATCTCGTCCGAGATAGGTAGGATATCGGGCCGTGATCCAACTCTCTACTGTGAAATCTCGGTCGAGATAGTCTCGATCTCATCCGTGATGGGTACGAAGGAGGTCGAGATTTCGACTTTCGTCTGGTCTTCATCCTCGAGTTCGGCTTCGACGGGAATGACACTCAATTCTTCAATTTCTTTATTGCACACGTCCTCCTGTCGAGCCTCTTTCCAGGGAGCTAAAATTTCATCAAGCTTGTCAAATGTCTCATTCATTTTTTTGAACATCAATTCAATTCGTTCCTCACGGGATTGATGTAGGGGTGGCAATTGAGGCCGTGGGGGTGCGAGATTTTTGCCAAAAGGATTGTAAATGTAATCCGCACTCCACCTCCAAGAGTAAAACTCGTCATTCCTGGCCATCTTGTACCTGGAGAATACGAAGACAGAAAGAAAACGAGATCAAAAGTAACCAGAAAGATCTACACTATAGATATTCAAAGCAATGCAAATTAAACTTTCCACATTCCTCGGCAACGGCACCAAAAACTTGTTCGTTGGTTTTACACCCCTATAAATCTCTATCAATAATGATAGAAACTCATAGGTTACTATAACAAGGAATGGATGAAAATAAATTTATAACATGTAATAAATCCCCTAAATAGCAACGAACCCACATTGTATGGATCGTACGAAATAGGACAAGTATTATAGGGTCGAACACAAGGACTGGGAGGATAATCTACAATAGTGATTATAGATAGGATAGATCTCGAATAAAGAAAGGGGGTTGTAAAAAATAAGGGAAAGAAGTCAAAGATTTTGAAAAGGTTTTGGGTTGCTTTCAATTGAATATCACCTTCAAACAAGAGCAGTTTTCTAAAAGAAGGAAAAGCAAAACAAATAAAAAGAGATAATCAAGTTAAAGGGAAGAAAATGGATTTCAAGCATTCAAGATCATTGTTTATACACATGGATTCAAGACATTCTCACAAAGCATATATGATTGAAAAGCATACATGGATGCATGTTTTTTAAATCAGTGTTCTATCACAGTTCTTACTTAGGTTAAAGTGGTTTAGATCAATTCTAAACCTGCCAAAAACCAAATCATTTCATAGGATTTAAAGCGATTCAAAAAACTATAGGGAACAATCCCTCATTGTCCAAGGTATAAACAAATCTCTAATCTACCTTGGATCCACAAAGATCTATCTAATAACAATCATATCAAAAGACAAAAAAAGAAATAACAAAAGGGAGAAAAGAAACTACTCAACTTCAATGAATGAAAACCTGCAATTGTATCAAATCTCCAATCCAATGTATATCCAACAAATCTGAGTGCAAAAGTCTTGAACTTTAATCTAAACTAACTAAGAAGAATGATGAATGAAGTAGATGGCAAGGTAGGAGACGGCTCCCCCTCCTAGGGAAAACTCTGGGCGAATCCCAACACAAATCGAACCCCCTTGGAAATAATCCAAGACTTCCTTTTATACACAAAACCTAGCTAAAAGACATTGGGCTGAAAAGGAAAAAGCCCATAAACGAAATAAGACGCTCAAGGAAAAATCTCGGGCTGGATCTCGGCCGAGATGGGTTAGGTCGGGGCCGAGATTTCGTCTTCGATCTTCAGCGTCATATGGATCTCGGTGACGTCACCCGAGATGCCGACCAACATGCCGACCGAGATAAGTGGATATCGGTCGAGCCATCATGGATCTCGGTCCGAGATTGGACCGAGATATTGCAACAGATTCCTCCATCTCGGGCCGAGGTGGATCTCGGCCGAGATGGCTCCTTGGTCGTTCCGTGTCTTTAGCTTGATTCCTAGCTCTTTTCCGTGCACGTATGATCGCTCCATTGCATCCACTTCGAGGCTTGATCCTCAAATACGTCGTTTTAGCTCCATAATGTGTCAAATCACCAACAAAGCCACAAATAGTGTGTGTAGACATCTATTCTTACAAAGTAGAACTAAACAAGCATAAATGACACAAACTAAGGCTAAAACATGAATGCGGAAAGGGAAAATCTACCTATATGCATGACTAAAAAAGGTCGATAAATCATGTTATCAAAATACCCATACTTATCCTTGTTTGTCCCCAAGCAAGAATTAAATCTAGGACAAAGATAACATGATTTATACATGCAAAACAAAGACGAAAAAACGTGTAGTACTTCTGATTATGATCACCCTCAATTGTGCAGTTTTATAGCCAAATATATATTTCAATTAAGGTCAAATGAAATAGGCATAAAAAGGATAATCATATTTTACAAGAATTTCACGTTCATCATCAAAACTATTATTGCCTAATAATCATGAGAAATTCAAGTTTAGGCAACTAAGTCAAACACATGGGTATATAGATCAAAAGGACTTTGAAAATTAAAGGCCAAGAAACGTGATAAGGATAGGACGTTCTTTAGATCATGTGGTGCTAATCCGGGAAGAAGAAATAACACACTTTATCTTTTCAACTCACATCCACCACCCTTGCATAAAATTCTTTTTATCTCTTTTCTTTTCTTTCTTTTTTTTTCTTTTTCTTTTTCTTGAGTAAAAGGCATTGGTGCACAGTAGCCGAAACCTTGGTGCTCAGTTTCCTTCATGTACCTCACCCGGCTATGTGAATGGTACCGAGTTACTCATCTTTCATAGCCAACAATCCCCTAATTTCTTTGCTTTTCACATCACATCACATTTCACATCATTCAAACTTCTTCATACAATTCACAACAAAATTCATTTAGGCACACACCTCCAAACTAAACATTCCTAATTCCTGGATAGGAGACGATGGATTTCATGTTTGAGGAGCTAAGCATGATAAAGATAGCAAAAGAATGAAATCGAATTGCCTAAATCATCCATATGCAATGTATAAGAACTTATCATGAAGCTTCAACGATTCTAACTCAATCCAACTAGACATGGAAATTTTCATAAATCACACAAAATTCAAGCAAAGTATTCAAATCCCAAATATGCCATAAATCAAATTGAGCTTAAAATAGTATATCAAAGGATAATTCAATAACACAATATCATCATAGGGGTCATGTCATTCCTATAAGCACAAACTCTCTCTTTTTTTCCTTTTTTTTTATGCATGCTAAAAGGAAACGTGTGACAAGGAATTCAAACTATCTAAATGCAATGCAATGAAAGGAAACATGCTAAAATACTACAAGTATCCCACCCCATCATTAAAACTCACATTGTCCCCAATGTGAAGAATAAATAGAAGGTGAAAAAGAATACTCACAATGTAAAAATCAGTGATATGGCTCGTCCATTTGGAAGTGGTGGTGGAAACAAGCGGTTGTGCAAACTCTTTCAAGCATCTCTTCTTCATTTATTACCTAAGACCTAAAAAGACAAAAGACACGAAATGCGCAGAAACACAAAAGCAAAAAGACTCTTACCTCGGGTTGCCTCCCGAGAAGCGTTTGGTTTAAGGTCTCTAGCCATACCCAATCTTGTGGTTGCCTTAGCTCACATCAAAAACCTTGGACTGCTCATCCAGTCCTTGCAACCATTCTTCACAAGACCCGTACAATTTCTTCTTGAGAACTCTCTTCATGTCCTTATGAAAGATCTCCACTCTTCCCATAACTTGTGGATGGTATGGAATAGCAACCTTGTGGGTTACCCCATACTTATATGATAGAAGCTTTTGATGAGGGAAAAGCTTCAATCTAACCTTGGGAAGTTCCTTTGGCACTTCCCTCCAACTTTCAGTTGCATCCCGAGCAGGATTGGAAACTTCGTGACAACTCTCTGAGGATCTCGGGCAGCTCTGGATGAAATCTCGGCCGAGATGAGTACAAATGAGGCCGAGATTTTTTTTCTGTAATGGGATCTCGGCCGAGATGAATGTGATCTCGGGCCGAGATTCAACTCTCTGCTCTGGGATCTCGGCCGAGATAGGTAGGATCTCGGGCCGTGATCTAACTCTCTGCTGTGAAATCTCGGTCGAGATAGTCTCGATCTCATCCGTGATGGGTACGGAGGAGGTCGAGATTTCGACTTTCGTCTTGTCTTCGTCCTCGAATTCGGATTCGACGGGAATGACACTCAATTCTTCAATTTCTTTATTGCACACGTCCTCCTGTCGAGCCTCTTTCTAGGGAGCTAAAATTTCATCAAGCTTGTCAAATGTCTCATTCATTTTTTTGAACATCAATTCAATTCGTTCCTCACGGGATTGATGTAGGGGTGACAATTGAGGCCGTGGGGGTGCGAGATTTTTTCCAAAAGGATTGTAAATGTAATCCCCACTCCACCTCCAAGAGTAAAACTCGTCATTCCTGGCCATCTTGTACCTGGAGAATACGAAGACAGAAAGAAAACGAGATCAAAAGTAACCAGAAAGATCTACACTATAGATAATCAAAGCAATGCAAATTAAACTTTCCACATTTCTCGGCAACGGCGCCAAAAACTTGTTCGTTGGTTTTACACCCCTATAAATCCCTATCAATAATGATTGAAACTCGTAGGTTACTAAAACAAGGAAGGGATAATTTTAAATTTATAACCTGTAATAAATCCCCTAAATAGCAACGAACCCACAGTGTATGGATCGTACGAAGTAGGACAAGTATTATAGGGTCGAACACAAGGACTGGGAGGATTAATCTATATCAGTGATTATAGATATGATAGATCTCGACTAAAGAAAGGGGGTTGGAAAAATTAAGGGAAAGAAGTCAAAGATTTTGAAAAGGTTTTGGGTTGCTCTCAATTGAATGTCACCTTCAAACAAGAGCAGTTTTTTAAAAGAAGGAAAAGCAAAACAAATAAAAAGAGATAATCAAGTTAAAGAGAAGAAAATGGATTTCAAGGGTTCAAGATCATTGTTTATACACATGGACTCAGGACAATCTCACAAAGCATATATAATTGAAAAGCATACAAGGATGAATGTTTCTTAAATCAATGTGCTATCATAGTTACGTCTCAAGAACATACAAGTTCATAGCCTAATACCTATTGTTTTCAAAGTAAAGAGGGAGAAATAAATAAATAAACCTTATTTCTTCAATTAAGCAATCAAATAACCCTTTACAATTACGTCTCAAGATTATTACTTCAAAGAAAGGAATAATGGCATATTCTATCCAATAAAGGTTGAACCTTTATTACCTAGGAACAAGTTCTCTTATGTATCTAAGAAGGAATATCTCAGTTAGATCAATTCTAAACCTGCCAAAAACCAAATCATTTTATAGGATTTAAAGCGATTCAAACAATTATAGGAAACAATTATAGCCAATAACAATCATATCAAAAGACAAAAAAAAAGGAAATAACAAAAGGGAGAAAAGACACTACTCAACTTCAATGAATAAAAACCTACAATTATATCATATCTCGAATCCAATGTATCTCCAACAAATCTGAATGCAAAAGTCTTGAACTTTAATCTAAACTAACTAAGAAGAATGATGAATGAAAAAGATGGAAGGGTAGAAGACGGCTCCCTCTCCTAGGGGAAACTCTGCGCGAATACCAACACAAAGCGAACCCCCTTGGAATGACTCCAAGACTTCCTTTTATACACAAAACCTAGCTAAAAGACATTGGGCTGAAAAGGAAAAAGCCCGTAAACGAAATAAGACGCTCAGGAAAAAATCTCGGCCTGGATCTCGGCCGAGATGGGTCAGGTCGGGGCCGAGATTTCATGTTCGATCTTCAGCGTCATATGGATCTCGGTCACGTCACCCGAGATGCCAACCAAGATAAGTGGATCTCGGTCGAGCCATCATGGATCTCGGTCCGAGATTGGACCGAGATATTGCAACAGAAACCTCCATCTCGGGCCGAGGTAAGTGGATTTCGTCCGAGATGGCTCCTCAGTCGTTCCTTCATGCCTTTAGATTGATTCCTAGCTCTTTTCCGTGCACGTATGCTCGCTCTAATGCATCCACTTCGAGGCTTGATCCTCAAATACGTCGTTTTAGCTCCATAATGTGCGAAATCACCTACAAAGCCACAAATAGTGTGTATAGACATCTATACTTGCAAAGTAGAACTAAACAAGCATAAATGACACAAACTAAGGCTAAAACATGAATGCGGAAAGGAGAAATATACCTAAATGCATGACTAAAATAGGTCGATAAATCATGTTATCAAAAGTCTCGCAAAATTTTTGTCTAGGTTTATGTGAGGATAGATTGACACCTTTTGGGCAATCATGAAAGAATTATTCATGTTGGCCAATCATCGTCACACCTTACAACCTTCCACCAACAATGTGTTTGACAACACCTCACATCTTTGTAACACCCCGAATTCTTAGAACTCGGAGCGTTACTGGCTAGGACCTCACAGTGGGTCCAACTTCTTTCAAAATACGTAAATAACTCGACAGACTCGAGACCAGTACATCAGCCAACTATTAAATAAACAAACTCTACTGTAATAAAATAACTAAAACGGAACTATATAAACCAACACCCAAACTCCTAGTACGGAAACCCGGCTGGCCACTCCACTCCCGATTTCTCGGTAGAGATCTATTCTGCAAAGACCTAACAACACGGTAAAACCGTCAGCAACAATTCTAATACTAAGATCACTAAAGCGCACACACATATAAAGAAGTACAGTAAATCAATCAGCATGCAACACACAATGTCCCGGTTTATTATATTTCATTAGGTGAATTTGGTCATTCTATTTTCCAACTTTTGCTTGTAACAAGAGTCTCCCAACTCTTGCTCCCGTCCCAGTTAACCAGTAGGACTAGTGTATGTACTCTTCCCGTATACACTACGGGACTAGTCGCGGGGCAATCCTCCGGCACCGTCGGCCCGGACCCACGGTTACGGCACGTTATCATACACTTGCGCCTCTTTTAGAAATTAAAAGACGGTGATCTAGTTCGTTCATTTTATTTCACAAGAATAACACACACTACCCTAGTGCATACTCGGTAATAAAAGGTAGCTAAGTGAGTCCTACGAACTCACCTTATCATTACTAGTCTCAATGTCTCGCGATCATGCTCGTCAGAGATCCGACTATCCTGTTCCACATTTATCCACTCTTAGAACTATTTCAACCTTTAATTCCGCGTGACTTATCATTCTAAACAATCAGGGTATGATATCTAGCATCTATACCCTGACGTTTTCTACGTCCTAGGTTTACGGACTTAGACGTCCATTCTAAGTTATCATTATCTTAAACATTCTTTTCTTTCAACCTACTATCTCGGGAGTCTCATATTATGTCTATCGTTATCCTCCGCCTTAGCTATTCATAATTCCTTTCTAGAATTCCGTATTCCAATTCCATAATAGCATAGCATGTTTCCAAGGTTCGTTCCAACTTCTAACATTCCGTTCATGCTAAGTCCGTGGTCCTATTTCACGTCAGCTTTCATACTTAATTTATTTATTGTCCGTCAAACTAGTTAACTAAATTATCACAACGAATTATTAATTAATAATTTAGTTCCATATAATATTAATTAAGCAAAATTTAATTTAACTGAAAAAAATCGGGTTCGGTTCTGATAATACACTTTCACAATTCCGTTAAATCCAACACTTCCGGTTTCTCTAGCAATCTCGCAATAATCGGTCATTTCAACGTAACACTTATTAACATATCTCCTAATTTAATTTACTATATTATTTCCACGATTAAATTACTTATGCTCGTGATTTAATATTAACTGGAAATTAATTTAACGGAAATTAAAATTTACGGGATTAAACAAGTTCGAATCTAACCGGAATTGGATCTAATTGCACGTTACGGCGTTGGATGGTGAGCGAGTGGTCGTGGGTTCAATCCTCGTGGGCAGTAACAACAGGTACCCGACCAACCTCGAAGTACCCTCAAGTGTTGGGTTCGATTCCTCTCCTCAGCAACTCTCGGCTACAAACGTGCATGCAACGAATTGTGAGTTTTTAAAATGGTCTAGGGTTTGACCTTAGGGACGGGTCAAATAAAATTACCCACTCTTGGTATCAACAGGTCTCAAGATCGATCCTCCAGGTCCTCACAATTCACAACACCAAACACCGCAAGGTTGTAGCAGGTCTCTAGTTCAATACTTACCACCGTCGTCAAGGGAGAGGGCAACAACATGAAGTTCTGGCTCGAGCTCCCTCGCCAGTTCGCTCGATTGATCTCATGTCCCTTCCGAAGATCTTCTAGAGACAGTGGGAGTCGTCCCTTGAGGTTCGCCGGCCGGAGGGAATAGAGTGAGGTTTCTCCGACAGGAATAGATCGCCGGGGAGGACTAGCGGCCTGGGATCGTCGGCGAATGACGTGGACAAGACCCCGACGGGGTTACCTACAGGGAAGACAGAGAGGAGGTGACTGTTTCCTGGCAGGTGTGAACGCCGCGGAGAAAGAGAGTAGCGTGGGGTGTCGAGGTGGCAGGGGGGAAGGAGTAGGAAGGAGAACGATTCCGGTCGGTTGCTTGGGTGGTCTGCAGTTCGTCCGAGATCAAACAGAGGGAGTGGGGTTGATGTCCGATTTGATGGTAGAGGCGAGGTTCGCGAGGAAGGCGTCGGAGTCACTGTAGAGGGTCCGTACAAGAAGCTGAGTCGAGGACAGAGGAGGGGCGACTCGTTGGTTGGGTTTCCAGGGAGAGAGAGCACTGGGAAGGACGTGGAGAGGAGGTGTTGTGGTCGATTGGGTTGAATGACGTGAAACTCCGCCATTACTACTCCTCCCGTTACCGTCTTCAATGTCCATGAATGCACAGTTACCGCCGGCCGTTGTCGAGGAGAGAAGAACGAGGGGAGGAAGGCAATACGAGCTAGCATGTGTACATGGGCCGTAGTCTGGCCTTGTGTGATCCACCAGTTAGTTTGTGGCCCGAAAAGAAATAGTTAAGAAGGAGGGAGGTGGGTTGCTTGTCAAGTGGCTACGGTTTGGGCCAGAGGAGAAGTATGGCCAGGACCGGCCCATAAAAGGAACAACTCCAAGGCTGTTTGACCGGCCTGCTTTCTTTATTTAAAGGGACCGGGCCGGTTTAGCTTATTAGTGCACAAGGCTGGACCGGTTTAGTAAAAAAATTAAGGGGCCCGGTTTAGTTAAAATATCCGATCAGGGTTCAATCCATTTGATTTATTTTCTTCGTTAGCGATTCAGGTTCTCATAAAATTTAAATTAAATAAAACAATTAAAATAAAATTTTAAAATAACTAGAAAAAATTATTAAAATTTTCAGTTATTACAATCTTCTTGTCAATGATTATGTCTGGACCTTGCAATCCTAAAAAATTATGGATGTTTGTTTATGTCCTCTAATTGAGGAGTTCCAGCTATTGTGGCATCACGGTATACCTACTTATGATATTTCAAAAAAAATGAGAGGTTTAATATGCGAGTTGCCTTATTGTAGACTATAATTTATTTTCTAGCTTTTGGAATGCTATCGGGATTGAGCATTGATGGGCTAGTGGGATGCCCAACATTTATGGAGGCCACTCGGACTTTTTGGTTAAAACATAGGAGAAAAAAAAAAAAAAAAAAAAAAAAAAAAAAAAAAAAAAAAAAAAGGAAACTTGATTTGATGCTCATAGGATGTTCTTGAACAAAAAACATCCTCTTAGAAAGAACAAGAATGTTTTTTACAAAGACCATGTTGAAAAGTTAGGCTCTTTCCGTCGTCTAACATGTATACAAAGATACTTGATGTTTGATATAGTTTTTTGGTGAATACTTTTTATATTTTTATATTTGTTATTCTTAACGGTTTAATTTATTGTAACAAATTATGAAATCAAGAAAAGGATAAAATGGTTTCGATGTATAACTGAACAACCTCATGCAACCATTGAAGGGTATGGCGATATTCATAAATTGACAAAGTAGAGTTTTTGTTGGGAGCTGCCTTATTGAGAATCTCTTTTGATCCAACACAACCTTGATGTTATGCTCATAGAGAAAAATATTTTTGAAACGTTTTTAATATTGTGATGGGTATCAAGGAGAAAACAAAAAGACACTCTCAATGCACGAAAAGATATCAAGTTATACTACAATCTTCCTGAAATTGAGGTTGATGAAAATCATAACGGTCCCCCAATCCGCTCTCGCTCGCCGCTACTAACGGGGTCTCGGTTGATTTCCCTTCCTTTAGCTACTCAGATGTTTCAGTTCGCTAAGTAGCCAAGCAAGCTCGGGAAAATGGAGAAGTAAGAAAAAGAGCCCACTTAAAAAGAAGGGGACTACGGGTTGCTTTCTTGCGGGCTGCTTGATACTGAAGGAACTTAGTGTACTCATCCTCACATACAGATACAGTTTTATGCTCAGTATCGCCATCCAGACTTTTGGATGATATTGAGAGTCCCAACTCTTGTTCGGCGCGGAATAGCGCATATCATGGTAGCTGCGGTGAAGTAGGCACGGGTATCAACGTCTAAGCCCACAGTCCGACCCGAAACTGACCCACGGCACAACGCCCATTCGCTTCGCGTGCGGGAAGGCAACGAAGTTCAGTTCATGAGACCGCAGTTCAGGTTCAGTCCCAAGCCAAAGTCGGTTTATACACTCACAAATGACCAAAGAAAACAGATATGTAAATGGGTCAAATGTTTAAAATTTTCCGATGGATATGCTTCTAACATTGGGTGATGTGTACAAATGGATGAGTACAAGTTTATTGGAATGAAGAGTCATGATTGTCATATATATGAAGAGTCATGATTGTCATATATTTATATGCAACGACTACTTCCAACAACTTTCAAAGAGATGTTGTCAGATTTTGTGTGGGGACTGCTTACTAAATTGAGCCAGTTATTTCAGTCATTGTATTCATCATCCTTGTGATTTGTGGAGATGCAAATTTTATGCAAGCTAGAGAAAATTTTTCCTCCATCTTTGTTTGACTCAATGGAGCATGTGGTCACTAATTTAGCATATAAAGAAAATTTTGCAAGATCGGTGTAATACACGTGGATGTATCCATTTGAGAGGTAATTACAAATACAAAATTAATGATTTTTTTTGTAATATCATATTTTTCATCATCTTGTTTTAATTTTTGTAGATTTTTGTATCATTTGAAGAAGAAGTGAGGAATAAGACCCATGTTGAAGCTTATATATATATATATATATATATATATATATATATATATATATATATATATATATATATATATATATATATATATATATATATATATATATATATATATATAAAAGGATGGCAATCTCACCCGCAATCAGTGGTTACCCGAAAATCCGAACCACTCGAATGGTCGAAACCCGATAAAATGCGGTTGAAATGCGGGTGATGGTTGATCGGTTGATGGTCCAGGTAACGGTTTAGAGTGAGAATATTAAAAACCATCACCCTACCCGATATTCACCGATGTTCACCTGATATTCACCCGAACTTTAATTAAAATAAGATAAGATAAAAATACAATTAAATAAAATAAATCTTTAATTTTTACAAACCTTAAAATTCTAACTCCCTACGTCTTTAGTGAGTCATTGAGGGTAACTATTTAATATATATACATAAATAAATTCAGGAATATAAACTTCAATAAAAATCTTATTAATCGTATTTTTAATTAATTGTTTGTAGGATCTTTTAATTTTTTGAAGGCCACAATCTTGAGCCTTTTATGTTATTAAATGTCGAGTTGTTGTTTGTTGAATTGTTGAATTTTTGAGTTGTTGTTGCTGAATTGTTGAATTATTGGGAGTTGCTGAGTTGCATTTTGGTTTGCCAAATGATGAATTGTTATTTGGATGATGTAGTTTTTTTTTTAATTCATGACTACCATTTTTACGAGTTGTTAAATTGTTGTATTCGGCTCGTTTGAATATCATAGTTGTTTTTTTAATTTATTCATGACTATCATTTTTTTAAAAAAAAACAGAAATGAGTAATTAAGATTTACAAGCTAAATTTTTCGGTTGAACCCGAATAAAACCCAACCAACCCGATCATCCGAGGTTATGGTTTAGAGTGAAAGGGAGCTTGGGTGGGTGATGGTCCGGGTGAACGGTTTTGTTGTACGTTTCGCTTGATGGAAGTGATACAACCACCCACCACCCGAACCATTGACATCCATATATATATATATATATATATATATATATATATATATATATATATATATATATATATATATATATATATATATATATATATATATATATCCTTTTGAACATAACATTATTTAGAGCCACATGTTTTATCTAGAACGAGAAGGCCTCGACGAAATGATGTTGATGATCAAAACCAATTTCAAGTTTCCATTTTTAACTATCCATACCGAGGGCAAAGATATGAAAGAATTTCATGTAGCTGAGATATATATTGTTAAATTGCATCAAGACTAAGCCATATGTCAAGTATTTTCATAAAATTATATTTGCATATTTTTATTATATTACTATACAATTTGCAATTTGGTACAAAAAATAATATGTTGGATGAATGCTTCACACTTAGGTTTAAGTCATTTGTATGTGGTAAACATTCAAAATTAAATATTTAATTAATTACACTTTAATAACATAATTCTTTAACTGCATGTTGAAAGTGTTGGAAATGTTTGTAATTCCTTCATAAAAAGCTTGGCATGTGGACCAAGGTCAGTGGTAGTTTCATGTCCAGCATAATAAATGGTTATAATTTTCATACTCTCCGGTGGGGTCAAGGTAAATATACAATGAATAGTGATGTAATGGTTAAAGGATTGGACGACAATGAAGAAGAGATAAATTACTATGGTCTTATTGAGAAGATCGTCCAATTAGAGTCCTTAGATGAACTAGTGAAAAAGGTTGTGTTACTCAAGTGTCGTTTGTGTGATCCGATTGCAGGTACTAGTGTGCATAACAAATATGATATGGTGGAAATTAATCACAAAAGGTTGTATTACTCAATTTTGTTGATTTGATCCGATTGCAAGTACCAGTCTCCATAACAAATATGTTTTGGTGGAAATAATCACAAAATGTTGTACAAATATATATGACCCATTTCTCTTGGCACAAAAAGTTGTTCAAGTTTATTATTCATATTATCATGGTGACAAAGGAGATAGACGTAATTGACTAATTGGTGGACTATCACTAAAACAAAAGCTCGTAAGACCATCAAGAGTGATGGAAAAATGTTCAAGATGCTTATCAGCCTACAAAAATGGTAAGAATTCCTATTGTAGTTGATAACTCATCAGATACTTTGGGAGATTCATCTAGAACACTTGTTGTTTTTTTTATAAATGGTAAACTCGTAGACCACCCGGTTCGATCGGCTTAGCCGCTCTACGTCCGGATCGGGTAGAAAGTCGTGGCCCCTTGCTGGGGATATCCTCCCAATATCAATTTTTCCATACATGTCGCCAGGAGGATTCGAACTCGAATCTCCAAGCTAAACACTTAAGGAGCCTAGCACCACATCCCACTAGACAAACTTAGTATTGGTTCATCTAGAACACTTGTTCTAGATAATGAAGATGAGGAAGAAGTTGATACAAGCTCAAACACAGAAATGAGACTCTAAATTATGAATAAGATTCTAATTAATATTAGAGCATAATTTTCGAATGTTTTGTAATAACTTATGACTTATATGCTATTAACTTGAGTGTTCTATTTATGATCAATTTTATATACTTATTTATATTTATTATCTATATTTAGTTCCTAATATAAGATATATATTGTCCAGGGTTTTTTTCACTTTTAGCCATGCTATATATATATACTTATATACTATATATTAAAGTAGAATAATTTTTAAATTTGAGGGTATTTTAAATTATAACAAAGAAATTTATATTAAACAACAACCTATGGTTTAAATTGTACTATTTACAATATCAAAGTGTTATACTTTTTAATAATATAGCATATAAACTACTTATATAAAAAAAAACATAATGATTTATATAACTTGTAAAGTGTAAACCCTTCATTAAACCTTTTGGTTAGCAACAAATTTTCCAAAAATAATTTTGTTTTAAGATAATGCATTTTTCAAAAAGTGAGTTGTCTCATTAAAAAAAAGTGTCGTCAAAATCGTCTATTAAAATATTTTTTAAAAATAATCTTTTATGTAAAACTTCTTATAAAATTAAACTCATAAATTCAAATCTGAGCTATCACATAAAAAAATATACTTAATATAAAATATCATTGACCACTTTCCAAAGATTAAGTTACAAATTACTTAGAAATTTAAAAAATAAAATTAAGAAATAACTATATATATATATATATCCTTTGTATCTGCAGTTTGAAAATAACAACCAAAAATTGTACAATTTCTAATTAATGTAGATTGTTGTAATTCTTAGTTTCAATTGAAATTTGAAGAGACTTCCATAACTTGTATTGAAACTTGCTTAATGAATGTGGCTCCTTTTAAAAAAGAAATTTGGAATTTCAAGAGAGGAATAGTAAAAAGGTTCACTTTTGTACAAAAGAAAGTGCAACCTTAATTGAATGTAACTTTTATTTGAATTAGAGTTTCAAGGACGTGGAAGGTGAAAAGGTGTTTTTTAACAAAAGAATCGTACAACTTCTTTGTATCAAATTTTTTGGTTAGCACCAAAAGAAAGTGCAACCTTAATTGTGTTTTATGCTTGATAGCATGTGACGTGATTATTACCTACCTATGATTTAGTACGTGCTCACTGTAGGGTCGTGCAACCTAGCCCCGTCATCCCACTAGGAGACTGGGAGGTTATCTGCGGAACGTCCAGATCTGGTACACGGAACGGGCACTGTCTCCACTCCCTTAGGGTACACGGAGGAGTAGTCCCGGTTGACCACTCCAGCTGGCAGTAGCACCGAGAGACGAGGGTTATTCCTCGTGTCACATATATTCATATTCAGATATATATATTTATACGATTGAATGATTGGACTTATTAAAGATAATGAACCGGGTAAATGTATGAAAGCATGATGATGTGTTATGATTCCTATTTTACGTTTTTTATTTAATCTATCGGTGCCTTGTTGTAAGATTCAGTGAACTTGTTGTCAAGCTAGGGTCACGATCCATTGTGAGATCCTAGCCCAGTAGCACCTCGAGTCCTACGGATATGGGGTGTTACAAAGTTGGTATCAGAGCTTAGGTTGACAACAATGGCACTACTAATCTGCAATAAAGTTCGAATAGATAAATAAACAGAACCCGAAAAGGGGTCTGACTTTTCAAAAGGTTTTGGTTTTGAAATAGTACAAAATGTTTTGGGATATCGTGTACGTGAGTCATCGCCTCTCTGAAGATCTCGACTAGTATATATATAAATATTCTGTTGCGATTGATTTGATATATACATACGACATATATATAGCCTTCTGAGTTAGGTTTACGTCCTCTGCAGATGGTTCAGACTAGAGCCTTACATGAAGTTGGACGAGGTAGAGGTAGACCCCCTCTAGGTAGAGGACGAGGTAGGACTTCCGTTGTTGATCCACGTGCAGCGGAAGAGGTTCACGAAGACGTTGTTGAGAGTGTCGTTCCTGAGACTGGGAACGACATAGCTGGGAGACAGGGTCCACAGCGAGTCCAGTCAGATGACTCGGATTATGTTTCCATTGAAGGACCAGAGTTTCGTGACTATATCCGGCGAGTGGAGGAGGCTGCCAGAGCGGGTAGACCTATTCCGAATCTGCCAGTACATGAGGGATCATCTGAGAGATCCCACGGGGTTACTCAGGTGCCAGCTGCAACGGCACCTGTTGCTGAGATTGCTCGAGCTACAGAGGAGCATAGAGGGCCTAGACCAGACACTTGGTTGAAGGCATTTCACCAGATGGGTGTACCCCCTTTCTCTGGGAAGGTGGGACTCAAGGTTGAGTTGTGGATTGGACATGTGGACTTAGCTTTGGAGTCCATTAGATGTCCAACAGACAGGCAGATAGAGTTGGTGCAGACTCTGTTCAGAGACTTAGCACAACACTGGTGGAGGTCTGTACGAGCACAGGTTGATAGTTATGATCAGATGTGGACCATGATTAGAGAGCGTTTATACCCTGCCTCACTGAGGAGAGAGAAACTGCGGGATTTTGTGGAGGCTGGGTTCGAGGATGTACCAGTCTCCGAGGCTATCAGGAGATTCTAGGAGGAGCTGGAATTGCTGGGACCAGTTGTACCTTCTGCAGATCAGCACGTATATCTGTTTTCCCGACGACTGAGGGATGCCACCCGGGCCTATATGGCAGGATTTCATTGTGAGTCCTTGATGGACTACCAGGATAGAGCCGCCGACTATGAGCGAGAGCGGGCTAGTCAGAGGAGAGCTTCTCATACCGGAGGGTCTGAGAAGAGACAGCGTACTGGGCAGACCAGTGGTACTGGAGGAGCTGCTGGTTCAGGGCGAGGCCAGAGCCGCCAGAGTCAGCCCTCATCTGCACCGGCTACAGGTAGGGTACGACAGTATTTCAACTGTGCTGAGTATGGACATATCAGATCAGAGTATACGAGGCAGATAGTGACTTGTTTCACTTGTGGTGGACGAGGCCACAGAGCTGTTTTCTGTAGACAGGGTGGAGCGGCATCTCAGTAGGGTTCTTCCCCTGCTAGTGTAGCGAGAGGTGGACAGAGGCCACCTCAGCAGCAGCAGCAGACACAGGGACAACAGAGAGTCCCATATCGTCCTACCACTCCGGGATCTGCTCCTGGGTTGGGTAGAGGCAGAGGTCGTGGTGGGAGCACCACTGATACCCGAGGGCCACAGGCCGAGTTTTTGAGTTGAGGAGTGCAGAGGAGCCAGCTGCACCGACTGCTACAGGTACCATTCTAATCCATGGTTTACCTGTTAGAGTCTTGTTTGATACGGGTGCTACGCATTCCTTTATATCTGATGCATGTGTAGATCGTTTGAGTTTAGATACGGTTGAGGGGATACCCTTTAGTATAGGGTTACCCGATGGTAGTAGGGTCAGAGGTACCCATGAGATTCGTGATTGTCCCATTTTTGTAGGGACCTGTGTATTATTAGTTGACTTCTTTGTCATGCCATTAGAGCATGAAGAAGTCATACTAGGTATGGATTAGATGGATAGACATTCTGCCGTATTAGATGTAGGTAGGAGGACTGTTACCCTCTCTACCGAGTTAGGACATATACAGGGTTTCTGAGGTTGGGACCTTGGAAAATCTGGTATGGTTATTAGTGCGATACGAGCAGCTAGACTGATTGCACATGGTTGTGAGACCTTCTGGTGTTATGCCATGAAGGAGGGCGAGAGTCCAGCATTAGAGGATATCCCAGTGGTCTGTGAGTTTGCAGATGTGTTTGCTAAGCCGTCTAGTTAGCCGCCTCAGAGGAGTGTGGACTTCGGTATCGAGTTAGAGCCTGGTACAAGACCGATCTCGAAGGCCCCATACCGGATGGCGCCTGTTGAGATGCTGGAGCTGAAGAAGCAACTCGAGGAGTTGGCTGAGAAGGGCTTCATTCGCCCTAGCGTATCTCCATGGGGAGCACTTGTCCTCTTCGTACGGAAGAAGGACGGATCGTTGAGGCTGTGTATAGATTACAGAGAGCTGAACAAGTTGACCATCAAGAACAAGTATCCACTGCCTCGTATTGATGATTTGTTAGATCAGCTTCAGGGAGCGACTGTATTCTCCAGGATTGACCTGCGCTCAGGATATCACCAGTTGAGGGTGAGAGAGCAGGATGTGCACAGGACAGCGTTCCGGACCAGATATGGCCACTACAAGTTTGTAGTGATGCCATTTGGGTTACGAATGCCCCAGCCGTCTTTATGGAGTTGATGAACAGTATCTTCATTGACTTCCTGGATCAATTTGTGGTGGTTTTCATAGATGACATTCTGGTATACTCTCGCAGTGGAGAGGAGCATGCAGGACATCTGAGGACTGTATTGCAGGTTTTGCGGGATAGAGAACTTTATGCTAAGTTCTCTAAGAGTGAGTTCTGGATGCTAGAGGTAGCATTTATGGGTCATGTGGTATCAGTTAAAGGAATTAAAGTGGATCCGGCCAAGATTGAGGCAGTAGCAGCATGGAATACACCGACGAACGTCAAGGAAGTACGTAGCTTCCTTGGCCTAGCCAGTTATTACAGACGCTTCGTGGAGGGATTCTTTGTGATTGCCCGTCCACTAACGAGTTTGCTGAGGAAGACTACCAGATTTGTGTGGTCTGATCACTGTATGCAGAGTTTTGAGGAGCTGAAGAAACGGCTGACTTCTGCTCCTATTTTGGCACAACCAGAGGGTAAGGATTTTGTGATATGCAGCGACGCATCCAAGCTAGGCTTGGGATGTGTGTTGATGCAGTAGGGCAGAGTGATTGCATATGCATCTCGACAACTGAAGACGTATGGGAGAACTACCCGACTCATGATCTGGAGTTGGCAGCGGTAGTTCATGCCTTGAAGATCTGGAGACATTACCTGTATGGTGTTACATGTCAGATCTTCACCGACCATTAGAGTCTGAAGTACATTTTCACGCAGAGGGAATTGAATAACCGCCAGCGTAGGTGGCTTGAGCTGATCAAGGATTTTGGTTTGGAGATTCTGTACCATCCAAGAAGGCGAACGTTGTCGCCGACGCCCTGAGCAGGAAGACGCCTCGAGAGCGGGCGATTGCAAGGTTGACAGTTCAGCATCAGTTGCAGAGAGACTTGATCTGGTTAGAGTTGGACATCCAGTTTCCTGATGAGGATGCCCAGTTGCGTACATTAGAGGTTCTTCCTGATCTGTTGGGTGAGATCCAACAGAAGCAGGAGACTTGCCCGACACTGCTGAGGATACGAGATAGGATGTCTCGGGATGAGGCACCACAGTTCCTGCTAGGAGCAGATGGAGTTTTGAGATGCCGCAGTCGTGTCTGTGTACCTGCTGATATAGAGCTGAGACGGAGGATTTTACAGGAGGCTCACTGTACACCTTACTCTGTACATCCAGGTACGAGTAAGATGTATCAGGACTTGAGACGTTTATATTGGTGGGGAGGGTTGAAGCCCGATGTGGCCAGATTTGTGGCACAGTGTGCGACCTGCCAGCAGGTCAAGATAGAGCATTGTAGACCTAGAGGTGAGCTCCATCCACTTCCTGTTCCACAGAGGAAGTGGGAGGACGTCACCATGGATTTTGTGATTGGACTGAGGCTGAGCCGGAGTTTTGATGTCATCTGGGTCATTGTAGACAGATTGACGAAGACAACACGTTTCATTCCTATTAGGGAGATGTGTCCGGTGAGCAGATTAGCTGAGGAGTACACTAGGCAGATAGTGAGACTCCATGGTGTACCGAGGACGATCGTCTCAGACAGAGATGGACGATTTACCTCGAGGTTATGGCAGCAAATTCAGAATGCCTTGGGGACGAGTTTACACTTTACAACTGCGTTTCATCCTCAGACAGATGATCAGTTTGAGAGGACCATTCAGACGCTGACGGATATGCTGCGAGCTTGTCTGTTGGATTGGGGGCAAGTGTGGACGGATCATCTCCCACTTGTTGAGTTCTCATACAACAACAGCTGGCATGCATCTA
This sequence comes from Fagopyrum tataricum, assembly GCA_002319775.1. NCBI lineage: Eukaryota > Viridiplantae > Streptophyta > Magnoliopsida > Caryophyllales > Polygonaceae > Fagopyrum > Fagopyrum tataricum. Next base: position 45,158,301 of record CM008283.1, read on the forward strand.
TTGGGATGGCCCCATATGAGGCACTGTATGGACAGAGATGTCGTACTCCGTTATGCTGGGATGAGCAGAGTAGTGTTAGTGGTTTGACACCTGATCAAATTCAGGATGATGTGGCTCGAGTAGCACTGATTAGAGAGCGGATGTTGACTGCGCAGAGCCGTCAGAAGTCATATGCTGAATGAAGGCGTAGACCTCTAGAGTTCAGAGTTGGAGCCCATGTGTGGCTGAGAGTGTCTCCGACACGAGGTGTTAGACGTTTTGGCATTAAGGGGAAGCTGAGTCCCCGATATGTCGGACCGTTCGAGATTTTGGATCGGGTTGGGAGCACAGCTTACAGATTAGCTATGCCTCCGAGATTAGAGGATGTTCACCCTGTATTTCATGTGTCTCAGCTGAGGGAGTATATACCAGATCCGAGACACATGGTGAGTTATGATGAGTTGGTGGTTGAGCCGGACCACACCTTTGTTGAGCATCCGATTTCAGTCCTAAAACGAGGTATGAGACGCCTGCGTTCGAAGAACATTTCTATGTTGAAGATACAGTGGTCGAGACGTGGACCTGATGAGGCTACATGGGAGACTGAGGATAGTATCCAGAGGAACTATCCAGAGTTCTGTGCCGAGATGGGTGTACCTATAGGATCCATGAGTCGATCTTAGTACTATCTTGGCGAGTGTTATGCTTATGTGCTTATATGCTTATGTGCTTTGATGTGTTTATTTTCGTGCTAGCTATGATGTGATTATGATCTTAGTAGATCCTGCTGTGCTAGTACGACTGTTATGTATAGCTGGAGATGGTTCTTACCTCCACGCTATTGTGATACGATTAGGATTAGCGGGAGACGGCTATTCCTCCGTGTTTTGTGGGACATAGTTTTGGATGGAGATGTTTTCCCTCCATGCCCTGGTGTTGTGATATGATGTTATGGTTAGAGGTGTTCCCCTCTATGCCCTGGATAGTATTGTGATCTTTTGGATGGAGATGTTTTTATCCATGCCTGTGTTTGAGGATATAGAGTGGTATAGGTTGATACCTAGTGTACAGAGATGTGATACCCCGATATAGAGAGTTGTACCTCGGCTTTTGAGTCCGAGTAGTTTTTGGTTTTGTACAAGTTTCGGAACGAAACTTGTTTTTAGGGGGGTGAGGTGTAAGAGCCCTAGTTCTTGGACCGAGATTGGTCTTTAGCCGAGATTGGTTTTGGCCGAGGTGTGGCCTAGCCGCACCCGCGGGTGGGTGTGCCGCCCCTGCGGGTTCCCGCTCCTACGGCTCAGGGAACTTCCCCTGCGGTTTTCTGCGGCTGCAGCCGTTTTTGTTGACCCTTTGACTCGTTCTTTACCCTTTCCTCCTCTTATTCTTTCCTTGGCTCGTGATCAAGGGTTTTACCTCAATTCTTCAGCCTTCCCTCGTTATCCTTACTTCTGCTTCTCTCCTCCTTGATCTTGCTTGAGTATCCTTAGAGTTTGGAAGAGTTGTGTGGCTTGATGTTGATGTTGATGATGGATGTGTGTATGTTGAGCTTGGAGGCCAGCTATTGAGGTGTGTGATCTCTCCCTGCAGCCTAGGACCATAAGAGTGGTAAGTGATCTTGCTTCTTCTTCTTTCTTTCCATGTTTCCATCTTCCTAGCTTAGGATTAGATGCATGTTTAAGGGTTTTGATGTTGGTATGTGTATGTATATGTATATGCTTGGTTTTGGTGAAGAGAAGACGTGAGTGGATCACGAGAATAGCCGAAGAGGAATCACGGGATTTGCCTCTGCATCGTCGCCGCCCCGCGGCAACAACCCCAGTGTTAGCGCCCGCGTTCTTTCACACCTGCGCTTGCCTGCGGCCACGGTCACCGCGCCCGCGGCCGAGCTTTGCCGTGCCTGCGGTTGCTTGCTTTCCGCCCCTGCGTCTCCTTGTCACGCAGGTGCGTCTTGTCCCGGATCTACCTAGAGTTAGGTAGATCCTTTCCTTTCCTAGTATGAGCGGGTTAGTAGCATGCTAGGTATGTGTATGAGGTTAGAATGATGTTGAGTACGTTATCGTTTATGCCAGTTATGGCTTTGAGGTTTACGAGTTAGGTTATGATCCTTATGGATCCCTTGGGTCTAGGTGTGACCCCTGTGATGGATATGAGTATGATATATGTTGTTATGCCTTGTTTAAGCAGTGTTGATCTCCAGAGTTGGAGCCGTTTGAGTTGAATTGAGTTGAGACTTCAGAGGTTGAGGTAAGTCCATAGGACTTACTTAGCTGTCATCCTTATATTGGATGTATGCATGAGTGGTGTATGTGTTTTATGTTTGATGGCATATGATGTGATTATTACCTACCTATGGTTTAGTACGCGCCCACTGTAGGGCCGTGACAACCTAGCCCCGTCATCCTACTAGGAGACTGGGAGGTTCTCTGTGGAACGTCCAGATCTGGTACACGGAACGGGCACTGTCTCCACTCCCTTAGGGTACACGGAGGAGTAGTCCCGGTTGACCACTCCAGCTGGCAGTAGCACCGAGAGGCGAGGGTTATTCCTCGTGCCACATATATTCATATTCAGATATATATATATTTATACGATTGAATGATTGGACTTATTAAAGATAATGAACCGGGTAAATGTATGATGATGTGTTACGATTCCTGATGTGTGTTTGTGCTCTTGCATCTCTATATATATGTGTATGGTTAGCTAACGGTTTTATACCGTGTTGTAGATCCTTGTAGGTTAGGAGAGCTACAGAGTGATCTAGAGAGGTGATCCGCTGAGGACTCCGTACACTGGGATTATTATCGTGGGATATGGGATATTTGATGTACGGATATATGTTTCTTTTGTACTCAGCGGTACTTATGTACTACCTTTTGAGATTTATATATCAGTTTTACGTTTTGTATTTAATCTATCAGTGCCTTGTTGTAAGATTCAATGAACTTGTTGTTTGGCTAGAGTCATGATCCATTGTGAGATCCTAGCCCAGTAGCACCTCGAGTCCTACGGATTTGGGGTGTTACAACTTAACCGTTACCTTTCTTTTATAGTAGTATATTGAGAAGTTGGTGTTCAGAGTTTACGGTGGTCAAGAATATAGCTGTCTTTTTTCATTACATAACACATTTTCCATCAAAATAGAAGGCTCAATTTTCATAGTAAAATTATATGGAGTACTCTCTACAACACCATTGTGGCATTTCACTACCCGCTCATTTTTCTGTTAGACACAAACACCAAAACTTTCATTTGATTCAAGGTAGGTTTTGTTAACGCGATATGTCAATTTTTTTTGTACATAGTTTGTAGTAATATCGAAGTTATTTCACTTTGGTTTCTTAGATGGTACAAGATGAGGTTCGTTATAGAACTTTTGATCCAAAAAACAACAACCAACATTAAATCATGGGCGGTGTCGACATTCAACCCGGAGAAGCAACCAAGAACTTTCAGGATTCACCCGATTCTTCTCCCGCAAAAGCAATCAACACGTCCATAGTCGGAACCATTCTTCTCTTATGATTTTTTGAGTTGGAACGAACTTTCTAAGAAAGTAAGCATCCTTTCGGCTCCAAGAACCAGTAATTTTCATTGATTGCAGCCAACACAATTCTCATGGTATAGAGTCTTCTAGTATATCGTCAAGAAACATCATACTTAAATCTCCTCATCAATCATCGCTAGTAGACCAGTTTCTAGATAATGAATGCCAAAAAGCGAAAAATGAACAACCTTCATACTCATATTATGAAGATGAAGATTTGGATGTAGATGAATACACTGTCAATCCAAGTGTTGAAACCAGTAATAAAACTAAACAATTTCATCTTAGTAATTATCAAAAGCTTGATGTTGTTGGAAAAAACGTAAGTATACTTAAGCTCGGTATTTTTTTTAATCAATTTATCAGTTTTCTTTTGATTATTTTTCATGTTTTACATAAGGTTGAGTTATATATAACTCTAACAAAACACTAGATGGTTTTTTTTGGTTTTTTTTCTTGTTAGACTCGAGCATATGTCATCCTTCAAAAAGTTGAGAGGAATTATTATTAATTCACTATCATTATAAGGGTCCTTGGATCTTGAGTTTAAGGTAATATAATTGTAGCATAATGTTGTCTACCATAATATTAGACAACTAGCAGATATGTTTAAAGATGATTATATTATAATGTGTGAAGAAAATATATTGGTGAGATGCTGCAAAGGATGAAGTAGTTCATTCTATTTGGAAATTAATGAAGTCTAGTAAACATCTTACAATGTGTGAAGAAAACACCCTGATTTGATAAGAGATAAGGATGAGGATTCTATGTTAGTTATGCGGACTATTGATGAAAATTTTAAAGGACTTTTGAGATAAACAAGAACAATCGAGCTTTTGACATTATGATGCATTAGTTGATTACACCGGAGGATCCATATCAGTTTCTGCACATGTCAAGATATATATGAGTATACTTTCATATACTATCGCGTTATTTTTTAAAAAAATTATCTGAACAAATACATTTCTTGTTCTCACTTAATTCAACGGATTGAACATGACAACCAAGATCTGACAATGGAAGAATTGATGCAAATTACTTGTCAAAAGAAAGATGGTCTATGGAATGGGACACGGCCTACAAAAAATGTGGTAAAGGTTATGCACATGATAAATGCTTTCTAGATTATAGGTTATCTCTAAAGATATATATTTAGTTCAATTTATGCATATCATAAACACTTTATTAAGTTTTAAACTATCTATGAATTTATTGATTTTTTGTAGGAGTGGTATGAAGAATTTGTGAAAAATGCTCAAGATGAAGGTAAATAGATAGATCATATCAAGCTATGGATTTAAAAAGGGATGCGTATTTGGTCTTGGATCAAACTTGAGTGATGTGTGTCTGGAGCTATTACATAACTATGCTTTTTCTCAACCATCTGAATTACATGAAAATTTAGATTCCATCAATGAAGTGCAACAAAGTATCTCCACTTTACAAAACGAAGAACTTGGTTTAAAAGATCAACTTAAAACAATTACAGTTGTTATGGAAAAGTTAGGGTCTCAATTTCAGTCCTATGAACCTCCCAATTTCATTATACATCAGCCTATCAAACCCTTCAAAATCACAGTCAAGATCTCCTGTATCCCTTTTTATGTGTATCCTTGTATCTCTTTCGCGTGATTGGTAGAATTTATATAACTTATTATTTTTCTCATAAAGCAGTAAAACTTTAATCCTTAATTATTTAGCTTTAACCAATCACAGTATAGGGATACATGTATCACTTGTATAAGTGGTACAGGAGATCTCAATTGTCAAAATCAGCATCCTTGTGTTGGACCATCTTCGCTTGGTGGTGAGGCACCCACCACTTTTACGAATTTGTTAAATTCAAAATATATTTATGTTGGGATGACTATGCCTACGCACCAACATTCATTTGTTGAAATTCCAAGAAATTCTCCGAAGAATCATGTTACTTCATCTTCTGAGTAGAGCTTCCTAAGATAAAGAGTTTGGTGCTTTTTTTGTAAAGTTGGGTGGTGGCACTCTATTTGTTAGGGTGTGTAGGTTATCCCATCAATTTTTTATATTAGTTGCGGATATATATATTTTTCTTGTAACTAAAAACGTTTGACAATTGTGATAATTTAAAGTTATATGTGATGTAATCTCTCTAAGTTTTTATTTTTATATTTTAAACTTGCTTATTGTTTGCAATTAGATATAATGTAGTACATATTAATTTGTTATCTTGTTGTGGAAAAACAACTAGATTACGTATTATAATAAAATAAAATAAATTATTAATTGCAATATGGTTGTGAAAAAAAAAAGGAAACTGTAGAAATATTGATGTAATCGTAAGTGGTGATGCTTTATATAATAAATAAAAACAACACAGGAATTGGAGAAACGTTGATGTAATCGTAAGTGAATATTATAATATATTTAAGTATGGTCACGGATGGAGTGTTGCTATATCCGTTGAAGTAATAAATGTTATTTGTAAATGTCAGTCCGTAATCAAGTCGTGGCTATAACTTACATTTATTACCTACAATGTATCTGTTGCTATTTGGAACAATTTTAAAATGTTGTAAACAGTTATGGCAATTAGCAATGTCGGGTCTGTGGGTAAATTTAGTTACGGAACTTTTAGCCATGGTTATGTCTTCCGTTACAATTTATGTTGCTAATTTGAATTTTGTTGCTTAATTACCGTGACAATTCCGTTACACAAATCGTCCTAATGGCGTGAATAATATCATGACTATTGAGGTTTTATTTTGTAGTCTTTAGTGTGGTATGTAAGTGTCATGACTTTGTTAGAAGTGATTGGAATATCCATTTTCGTCATACCTCGTGATACAAATAAAGTAGCAAGTTGTATTGCCTATTTTGTTTTTCATTTTAAAATTGGTTGAAGTGTAATGTTTGACCCTTCTAAGAGTGTAGTTGATCTTTTACGTAATGATGTAAGGGATCAGACTACCCCCAAGTGTTAAACACTGACCTTTTTTATTTATAATCGCGACTAGACGTGCGGATACTATTTACACTCTTTCTTACTTTAAAAAAAAAAAAAACAGAGATCTCATGTTGCTCTACGAAGTGTGATAGTTCATGCATACTATGCAACATTAATATTATATCATTAAGCCTCACTAAATCAAATTGTTTGATATATGATCTCTTACACTTGATAGCTAGTGATGAATACATGATACCTGATGAAGGTTATCTTTGATGAGCTTTACTTACGTATTTGATTACGAATTTGATGATTCACATGCTTGCTTATGTTCATTGTGCTATAAATGAGATGAGAAATGATCTTGTTATTTAAACTTTAGTGAATGACGTTGATGATGAATAGGCAAAATCACAGACCCGGTGTTAATAAACTAAAAAAATTGAGTCTAACTTGAGCAGAGGTTGCTAGTTGAAGCTATTCGAATACATACAAGGAGAATCTAGTATGGCGATCGATCTCAGTTGTGTATTGGAGGGTGAGATCTCGGTTTCGGGTAATCTGAATATACCCCAGGATGCCCTCCGTGGCTCCGCCTCGGCAAATGCCATGAAACCGCCTTTGATGAAACCTTGCCCGCCGCCTCACTCTTTTCTTTGTATTCATGTGTTTCCAAACTCAACTTCTCATCCTACCCAAAAAAAAAAAAAAAACTTAACTTACAGAAATGAATATTATATATATATATATATATATAATTGAATATAAAAGCGGTACCTTAGAGAAATCGATTGAGGATAGCTGATTCGACAGAGACGGCAACCCTAAACGTCGTGCATTGCATTGGTGTATGAAGAGGCATACGAGGAAGAAGACATAGAAAGAAGATGAGGAACACATGAGCGGAAAATGTTAGTGGTAATGTCTTCTTCCGATTCAAAGGACATATATTATATACAGTAAGTTCTTCGAAGATTAACTATGGTGAGCGTCAACCAAAAGGTGGAACTTGATGGGCAAAAGGTGAACATAATATACTCCTTCCATATTTAAAATAATGTTAAGACTCTTCTTTTGATTGAATATGTCGATGAATGAGCATAGGGTTTTTAAAAGATGTTTTCTCATACTACATCACCAAAGCTTTGGAGGAAGATTTGTCGATCATGTTTTCGATCCATGCATCATATTTTAATATATTCTTTCTTTTTTTTTTAATACTTCTTTCTTGATTTTCTCCAATTGTTTATTCAGAACTTGTTTCCTATTGATTCTCAATTTACAAATTGTGGTTTATATATACACGCATTAGTTATTAAACAAAGTTTAAAAAAATTCTTATCCAATTATATAAAGTTATTAAACTCGTTTTTTAAAAAAATAGCTTTGTAAAAAATTATTACGTCCGACTCAGTACTCAATAGATCAATAACTCATGTATTAAATATTAAAATGGTAAAACAATTAGCATAAACGATTTTAGTCAAAAGATTGAGAAATGCATGATTTGCCCAGCTAGTCTTCAATACTTCTACTTATCCAATTGGAGGCTAATCTTACTAAACTATATATTATAAAAGAAATAAAATAAAATAATATAAGTATAACCCTATCATCCAAGTAACATTATATGTAAGGAAAGATAGGTGAAGTGAAAAGAGAGGTAGATCTGACGTTGTTGTGGGATCGGTCGGGTCAGTTGACATTGTGGCGTCTGCAAGACGTGGTCACGTGCTCGTAAAATAGGGACTAATCGTCTCGATTGGTGTGTCGATCGAGCCGAACGGGTGTAAACCTCAAGCAATCTTCACTTCTTTACTCTTGGATCTCATTCAATATAGTCTTCTTTAATTTGGTTTATGCTTTGGTTCTTAGTTTGACCTTGTGTTCTTGATTATCTCAATTCTTGCATTCAAAAATCAAAGTATGTTCTAGTGAGATAGGTTTGTCTAATTGGCCTTTTAACGAAGGAAATTCAATCTTATCTAGTAAAATTTGTCCAAAACACATGTGTTGTTGATTTGAGTATTTCATACACTCAAAAGGTGTATAAAATCCGTAGATGAGATCACCTTTATATGCATATTTATCTTGTTGATTTTATTCATTCAGTTATATATTCAACCTAGATATGATATAGTTTAACTCTGAATCTTGAGTCTATCCTGTCATTTTTACACCTTTTGCATTTTCCTAACTTTCTTATACTCATCAACAATATTTCTTATCGTGTTAAGTACAAAAAATACGACCCATACTACACCCATCAAATCTAATGCTTAAAACAGGAAGTGTTAAAATATTATCCGTTGATGGGAATCATAAGTGGGCTTTGAAACATATGAGTGTTTTCTAGTACTTTACCTTCACATGGGGTCATATAGTTTTATTCAACAAAAGTTGGGTGATTCTAGCTAATAATGACTTATGTACAGACAAAAATATTTTTTTAAAAAAAACAACATAAAATGTTAAAATTGTTATGTTTTTACCCCTATGGGTATTTTAGAATTTCATCCAAATCGTGGGAATCCATCTCACAAAAAGAGGGATTGTAGGGATGATCCTATAATGTGTTTCAAGAGTAACCAACCAATAGTTGAATAAGGTCGCCATCACAGTGTATTTTAATATGAACTTTTTGTAAATCAACAACAAATAACAAATCAAAAGTCTTATTCCCTTAAAGTAATTTTAAGTGAAGTTTATAAAAAAAACTTATTAAAAATATTAGAATTAGAAAAGATAATTGAAATAAATAAATAAATAATTAGTGGGAGAGTATAAACGAGGATGATACCACCACTTGTGTATTAAGATAAATGGGTTTAACCCAAATGGCACCATTGATCGAATCTAACGAACCACAAAAAAAACTCAAAACTAAACAATCAAGTCTCTTTAAGAAACGAGCATGGACAACATTACACAAAAACGTGGGCATCGACAGTAATAATCTAACAAGAATACATATGACACCAACCCGACAAATAAATAAAAAACTCTAGTTCCAAAACAAGTCAGTGGTACCCGAAAATAAATGCCGGCCACATGAAAATCATGAGCAAGCTCAAAACGGTCCGTGTCATTGTCATCCCTACCAATGTCGCTGCAGAAACGGTGTCCCTGCAAATCAAACAAAATAAACGACTTAGACAACCGGAAACAGGCCTAACTATGGTATAATTAGTTGATATTATTATACGTACTTTTGCTTGGAGGCAAGCGCACCACAGTAACGAACATTGTCAGGTGCTGCATATTCAGTAGTCTTGTCTTCATAGTTGATGATTCTTATGTACGTCTCTTGTCCTAAGTACCACCTATCGAGATTTTCTGTTCTTATGTTCCAAGCACCTTCGTTGTCGAGATAAACTAATACTGCAGTCCAACCTCCCGGAAAGACCTGTACTGTGCCGCGGGAAGTTGCATCCCACTTGTTGTATTGGTTCCTGCTATCGTTCGTCCAAACTCCGTAATCCATCCTGCAATTATGGTGTTTATTTGATAATGTAAGATTACGTAGACGAAGTCGAAGGTAAAGAGAATTATGTAGATGAAGAACTAAGGACATGAAATTATTTAAAGAGACGAGTATGAAAATGAGCGAAATGAGTATTTACACTTTGAACTATTTTTGAACAATAGAATACGGCCCGGTCTTAGACCGTAATTTTCCAATCCGGTCTATAATTTACACTTTTAAATATTTTTGAAGAGCAAGAGTATACGGTCCGGATTTAATTCATACAAAAATATTTTTTATATTTTAAAAATTCAACTTTGGACCGTGGTGGACCGTTACGGTACGGTCCGGTCCATGGACCATCATAAAATAATGAAACGGTCCGGACCGGACCATTTGAACAGCTATACAGCCAACGGTGAAAGAAAAAGGAAGCGTTAGAAGTTACCCAACAACATAGAAGGAGTATCCGTCAATGTGAAAGGTCTGCACAATTGTATCATTATTCTGAAACACGACTTCAGCAAAACTCTTGTATGTTCCATTGATGATTGATGTATCAGTATGAGGCCGGCCAGTAAGAGGCGTCTCAGGGAAGTCCATCTTGTAATCTGCCTTGACATGATTCACATCAGCAAGCCGGATTGGTGTCTTAGGATTAACAAAGGAGATGCCATTTAACGTTGCTCGAAGCTTCCCATTAATGGTTGAAGGCGGCAAGCTCTGAAATAAGTATGTGTTTGTTACATTAATGCTCCCGTAATGAAATGACCCTTGTGGGTTCGGTCTCGCTCCACTCGCAGTTCCATTTTCCCTGTCAAAGATCTCTCAGAGGTTAGGAGAATGAGAATTAAGCAAAATTGTTTATAATTGTCAAACAAAAGTTGGTTACTCTAATTGAATCATCACTTTTATAGAGAAATGAACTCTTATTGACAGATATGAATCGTTGTTTCCATTTTCAATAGGAAACTCAGAGTATATCCTTTGTGGGTAATCTTAGGAGAATTTGCCAGTTTATAATTGTAAACATTTAGTTACCTGATTGATTTAGCTTGATTGAGTGACCAAGTTTTATCAAACATGTCATTAGGTGGATCAGGGAGAGGACCAGACGCTTTTCCTTTGGAATTTGAATAATGCAAAACAGCAACACCAATCACCCTCTGCCAATTCGACTCATTCACAAATCTTGCACTTGCAACAATGTAGTAATCTGAGCTGGCAGTCTGATCCATAGTTACAAGGAAAGACGAAGACTGGCCTACATGGATATCAAAGCTGGTGTAGTTTTGTTGCATAGTGTAATGACCTTCAGTCTCTGCTAAAAGCAGATTATGATTCTGAATGCGGAGATTCAAACTAGTCGAAATTCCTACATTGTGTACTCTTACACGATATGTCTTGCCAGGTTCAACATTAACAGTCTCGTGATCAATGCCATCAGGTACAAGAGTAGAATTATACTGATATGGTCCTTTTCCATTAATAAGAACACCATCAGGAATTCCAAGACCTTTTCCAGCATCAAGAGCAGCCCTCAAACCCTAGAATGCAAATAAAGAAGCTTAAGAACACATTGCAAAAGATCATAAGATTTGATTGATTTTATTAGTTTACCGTGTGATTGCGATTATACCAATCGCCAATCATAAGGATAATGTCACCATCTGGTTTATTGAATGGCAATGGGATGATGATTCTGTTATTGGCAATAATTGGTCCAAAACCTCCAGAAGCTCTTTGGAAATTGATTGATGGAACGTAGAAGAAGCTTCCGACCTGATCCTTAACCTGAAATTTATAAGTAAAATTCTGATTTGGAGGAATGGGGCAATTCGTGCCAAGAACACCGTCTTCCCATGAGTTATGTCTCATTTGAATTCCTGGCCTGTTCAAAATAGATGTGAGTGACATTGTTTTTGCTAAAACAGTACCAAATCTAAACAGCTCAAGTTTACCAGGTAACAAGGAGATTTTCATCCAATTTGTTGACGATATCGATAACAGCGTTGTAATTAGTCGTGACATTGATAAGAGGACCTGGAAACTCGTCGTTCACGGCTATAACCTTTATTAATTTACAAAACGATGGACATTAACAAAGCTGAAACTCTATAATAGATCTAAAATTAGCGATTAACACTAGTGTAAGTAAAGCAGAAATCAAGCAAGTCAATGATGAATCGAAAGGAAACCTAACCTGTTGAGAAACTCCCAAAGGAGAGATGGTCTTGTAACTGAAAGTAAGCCTGGTGTTAAAATAAGGATCAGCCGCCATTGAAAACTTACATAGCAAAAGAGTACAGAACAAAGAATAGATCGACATTGATGATTCTGAAAATGAAGCTTCCAAATCACATTCTCAAATCCGAACAAATAAAAGCACGGAGGTTGAAGATGAGTTAGTTGTAGTAGTCTTAGAACAGAAGGCGACAGAGAGGAAAAAACGGCTCTATTTGTTCTTGAGTGAGTCGCATGGCATCTCTCCTTTTCTCCGTCCCCAATAAAAATTAGTAATAAATAGAGGCGCCGAAGACTTTTTTTGGTTGCCGTGATTGCCCGCGTAATCCGCCATTAGGGTTTTCTTTTACACTTCCAAATTTAATCAATTTGAAGTCATAAACCGCGTTTACAGGGATCCACTTCATGATTTTGCACCGATCCGCATCATTTTATATATTTTATTACTATATTCTCTCTCCACTTGCTTCATTTGATCTAAAACTTTAATGGATAAATTATTTTACTAATGATGCCACCTCACCATTGTTAATTAAATTTCTATAAATAATATATCATCTAAACCTAAAATCCTCCCAATGATCCGCACACATTTTATATATATATATATATATATTTAGTTGATAAGCTAAAATCTCATAATATCTACAAACTAACGATGTATTTTTAAGATTAAAATTGAAATTAAATTCCTATACATCTTGATATACATGAATAACTAGCTTAGATACATTGTATCGTGCGCAGATTTTTTTTTTTTAAATCAATATATAATTGGTGAATTTGTTATGTAATCTAATTTTGTAATAATTAGTTAGTGATTGTACTCAAGAACAAATAAGTAAATAGTATTTTTATTGATGAATTGACTAATTTATCCTTATTTAATACATTAAATTTATTTAATATGTTACAAGATTTTATATTTAATATTTGTATATGAGTTCCAAATAATAATAAAAAATTAATAAAAAATATAAAAAATATTAAACTTGTAGAGTGAAATGGATAATATGATTGTACATTCATATATAACAATATTTATAAAAAAGTTATATTAAAAATAAATTTTAATTTTTTTATAAATAAAGTAAATATGGTATGAATATGACATCCATATATATAATTCGATAACTTCCATCTTTTGTAAAAAAAACTTTTTGTCTATAATATTATTTAATTCACTTTTTATAATATAGTCTTTCTAAATATATAATATTTTAATATCTCAAATTAGTACATTTTACATGAGAATATTAATATCTTTATTAATATATATAATCTTTTTTTTATAAAATAAAATAAAATAAAAATAATGAGGTACAACACGTGGAAAAAGAGGTGGCTCAATACAAAGAAAGAAGACGCGCGATGGATTTAATGTAGCATTACCTACGGCGTATCCACTTTTGTTTTAGTATTATATATATATATTTCATAATTTTATAAAACACATATTAAATTTGTTTAGTATTTTTTAAATCCTTTACATATATGTACTTTTTTTAAATTGTTTTAATTTATAAATATAACAAAAATTAATCAACTATATGGTGATATTAAAATATACTTTCATCTGACCAAACTTCAAATAAACATGTGTTAAACTAAATGAATGTTTTTAACGAATTAATTAGTTGATCGTAAATATAATTCTAAGTTGTTTTTTTGTAATTAACCAGTTTGGGGCATTTTTGCAAAAACCAAAAGTTTGGGTCAGAAACACAAATTAAAAATATGGGAGTAAAAATGTAATTATACCTAAAAGTTACCTCCCCGATTTAGGGTTTCAACAAGGGCTACGATGAAGCGGCGGGGCTTCTTAGGCAGGGCTCCTACAGGTGACGACGACGGCAAGTCGAGGCTGAGACTCCAACGACAAGCGGTGGTAATGGCGAGGTCTCCGGTGGTGTTCTCCTCCTCGACTCTAGTGGCGTTAGAGTCCTTCCCCGACATCGAATCGGAGAGAGAAGAAGCTCACTAGTCACTACGGTACAGGTTGGGGCTCAGCAATTGAGCGGTGTGCTTTCCGACAAAGCTCGTGCAGACGGAGTGGATCTGGGCGGTGCAGGTGGGATTTCGTTCAACAATGGCGGCTAGGGTTTCAACAGGAAAGTGAGGTTCGATTCGACACTACTGGTTCAAGGCGAGGGCTCGTGGTGTTCAGCACGACGGACCAAGGCAATCATGGTGGTGGCCGGCGACATTGAGGGCCGGAAATGGTAATTTTTGAAGCTTAGTTTGGTTGTACATTTTCATTTATAATTGCATTTTATTGGTTGAGAAAATAGGCGAGAATATTGTGTTTTTGTTGCCTATATCACCTATAAATTGCCTTTTTTTGTTGGATATATGAGTTTGATCACTTGTTTATTCTTGACCCGAACGCTATTGACTTGTGAGTTTTTGAGGTATCTATACAAACCGACTAAGATGAGCTAAAAGACCGTGGACGAGTGTAAACACAAAAACGATACACTTGTGAGATCTTTTGTTTTATTAACTTGACGTATTTATTGGTTTATGACCATGCTTAGTGCAAGAATTCATCCTATTAATAGCATGCTTGGGACCATTATAGGATACATAGATTGCTTTACCTTTCAACTAGATCAAACAGGTGAAGCTAGAGTTCGATTTCAACATGAATGCTCCATTCCTTAGAAAAGTTGCCAATAGTGACTAGGAGAGAGGAACCAACTCCTAGAGTCAACGACATCCCATACATCCCACAATTGGAAGGGGTTTTCACGACTCCGACAAGGAGTGATTCTATATCTCCTACCTCTAGATTAATGAACATGTATGTGTTGATAATGTATTAGTTGGTGATGAATCTTATGAGAGAAAATTTGATTTGGATGATGAGCATTCCCATTATGATGATTTAATTGTTGAAGCATCTGGCGACCATGTGGTAGCTAATGTCGACTTTGTTAAATCTATTATGGGGCATATTGATTATGTTGATCTTATTGCTCCATCTAATTTTATTATATATATTGATGATTACATTGATGTTGTTAAGCCTCTTGTTTTACATGATGATTTTGTGGAGATTAATGTCAAAAATAAACCTTTTTTGGGCAAACCGCTTATCTTGCACATGTTGATGATCATGCTAATTTCCTTGAATCTATAGAAGATATTGTCGACTTTGCTGAATTTTTTGAACATTCTATTCATAATGTTGATGATGTGGAATATATTGATGATGCTACACCTCATATTTCACATGTTCGGGTAAAGGTAAATTCATAGAAAAGAGAAATAACATAACCAGACCCATTGGAAGCCCAATTATACTAAATGAACAAAGTATAAGTACATGCTGACGACATGTGGTCTATGACCAAAATAACACACAATTGTGATGAGTTTATGAACTCATAAGGCTCGTCCACCTTAGGCAAAGCTATCAACAAACGTAGATACTCACAATTGTGATGAGTTTATAGATGAGAGGCTTAACAAAATCCTAGTGGGCGTAATTATGATCTTGTTGAATTTTTGGACCATAATGCACATAGTGTTGAATTTAGGGAGTTACTTGATTACCTTGTTGATTTGGTTGATCCTAGTTACATATGCATGTCAATTGTGATGAGTTTATGGATGAGAGTGTTGATCATTTAGTTATTAAAAAGAGCTTTGAATGTTGTTCTTGTTTCGATTGTTGTTGATGAGTTTATTTATGTAATAACCCGATTTTTTGATTATCCGGAAGAGATTTTCGTAGTAGGTTTCCTTCGAGTTTTAGGATAAATGAGCAGTCTCAAGATATAATTGAATATGTATTTAAGTGACAATTGAAACAATGATTTTTGAGAATTTAGTGATGATATATTATGTTCTTTCGAATATTAGAAATATATTGGGATTTTTATCGATCTTATTGGTTCGAGAAAATATCGGGAATTGGATAGACTCGTAAAGTTTTAGAGAGCTCGTTAAAAAAATTCATTCCAAACTTGTAACACTATTCCCGAGTTACTATTCATCGTCTCCTTCCCTCAACCCTAATTCTTATATTCCCTTAACACTGTTCCCGGGTTACTATTCATCATCTCCTTTTCCAAATCATCAATCCTAATTCTTATATTCACGAAACACTATTCCTCAATTACTATTCATCATCTCCTTTCCCGAACCCTCAACCCTAACCCTTACCAATTGCAAACTCATGCCGTTCGGTGTGCCCGCTATAATCATTATTGTAATTTTGTCATAAAATTGGTTTTAAAATAAACACATAGAATAGAACATAAGAAGTATTTTGGGAGTCCAGAAGTGATTGAGGACATACGAAACCAGCTAGTGAGATTGTAATTCAAATCATCATTGGTTCAATGTGGCAGTTGGTTTAATCTCCTATTAAAATAAAGTAAATAGTTGACATTTATACAACTTTTAAAATTTTATTCATACTTCCTACCTGCCTATAATTATTAAATATATACGATAATAATTAACATATAAAATCTATTTTAAATCGTACCGTACAAGACACGAGGCATATACCTAATTAGAAATATAAAATTTATAGAGGAGATAAAAGAGCTTTTGTTATATGTATCTTTGTTAATCGTGGCGTTAAATTAAATTTGGGATATGTTGGATCAATGTAGCACCAAATGTATAGTCCAAATGTCCCACATGTGGACAGCCATAGATAGAACCTTGCTCCTTTTTTAGAGGTCATTAGTTTTATCCAACAAAGGTTTAAGTGAAAACTTATGTTAGGAATGCCCAACCCAAACAACTCATACCGGTCATCGTTCAGGTGAGTTAAACCCTTACACTTTATATGGCTTACTCCGTATCGGCGCCTGGTTGGCCTTGTCATGCTAGACAAGTACCTGTCAAGTTTGATAACGTTCTAGTCGATCCTAACAAAGACTATGTCGAGTTCAACGTTTCATCAGTTAAAGCTTGCCAACGCCTTGTCAATCTTCAATTCTCGTAGTCACCCGTTGTGATCGAGATTCACAAGGCCGTTTCCAATCAAATTAGTTGAACAAGAGATGTCTCTTCCCAGCTCATACAAAGGTCACATCTAAGGCTGTTTGTTCAAACGGTCCGAACCGTTTTGATTTCTTTTTTAAATAAAAATATTTTTTTTGTATGGGAAAAATCCGGTCCGGTCCGGTCCGGGTTTGGACCGTATGCAATTAATGTTCAAAAATATTTAAAAGTACAAATTACGATCCGGACCGGAACGGAATTATACAATTACGGTCCAAGATCGGATCGGACCGTCATTTCGGGTCTGGTCCGGTCTATATACGTGCAGCCCTAGTCACATCAGTTATCCTATACATATAATTACCATACAAATTTAAGTCATGGCAACTAAAATATGTTATGGTTATTGTAGTATTAAGCTTACTTAGAATTTCATCTTATTTTTACAGGTAAAATAACTTTAAAAAACCTGCTGATAGAAAAAGACGGAGAATGAACGAAAACTTGACATATATCTACCCTTGTATTCTGTCTTGTAAAATACCAAAAGGGGGGCTTGGAATGAAGGATTTAATAACAAATTAAAAAAGAATGAGAATTTGAATACCTGAATATACAGAATGATAAAAATACAGGGATATAAAACCAATGCCTTTGGGAACCTTACCTAGATGCACTGCAATAGGAACTTAGAACTCGTCGTTTTATGTATATTTTTGCAACTGCCTCTTCTTTTACAAATATGCTCCTCCACCTATAGGCTATTGACGACTGCTGCTTTTGGTATGCCAGCTTACAAGTGCCTTGAGAAACTCCATAACCTGCCAGCATATAGCAAATTCAAAGTTGAAGAATGTGTTTTTTAGATGTACTTAGGAAAAGGGTTTAATTGTACAAAATCACGTCTCAGCTTTGTCATGAAACTATCTGTATTTATACATAAAAATTTCACTTGTATTTTTCATTCATATCTGATGGGTTTCAAAAACAAAAGGAACAAGATAATGCATTTATTTTGTACCTCCGACGGGTCTTTCAGGGAATATAATGCATTGCTATCCTTGGGAACAGAAGAAACAAGAATTCCATAACCTCTTTTTCCATCTCTAATAACCTGCAGATCGGTAATTATTCCATTTAATATTGTGTTCCATGAATTCATGGCAAGTATCAAAGAACTTAGTCCGTCCAGCTAAGGGTACCTACCTTGAAGGCATCCTCGTCAGTGCGATCATCACCAACATAGATGGGGAGGACGTCGTCACGGTCACTGAGCCCTGGCATCAGGTTTCAAGACACAATTTTCATGCAAACTGAAGCAAACATATCTAAACTAACAACATGACAATAGTGAAACAAGGAAGAATGCTAACCAAGCGATTCTAAGAGAAATTCAACAGCTTTCCCTTTGTTCCAGTCAATTATAGGACGGACCTCTAAAACCTGAAGAAAACATTATGGGAATATTTAGGATATTAATTTTAATGACAATGTCTCAAAAGACAACAATGTAACATCCACAACACACCTTGCGTCCATGAGTTAGTCTAAGACGTGGATAGCCTTTGAGTATATTGTCAACACATTGCCAAACAGAGTCCCAGTCCTGATTTGTTCAACAAAATACAGTGATAAATGTAAACACAATAAACTTTGATGATTCACTGAAAAGGTCACAGTTCTTTTTCACCTTTTCCTCTACAGTCCGGTAATGAACGGAGACACAGAATTTGTTATTCTCTACAGTTGCCCCTTCAATCCCTTTAGTAGCCTCGATTAGAGATGTCAAAACCTGCTTAAGACAATGGAGCCGAGATTATATTTTATCTGAACTACATGAACATAGCAAATTCGATTATTACTGCTGGAAAAGTGTTCTTACCTCTTCAATCATAGGCAAAAATTCACTTGCGGGCTGAAACAGACTAACTTCCTTGCCCTATGCAAGTTTAACAAACAATTATCAGCTAATTTTTCTCTTTTTCAGTTGACGAGTTCCAGTAAACAGATGCAAGAACAGATGCTTAGTAAGTATAATATACCTGCTTGTCAGTAGAATTGATGCAGTTAAGATGGTCACTTGAGACGCAATATTTGGCAGGACTCGCAATGTCCATACCGTGACTTCCAGCATAGTAGAGTTCTTTAAGTCCTACAAATTCATGAACCTGCATAAATAGGGAAATAAGAACAAGAATCGTAGTAACTATTCGAAACATTTATTATAGACTGGAAAACGGATAACCAAGAAAAAGTCCGTATACAAGTTGCTACCTTATCTCGGCTTCTTCCGCTGATAATAGCCGTAGGGAAACACATTGCAACATCTCTCACAGAAGAACGCATCTAGGACAAGTCAGTTCAGTTAGTAAACTAGCAACATAAGGAATTTGATTAGAGTGTACAACGAGCTATAATTAGAGATATGAAATATCCAGCAGGAATTTTTACGTCATCAGACATGAATGCACAGTCTGGGTTCTCCACAATTGGTGAGAGAGTTCCATCATAGTCCAAGAATAGCGCGAGTTTCTTGCCCCTTGCAAAATGTGTTATTTGTTCAAATGATGACAGTGCTGATGGATACTTGAGCTGAAGCAGATGAAAAAAAACAGATTTGACTAATTTGAAGCAAAGCTTCATTAAAAAGAAAATGTTACAGAAAGATGAAGTACCAGCCATGTATTGTAAGCCAAAGCAAAATCAGATGATTGCAGCTCAGAATTGGCAGCATGAGCAAATGTCATAGCTGTAGGTGATGAGGATTTCATTGCATCTAGCCAAGTGTTGGATCGGACATCATCCAACACTCCACTCTTCTTCTTCGGGATTGATAAGATAAGACCAGGAGCGAAAACTGCGCGTATAGGTGGGTATGAAAAAAGACTAGCATGAATTCCTAATCTTGACTTGCTAACTGGTGCAGGATCGGCAATGACAGGCGTTTCAACATCCATAGGATCCAGATTCGCGGCGACAAAATATTTGTCTAACTGGAGCTTAATGTTTTATTCAGTTTTGAAATTGAAAAACCAAATTCAACCAAGTCTTCTTGTCAACTGTTGGAGGGTAGTAACCCATTAAGTGCAAGATTCCTGATGAATAGTTCATTTCAAGTATTTTAGAATAAGATAGATTTGAAAGGTAAGCAATAATAGCCAATATGAGAATTTTAAAATGGAAGCAAAAGTGGTAGCAGAACCTTGACATCTCACCGACAGAAAAAATCGAGTTTGATTTCTGTCTGAGACAAAAAACAAGAACAAATCAGTGGGTGATCAGCATGGTTGACAATTCAATAAAAAATGAAGTCCAGGAAAAAAAAAAAAAAAAAAAAAGGTTTCAGAATAAGATGAATATGAGAAGATTGATAACCCAGAATACAGTGTGCAGTATTGACCAATACATATGTAAAGGCAGAAGAAGCAGAGGTGTAAATGCTGCAACTGTTGCAACCACCGGAGAGACAAATACTAACATAATAAATACCCAAAAGACTAAATGCCAAAAGATAGCAATTAACTTTTGCAGTTTAAAGTGGCCCGCAAAAATGATACTCGATCTCGATTCCCCACAGGATGGACAAGAAACATCAGAGCAGCATATGCAACCAAATTTTACATCTTATTCCTGACCCACAAGTAAGAAAACAAAAGAAGATGATGCAACCACAATAAATAAAACATAAGGTAATTTTTTTTTTTTTATTTTCACATTGAACAGTATTGCTTCTGCAATCAATTTTTAAAATACTACCTACACGAGATGACAAGGGATCTACTTGGTAAGTCAACATCAAATTTCTTTTTTTATTTTTTCCAAAACTGTACCCTACCATAAAAGGTCCATAATGAAAATTTATGGTGCTAGTTCATCACTCATATTTCATAATATTTATATAATTTCGGTTGAGTATGGCCATCCTCAAACTGGCCATAACGTCAGTCCCGAGGTCAAGTCTACGTTTCTCAACAGTTTTGCGGGCCAAGAATGAGAATCGTGAGCAGATGGTCAAAGAAAGGGAAAATAGAACAAATTTTACACCAACTTGTGTTGATCAAATATGGAAAAGAACATGGTTCCATTCCATTAACTACGAAAGTAAAAAAGAATATTATCATTAAAATTTTACACGCTTCAGCTGGCCAACCAACCAAACCGACACCATGGAAGAAATTGACATCTTGATATACACTAACTTCACCCTCAAAATTTCCCTAAAATGGAAGATTCCTATACCTAAATTCGAGAAAAACAACACGAAATGCTGACCAGGATCATCAAAAACAAAAGAATCAAAGTACGAGTTCGAAATGGAATGATCAAACCAAATTTAAGTAAGAAGAGTAAATGACGGTAAAAATATGGAGAGAAAGTGAGATTTCGAAGAGTAATACCTGTAGAGGATGATAGAGTTGTAGAAGACGAATGAAGCTCCGACAGAAATCGCTGCAATGCAGGTGGGGGATGAATTTCGGTGTAGAAAAAGAAAGAGAGGTGTGAATAATAATGGAGATTTATGCAGATGAGAAACCCTAGAGAATTACAGAGGAGGAAATGAGGAGAGAGAGAGAAACAGAGCGGCGTGGTCAATGGAGGAAGCGAGGTAGGCAATGAATGTTATGTAAAGAATTTGTGGAAGGAGGAAAGGGGGTTGGCTCGGAACACATTTTAGATACAAATAAAATAATTAAATAATGTAATTAAATAGTGAGGTGTGAATTTGTTCTTGCTCATGACATTATAATATTTGATGTTTACATTGCTCATGAGTCATGATCCTATAATCTTCATTTAAGGTCTAATTAAACACTTAAGAGCTCAAAACATATTATCTATATCTTTTAAGTATATTTTTTAAATATATATTTTAAAAATCAATAAAATACAACTTAATATGGATATGCAAATCCTGACATAAAAAGTTCTATTTATAATGTTTACAATAAGTCATGAACGGAATTAAAAAGCCTAGTCTGAAAATAAAAGATAGAATCCCGTTTTAGCATTCAACAACTTTTTTTAGAGTTTAGTACAAATGACTTTCTCACAACTCTAGTTGAAACCACGAGACTCGCGAGTACTGATTTTGAATCTCTTTCAGAGAAATACAACTTTGCAGTTGACAAGAACGTCAAATTCTAAAGGAAAGATGGTTGAAAACGGGCATCTCTCAAAGATAGTCAAAATCTGCATCCGTGTCCAATGGTTTCTACTTGGCTTCTTCAATCGTTAGTGGATCTTGATGTTTTTCATGCGTTCTCCGACTACATGGAAGATTGAATCCTCGTGCTTTGATATTTTCATACCATTATGCTCCATAAATGACCTTGAATGTCTGAAACATGAAATAAACCGAAGTAGACACCAAAATATGGAAAGAGAAGTTTTCTACACTAAAATGAAGCATAGGCAAGCTATATATATATGAAAATGCATGATTCTAACCACTAAAAGACGTTTGTTTTGGAATCATTATCTCTCTATTAGATGAATTAAATAATATAAAGATAAATAAATAATTGTGTGGGCTAAAAAATAAGATCCAATTGATCTAATTTCAGCACAAGACCGATACACCCTCTCTTCCTTCCACACGTGTACTTCCATGAGAAAGCTAGGTTTTATGCATACGTGAATATTGATATCTTCCATCTCCGATAAATGGTCTTCATTTTCTTTTCTAGAGATAATCTTCATTTTTTTCTTCTCTCCTAGAAATGGCATTTATCTCTTTTGGAAATGATCTTTGTTTCTCTTATGGAAATGGTTTTCATTTCTCTCCTAGAAATGACATTGATTCTTCATCTTCTCCTCCTTAGAGTGATATTAACTCTTTACCTTTTTGCTTCCATGAGCATTTTCTCTAATCAAGCCAGGTTCGAAGATGCTTTTGCTCCACTCAACATATGTCAACAAAGGAGTATGAATAAGGTCACTAGGACAACAAAAACAAGTTGATTTCCTTTCAACAATTCATATAGTTATAAATCAATGCATCGTAGGGTTCAACCAACCCTTAGACCACAAGAAATTAGCAAGACATGAAGAAAAAAAACAGCAATAAAATAAATAACAAACTACATTTATTATGAATAATCCAAAAGCAAACCTCAAGAAATTTGCCAACAAAAGTGTTCTTTGTGAATTCGAGTAGATAGAGAAAACTATTGTATAGGGTTCTCAAAAGAACCAAGTGGAACAACATCGGAATCCTTCTAACATCTGAAAACTAGCAATATATAGGGTGCATGATCAGGTCTCCAAAGATTAGGAAAAATCCCAACAATCAATTAGATCGTCGAATTATTTCCCGAAGGTGTTGCGCAAGCCGACACGGTCATAAAACGGGCATGGCACGAGCAACTTGCCCTTGTCCAAGCCGTCTCAAGCCATTCGAGTCTAATTACAAGGGAGAGCAAGGTGACACGGGCTGCAACGGGAGAGAAATGGTCATGGAACGGGCAAGGTGCCCATGGCCAAGCCGTCTTGAGTCCGGCTCGAGTTCGTCTTCAATCTAAGATCGAATCTCCAAGTCCCGGACATCTTCTAGGTGCCCAATGATATGATGTGTTGTTTGATTCCTCGATCCTCAATCATGTATGATGTACTAATACAACTCCTAATTTCAAGGAAGATCGAATCTCTCATATTCCGACAAAAATGTGTCATAATTGGCCTTGAACACCTGAAACATGAAATAAAGTGAAGTAGACACCATAATATGCAATATGAATGATAACAACACTATATGAATGCAAATCATATCAAATAAAACGCGAAATGCATGAATATACCAACTAATAAGATGCATAAATAGATGACATCAAAGTACCTCATACTTCAACCTTTCTTGTCCCCAAGTAAGATCATGATATATGAAATACTACGTGCAAAGCAGATGACATGCCTTAACTAGACGGAAAACAACTTTTCAAACCATGTCATCATAGCAACAGTCATAGTCAAGGATGAAGGATGAATCATAACTGTCCAAACTTCTCAAACGATAATGTTTTTAAATCAATCTAACAAATGTGTTTAGGTATATATCAATAATCACTAAAAATTAAATTAGTGCATAGTTCTTACCATACGCTTGTCAAGGCGTTCTGAAACTCGAACACCTGTCATATAAACTAAGATACAATACACAAATCATGAGGTCTTTATAAAGGGTGTAACGGGAAAATGAGAGAAGGAAAAATCATCATAGGTGAGGATAATATTTGGCAACGTGGTGCTTAAATATCCGGGGTACTGAATCTGAACAAACTCAAACCACTTTAATAAATCACCAAACAAAGATCAAACTCACTCTTTCTTCATTTGTAACTTTTACAAGAATCCCATAACATTGACTTTTCAGCTCATACAATTCTCGTTCAAGGATAAACACTATAATACATCACTTTTAAACCATATCTTACTTTATAACAACTGTAATGCTAAACATAATTGTTTGTCCTCTCCATCAACCAAGAAAATATATTCCATAAGCACAATACGACACAAACTTATGCATAAGACTTGTCATCCACTTAGAGATCATTGGGGAGAAAAAAAACACACTTATCTTTTTAAATCATCTCAACCCCGGATAGGGTCAAATGAGGTTATAAAGGTAGGAAATGGCACATACACTTATCAAAGAGGGTCTCAATTATTTTTATATCAAGCATATATGATCAAATGAACATGTTGTCTTGAAAGAGAGTCAATCACAAATTCTATAAGAAACTAAGCACGTTGAAATCACACAAAATAAAGAAAGAACACATGAAAATGCATGTCAAAAGGTCTAGAGCACTCGTGAGGTAATATTTGGTCAAGTTAATCATCAAAGGCCATCCAAAATTCGATGTGCATAAAATATAGCAAAAATAAGTAATCCAAATAACTGTCACCCTGACAAAAGTCAATAGCATTACATATCAATTTTGAAGGTAACATGATATCATTAGGCTCAATCTAAGCTAAAATGTAACATTTTATGGAATTTTTTTTTGAACTGATAATGTATAAAATTTGAACGAATTGAATAATGTAATTATTACAATATTTTCTCATAAAAATGTATAAACCATTAGCATAGACAGTTTTAACGAATTGAACAAATAATTTGATTGAATTGTACAATAATTTTGAACGAAAAAAATGTCCTTCAGAAAATCAAAATTTGTCATCAACCTTCCTAAAATTACAAATTTTCCAGCACAATGTTTTTAAATTTACAAACTAACACCCCACCTCTTATAACGTCTTTGACCCGTATATCATGGACCTAAGACCCCTAATGATTATGGTCGTTTTATGGTCAGGACATACTGTATGGGTCGATCTAAATTTTCAGTCTAGGTCCAACTTAAAACATACCTGCGTTGACTTACTTACAAAAAAGAATAGTTTACGTGGAGGTCTGTGTTGTGCATATAGTCATATGTGGCTACATGAGCCATTAAAAGGAGGCATAAAAAATTCAGGTTACGGTTAATTTCTTGTTTTGAACTTTATTTTAGACAAATTATGTCGTAAGATGGCGCATATGACTCATTGATCATCTTGAACAACATTAAGAGTGCTTGACGAACCAAGCAATTTTTATTTTTCTTGTCAACGGTCAAGGAAACCGGCCCATAGAAAGAGGTCTTGTACGGAAATACTAGAGAGCAAGCGCATCGTGGATTGAGTTTTTGTAAATGTGAGTATTTTGGTTAATAATATGTTAGTATTTTGGTTTTTGTAAATACATTATTTTAAATTTTTTAGGAGAGGGATAAAAAGCATTTTCAATAGAAAGGTGAAGACTGAAGATCATTTTTCGGACCATTTTTAGAAAGGAGATGAAAACCACTTTTTAGAAGGAAATAATGATTATCATTGAAGAAAAAAATGAAGACCATAGGTCTAATGGAAAAGTAAATATCATTTATTGGAGATGGAAGATAACAAGATCCTCGTATGTATGAAGCTAGTTTTTTCATGCAAGTATACATGTGGAAGAAAGAGAGGATGAATTGATTCTATATTGAAACATTATAGATCATGTACCCATGTACATACACTCAGGAGAAGAAGAGTACGTGAGAAAGAGTTCAACCATACACAAACCACTTATGGGACAGCCATGCACAGCCATGCACGTCCAGGCCAAGCATGCAACCACGTGATATTGGACGTGAATCTATGGTTGATTTCGGTTCAAACTATCATTTTTTTCAGCCCATAAAAACAAATTTAAATTATAAGTTAATGTTGGGAATTTAGTTGTTATTTTTCAGTCATGTTTGATTCAATTGATTTACAATAATTTAAGTTTTCAAATTGAAAAGTTTAAAGATAGATTGAGAAAATCATATATTTCACAAGATATATTTTGATTAATCTTAGAAGATAATATCTTACTAGAAGATTGATCTTATCTTAAATTAGAAGAACGAATCTTATCCTAGCTAAGATAGATTTTATCGGATCCTTTACTTGTGTATCACTCGAGCCCATGCCCTAGCCTTTGTAAATCATCCAATTCATAATTCAAAACACATATTTTCGGTGTTTGCTTGTGCAATCCGTTTTGCTTCCGATGTGGAGTAGAGAGCTAGTGATGTCTCATTCACCCCATAGCTTGGACTTGTTTGATTTGTTTTGCTTGTATCTACAAGTTGGTATCTTCTCATTCGATTCACGAGCCTCCTTCATTGCTCATAGGTGGACATGTCATTGCCCATTGAATGTAGTGGAAGGGTTTTGCGATCATTATTGGTTGTGTGTTAGGATCTTAGTTTCCTTATTGTGCTCCAAGTCGTTTCTTAGGGTTCGACCTAATCTATCCAATTATCGATCTATATCTCCATCGAATGACCACCCCACACAACCTCCATTCCGAACCTCCCTCACCCATATTGGGATGTATCCCTCATTTGTCTGTTCCTTGTATTAAGGATCGGAAGAATCAATTGGTGTCGAAAGATCGGGACTCATCACACGACTAACCCCGTATCAATGATAATCTCTAATATAACTATTATTGTCAAAATCTCCTTTACAAATAATTTTTCATTTTAAAATTATCTAATTTTTATAAATACTTTTGATATATATTAAATTTTGTATTACTCCAAGGGAGTGGTTTAAGTAAGATCACTTGTTATGGAAGGGAATTATGGAGTAATTTGGACCATTGATGGACTTGGTCTAACGGTCTAGATCTTTTCACCAATTAATCAATAGGTTGGTCCAAAATTCATCGGCTTCGATCTAGACCGAACTATTTGAAAAAAAAATTGAAAAAAAACTTTTAAGTCAATAAATATCCCTCCCGACTCCTTGGAGTCTTTATACTGTCGTGTTCGTTCAACTCTCCCACTTCCCAATTTAGTTTGACTCTTCTAGACCTGAACAAATCCAGTCCGGCCCGCCCGTCTACCCGCCCACCCAAAAACATGAGTATGGGTAAGTAGTTTGGCATGTATATTTACGGGACGGGCTAGGGTACGAGATTTAGCCCGTGGGCCGGCCCGCGGGTAGCCTATATATATATATATTATATCTAACCCAAAATTCCTAAAAAAATGTAATAAATTGTTGTCATAAGAGATAAGTTTTGATACGAATCCTAAATTCCTAGAAAAATAAAGGGTATTTTCTCTTGGTACTCTCAAGGTTTGTACTTTTTCTCTTGGTATCCACCAAGTTTCAAAATTCCTCTTGGTACCCTCGTGGTTTTATTTGTTTCCTCTTTATACCCATTCTTAATATATTACATTAAAAAAATCATTATAAAATAATTTAAAAAATAAATTTAAAACTAATTATAACCTCATTAAATTTAAAACTAATAAATTTATGATAAAATTAGTTTTTATACACAATTTTTATTTTTTAATAAAAATATTTGAACACTTTTTTAAGGATCTAGAATTTAAATAATATAGTAAGTTTTATTTATTTTTAATTTAATTCGAAAATTATAAAAATTAATTTTTTTAAAAAAACTTCAGAGTATGGAAAAGTATATTATAAACTATAAAATTTTAATATTAAAAAATAATAAAATAAAATTTTATTTTCGAATTAACATAAATTATAGAAAATTAACTTCAAAAAAATATTTTTTAAAAAAAATTTCTAAATTTTTTATTTTTATATTGATTTATATATTTTATTTTAATTTAAAATTGAAAAATATCTTTACTTTACTCTTTTTTATTTTATTTTAAAAAAAAAATTCTTCTATTATAAATTTGTAATTTAAAATGTAATGAGGTTATAATTAGTTTTAAATTTATTTTTCTGATTTTTTATTTTATTTTATAATGATTTTTAATGTAATACATTAAGAATGGGTATAAAGAGAAAACAAATGAAACAATGAGGGTACGAAAAGGAATTTTAAAACTTAATGAAACCAAGAGGAAAAGTCCAAACCTTGAGGGCACCAAGAGGAAAAATCTAAAAATAAACTAAACTCTAAGTCAATCATAGAGACAAAATTTTGAATTTTTGATACTAGTCCTAATCACAGGCGGGCTGGTCTGGCAACTCGCCCGTGCTTATACGTGGACGGGCATGAGTTGTGCTTGTAGCCTGTACAAGATGGATTGGGCTAGCTCGGCCCGAGCCCGGATTTGTTCAGGTCTAGACTCTTCTTTTCAAAAGCCACTTCCCAATTTGGTTAGACTCTTCCTTGATGTCTTCTTTCAACTTTTGAAATCTTCCGCCCTTCCTAGCTCCCACTTTTCAGCCTTTGTATGAGTTTCTCACCGCCGGAGTTACCAACCCCAACCTTTGTTTGAGTTTCCCACCGCTGGAGTTCCAAGCCTCAATGTGCTTGTTGCCGGCATTAGCTATTTGAGTTCCCCGCATCTTATTTCACATGTGATATGTATAATTTTAAAAACGACGAGGGGTCGTTCTCCATCAAAAGTTGGAAAGGAGCATTGATTAACTTTTTGTCTGATAGATGACATGTGAACTTTTATTTAATATGGGTTGAAAACTTTTAAACTTGGGTCGGGTTTAATAGGAGGATTTGGACCGAACCAAAATCTCATTTGGACAGACACCAACTCTGAAACATAGGACGGTCTTCGTTCCATCAAATTTGGAGGTCGGGTTTAGGTCCAGTCCGGTTTTGGGACGAATGAACAACCCTAAGTCAGGGTCCTGCTCAAAATTAACATAATGATTTTGGACCGAACCAAAATCTCATTTGGACAGACCCTAACTCTGAATGATAGGGTTGGTCATTCGTTCCATCAGATTTGGAGGTTGAGTTTAAGCCCGGTCCGGATTTGGGACCAATGAACATAAGTCGGGTTTCAGTTCATAATAACAAAATGATTTGGACCGAACCGGAATCTCATCTAGACAGACCCCAAATCTAAATCATAGAGTCGGTCCTCGTTCCATCAGATTTGGAGGTCGGGTTTAGGTCTGGTCTGGATTTGGGACAAATGAACAGCCCTAAGTCAGGGTCCTGCTCAGAACTAACATATTTATAATAAGATGAGAAATGAGCATAGAACTAAAACTCAGATGTTAGTATTCATATAAGAAATTATCCTCCCCATCATGGGACAATAGTCAAAAACAAACTAGACATGTCAAGCTGCTCTTGGTACAAAATGAAAGACCGCTTGCTGACACAATTTCTCTGTAATTCTTCTTTTTGATTTTTAATCTGTAAAAATAGACAATTGAAAGAAAGGAAAACCAACCAATATATTTTCCCCAATTAAAACCAAAAATCACCGCCAAAAAGGAGTTCTTCACCCAAATCCAGATCTTTGTGCCTCCACATTTAACTCCGACGAAACCATTACTTTAACCAGCTAAGAACTTAAAACCGATCAAGGCCTCAAAAACCACACTTTAAACCATAAAAACTACTTACCAGAAATAAACGCATTGTACAGGATCTAATGCCCAAAAGACAGGAAGGCATTGCTACTTTGAGGCACTGCCACCTTTTCCTGACATATCACCCGTCTCCGTCCACCGTAATGCTTTCGGGTCTATAGGGATTGTCCCAACAGTAAGAAGGCCAGGGGTTCTACTACTATTATTATGTCCATTAACCTTCACTGGCATAGACCCCACAGTTACAACATCACCGGCTACTTTCTTTGCTGCAGGAGAAACAGCCGTCGCAACCACCGATGATTTCTTGTCAGTCTGCCTAGGGTTGATTGTAAGTGAACCGATTTTCAAGGTGGAAACCATATCACCAGTGTTCACTTTGAACTCATTTTGCTTTTCAGCTGACTCCCTGCAGACATTTTCCACCTTCGTAAGCTTAGTAGGCGCATGGATCTGTTCAGTTCCTCTGGTGACCAGACCAGTCACGCTAATCTCACCCATGGGTTGAACGGCAGATACAATTGGCTTTGGAATCATCCGTGCTCTCTCTTCCAGCATAATCTTTTGACGGTTCTCATAATACAGGAAATCATCTAGCAGAGAAGTCTTTGATGTGAAGTTCTTAAATATTTTCAACATCTCCATGCCCGGCTTATACATTACCTGAACATTACAAAAATAGTTATGTTATGGATTGCCATTTGGCATAATAAAAATCATTTGCTTCAAGAAAATATATATAAAACTAAGAGAACGTGAATGTCATTTTCTTTATGCAACTTATAGGCATGACTTGAACCGAAATGCTTCAATAATTTTACATCCATATTGTAAGCCAGGCATGAAGCTACTTTGAATAAATATGGGACATGTTGCACAAGGGAGGAAGAACTTGAAGAAACCAAACAAAGCCTAAGAAATGGTTGTAAGGGTCAAATCATAAAAGTAGGCACTTAGGCTAGGTATGACAGCTTATTTGGTGGTATATAGTAAGGTGTCTCCTATTTCAAATCATCCAGAAACTTCGTAGTCAATCAGGCAATGTGCCTGGGCTCATAATAGCCTTCCTATAGAGAGTGTTCGTCATCTTTTCAGTTTCAAGTCTACCATATTGTTTCATTGGAATTAATGCATTTCCATGTGCAGTTGATTGTGTTCTTGAGTTTAGTTTATTAGTTGAGTGTACAAAAACAATCACAGGTCACACTAGCATCCAATGACCTTCCTCGCACACACAGTTACCCCCCCTGTCCCAGCATTGGGGTTACAAGATCATAAGAGTACAGACTGCACACACCAATCCATCACAAATAAGATCAGTCAAGTTGCATGTAACTTCCCTTCAGATTTTTAGAATTCTCTGGCTAAGAAGTCTTAAATTACCCTCAACACTCACAAATAGATATCAGTTTAACATGCAGGTAAGGTTTTTAATATATGCATATGATCCTGACTACCTGACATATATTAACATTCATTACCACATTAAGGCAAAAAAAGGAGCTAAAACTGTGAATAATGGCAAACGACTTCACCTCTTGTGTATCTCTGCTATTAGTCACAGGCTTATATTCATTGTTTTCCAGTATAAGGTGACGAAAACTCATATTTGGTACATCCTTAATCATATGCCACTTTACAGGAAAGCTCCCACTCCACTTATCTTGCTGCCAAAAGTCCATATCCTTTTGAAAATTAACCGGACCAATCATTTCTGCAACACCACAGAATTGTCCGCTTGCATTGACCTGCAAAATTAACAAATTAAACAAGTTAATAAGAGACATAAATGGCTCTACTTAGGTGCTTGTTCAACCAAAAAAAAAAACTTTTCATCCATAAATATTTTTTTCTCGCATTATTGACTTCATGGACCAACCATTTTTCTACCCAAAACAATTTATACATTGAAAACCAAACAAGCCTATACATTAGCCATTTAATTCACCAGCATTTTGAACTGTGGTATACTTCGGTTTTGTGAGAGAAGAATTCCACAATCAAGGCAGCAATACTCACAGAGAAGAACAGGAAGATGGGACAACCATTAGGTCCCCCAGAAGCTATTTGTTGTGCATCTTCATAAGCACTATTCAGCTTCTTGTTTCCAGTGGGTGTGGATGACCAAACATTGTATTTGATACTCTTGTGGACATCATCCTCACTATATGATTTGATGACAAAGAATTTTGTATGCACATAGTCAAGCAGAAAGTCATCTTTGTTGTAGTCATCAGCAGATATGACAATATTTCCGTGTGGGTCACAATCACCAACTTTTTTAGTGTAGGCCTTCACAACAAACTGATTTTTTGATCGGTTTGTTCTAGGTCCACGATTCTGTTCAGCCAATAAATCAGGACCCTTGCTTGTATCATCCATAGCTCTTCGCTGATAGAACTTACCCCAGGCACCATCACCTCCATTTCCATTAGTACTTGATCCACTGTCAGAAAAAGCACTACCGACAAGAACTGGCATCTTCATTTCATTCTGTTGAGAGAATTCCCTCCTATGTTTAATGTTGTCATTAAAACTCTGCACATTAAAGATAGATTTTAATTGAGGAAACTGCTACCCATCTACTTGTGTAATTATTTAATACGAGTAATCAAGAGAGAATAGACTGTCGCATAAAAAAACAAAGATATGTTATGAAACAATCATCTAACCTGTGGATGTGGTACCAATGATGATGATCCACCACCATTATTGCGATAAAAGCTAGAATGATGAGTTGTTCCTGAATTAGCTCTTGCAGCTTCTGATGTCTTCCCCACTGAATGTGGGTGATGAGTAGTTACAACCTTTGAAGGATTCTTAGTATATGCCCCAGCTGTAGAAGATTGCAAATGATTCGCGGCATTTGCCTCAGACAAGTTTACTCTGCTTCTGACTGAAGAGGCTGCACCAGATAACGGATCCATGGAACTACTTGCAGTAGCATCAGGCTTGGTTTGAACAGCAACAGGAAAATAACTAGAGGAAGAGACAGGATTTTGATACGGTGAAAGCGCATAATACTGTGTTCCTAGATAAGATCCATCAAGTCCTAGCATAGCTCCAGGAATATACGGGTTGTAAGGGTTAAATGGTGACTCGCCATAACCATACGTAGGTGTATAATATATATAAGGATAATTATCAGTTTGAGCACCCTGGAGAAATAAGATATATATTAGAAAAAACATCATGGAATACCTTGGGCCTGAGGGAGAAAATGAATAAACAACTTACAGCATACTGGACATCTGCACCATCTAAGCCAATAACCCTATGCTGATCATCCCCCCACTCAGAGTGTGATTCAAATCCTGCTCAATAAACAGAACACAGATAAGAACCGGCAGGCATTCTAATTTCATTTTAAGACATAATAGAGCTTTTCCAGCATACCAGGATAGTAATAGCCATAGTTGTTGGCAGTAGGAAAATACGAGGATGAGTCAACAACAAAATCAGGGGCTCCATCAACATTCATAGTTCTGCTTTGCTCAAAACTTGGAAAGGCCAAGTGTGGGTTTGGGTCAGTACCTTGAATCTGAAAAAAAATCACACCAGATGAACTAAATGGTTGATACTACCACATTGGAGCTGGTTCACACATCATAAAACTATATATAATTGCCAACTTACCAAGTAAATCAGCGCATTACTGTGGCCTTGTAAAAGAACTGGAAAGCTGCATAATAATGAACCGAGACCACATGGGCCGATTTAAATGATACTTTAATCACTTCAACCATAAACTTTTGCATTCAGAATGTCTAGCACAATAGCAAGCAGATGATAAAATTCTGAAATAAGAAAATCTATTTCTATGTTTCCACCTGCAAACAGTAGTGTAAAACGCACAGGAATCCAGAGGCAACGAGAGAATGCAAGCCAGAAACTCTGGTAACTCATTACAACTTATAAGAACAAAAAGGAAGAAAAAAAATACAGAAAGAATAGTCGGCATGTTACAGAAGTAAAGTAACAACGCTATATCCACCTATCCCAGATTAGCAGAAACCACTAACCAAATGAAGACTCCAACCACAACAACAATAAAAATATCAGATCAAATCGCACTTGCAAATCCCCCAAGGAAGCAAAATCAAAACCTAAGAGCCAACCGCGACTTAGACACGAAGAACAATACAGTTAGAGCAAATTAGACCTAATCCTAGATAATCAGACCGAGAACGGCAGGGAAAGCGGCTGAACTTCAAAGAACAGTATAGAAACTGAACAAAACGAAGTACAGATTCGAGAGGAATCAAAAGATTCGACAGCAACCATAGAAAAGAAGCACTTAGTTAATAAAAAAGGGCGAATCTCACCAGAATTAGAGAACGGGAGCAGGCATCAGCATCAAGCATCAAGCATCAAGCAGGCCATTGATCTATACCGAAGCTCGGTTTCTGTGACATTGAAGGGGTGGTGCTCCAGCTTACTCTCCGAGCATAGCGAAAACCCTAACCCTAGGCTGTGTTGAGAAATGAGAGAGCAGCGAGGAAAGAGGTGGAGGAGAAGAGAAATAGAGAAAAAAGAGCGTTTGTGCTCGACTTGTCCCCCACGAAAAAAGGCGTATTAAATATGATATCGCGGTGTCTCCAGCGCCTTTCCTTTCCATATCTTTATTTTTAATTTTTTCCTTCCTTTGTTTTATTTTTTTCTCGATGCATCGATTCTATTTTATATTGTTAATTAATATATATTGTGTCCTGTACATTTTGTAAAAATTACTTTTATAATTATTTTTATTTAAATAATTAAAATTAGCATAACTATCATATTAAATAACCTAATAAAATTTTCTAATAGCTGAATTTAATTTATTAATCAAATAATTAATTATAATAATATGACCTCACGATAATGTCTCCGAATAAAATTTTTATTAAGTATAAATGATATGAATAAATGTAATGATTTTATATAAATTATTTAGCTAATAATTTTCTTTTTATTTGACATATTTTATATATGCACTTTTTTTAATCTAAGTGATAAAGTATGCACTTTAAATTTTAATTGTTGGAAAAAAATATTGTTTTCAATTGGTTAATTATAAAATAGAATGAAATAATTCTAGGAAGAAAGAAAGAGATATTGAGTTTTTCATAAATTTTTAGTAGGAAAAAAAGAGATAATTGAAATATCTTAGAAAATCTTAAGAAGAAGAAAAGAGATAATTGAGATATCCTAGAAAATTTAAATCGTAGACTTGTTCGTGAAGTTATATCGAGTGGGTAAAATTGGGTAAGTAACATTAGATATGTAAAATTGAGCAACTAAAATCGGGTATATAAAATCGGAGAAATAACATTGAGTAAGTAAATGTCGGTAACAAAATTGAGTAAGTAAAATCGAGTAAGTAACATTAGGTAACTAAAATTGGGTAAGTGAAATTCGATAACTGGAATTGGGTAGTTGAAATCAAGTAATTGGAATTGTGTTAGTGGAATCGTGTAACATAATTTGGGTAATCGAATTGGGTAATTGAAATTTAGGTAATTTGAATTGGGTAATCAAATTGAGTAATTGAAACTAGGTAATCAAATTAGATAATCGAGGTTGAGTGCATAAAGTTAGGTACGTGAAGTTGCGTACATGAATAAAGTTGGGTACATGATTGGATACTTGAGTGATGCTTGGTTATGACGAATCAGATAACTAAAATGGGTGTTTGTTTTGGATATTAGAAATCGGGTAAGTAAAATCGGATAAATAAACTTGGGCAACTAAAATCGTGTAAGTAAAATCCGGTAACTAATATTTGGGTATTATTATATTTATTTTAACTAAAATTATATTAAATTAGTTCAAGATCCAAATTGAAATTTCAAACAACCGACTTAAACCTGAACCGACTGAACCAAACCGGGTTGCTGGCTCCTTTCCTTTAGATAACCAGACCGAGCAGAGAGCTCGATTGATGCCGAACCAGAACTGGTATAGGTGGCCCCAAGTAGCACGATCATTGTAGCGAAGGCTAAACCTGGGCCCGTATCTCTCTGATGGATGCCGTTCTGGGCCAAGTGAGCAACCAAACGGTGTCAACCCACTTCCTCTTCTCCTTTGTCAGCCCACTCCCTCTTCTCTTTTGGTCAGCCCACGCAAGGACATACCAAGTCATGGCCCAGTGGAGACACGCCTTGCGCACATACCCGCTCCGACCAGTCGTTACGAGCGTTACTAATCCATAACTTATGAAATACGGTCGGAAGATACCATTTGCGATTGATGTCTAGGTTATAATTAGGTGGTTAAATTACTATGTTAAAATTATATGTCGTTAAAATACCTAGTTTAAAATTATATGTTGTTAAATGTTTATGTTATAATTATAAGTGGTTAAATTATTAAGTCAAAATTATAGGAAGTCAATGATCTTAATTTAATTTGATAACTTTATTTGTCAACTTTTAAACTCTATTATAGGAAGTCAACGATCTTAATTAATTCTATCAAAAATTACCATTTATTTAAGTTAATCACGAACGTCCATCTAAATCAATCTAACGGATATTAAGAGTCCTCACTCCCTACCGTAAGAGAAATTTCTACATGATTCTTTCCCTATATATATATATTACACTATTATTAAGATTAGAAGAGCAAAATTATCTAAACGTCGCATAGTAACAAATACAATTGGATTTCTCTCTCTCTCTCTCTCCCTCTAGGTGGGTTTTCTTCGGTCCGTTGTGCCGACTTTCACCTAAACAATTTTTCTCTAGTTTTCAATCTTCTCCGGTATTAGTAATCGGTACTTGGGTCTGCTACTGGGTGTTGATGGAGGCTTAATCAAAGGCCAAAAAACACATGAAGCTTTTTGAAGTGGAAGGAATAGTGAGGGTGTGGCTTCTTCTTAAAAGCCAAATTTCTTTCTTTATCTCATAGGCAAGTTATTGACCTCCGGCCGATTCTACATGAATGCTCTTCAAAATACTCTACTACAAGTGTGGAATCCTCTTCATGGGATGATCGTTCGGGACGTTGGCCAAGGAGTTATGGTATTTTAATTCTTCCACATGGCTGATAGGCGGTTGCATTGAATGAAGGCCCATGGTGTTTCGATGACCAATTGTTGCTTCTCCGCCCAATTGATAGTGCTTCTAGACCATGTGATATACAATTCACCACAACTTGTGTTTTGGGTGGTTGTAAAGGATCTCTTTTGGGTTGTCGTTGTAACACCCCAAATCCGTAGGACTCGGAGTGCTACTAGGCTAGGATCTCACAATGGATCCTGGCCCTAGCCTGACAACAACTTCACTGAATCTTACAACAAGGCATTGATAGATTAAAACAAAACATAAAACTGATGTATATATATATACTGATCAAAAGTAATACATAGTACTGCTGAGTACAAAAGTCAAACACAACTCCGTACAATATAAATAACCCAAAACCCACGAGTACGCCCTGTGTACGGAACCCTCAGCAGATCACCCCTCCGGATCACTCTGCAGTTCTCCTAACATGCAAAGGATCTACAACACGGTATAAAACCATTAGCTAACCATACACAAATATAAGATAGGCAAGAGCACAACCACACATCATATAAACAATAACACATCAACATGATATCACACATTTACCCGGTTTATTATCTTTATAACGTTACACATGCAAGAGTATATAAATCAGTATATGAAAATAGGTGACACGAGGAATATAATCCCCGCCTCTGCGTGCAATAGCTAGCTGGAGTGGTATCAACGCACTTTCCTGTATACCATATGGAGTGGTAGGTGCCCTTCCCGTATACCAGAACTAACTAGCTTACAAAGAACTTCCCAGACTCCACTACGGGATGAAAGGTAAGTCGTCACAACCACTACAATGGGCGGTCAATATAACATAGGTCGGTGACCACAATAACACATGCTATAAAACATATAACACACACCACTCAAGCACACATCCAATATAAGGACGGTAGCTAAGTAAGTCCTATGGACTTACCTCAATCTCAGAAGTATCTCGCTACGAGCAAAACCCAGAAACGTCCACTCCAATTGGAGGACAACACAGCCTATACAAGGCACACAAATATATATCACAATCCTATCACACACAAAGGGTCACACCTAGACCCAAGGGATCCATAAGGGATCAATTCCAACTCGTAAACCTCAAAGCCGTAACCGGCATAACTATACCATATTCATCCTCATCCGAATCCTAGCATGATACTAGTTCCCTCATACTAGAAAGGAAAAGAAACTACTTGACTAAAAGTAGTTCCGGGACAACACGCACCTGCGTGAATTAAGACCGCAGGGGCGGAAGAGGTCACCCGCAGGCGCGGAAGGTAGAAGCCGCAGGGGCGGTGACACAGAACGCAGGCAAGCGCAGGCACACCGCTGGCACGACGCAGGCGATGTGGCACGGTAGCCGCGGGGGCGGTGGCTCTTGGCCGCGGGGGCGGCGACAATGCAGAACGACACTTCGTAGCTTCTCTTCGGCTCGTCACGTGATCAATTACGTCTTCTATCATCCAAAACCACATACAAACATATACATACACGTTCTAACATCAAACTAGGATCAACATACATCTAAACCTAAGGCTAAAGAGATGGAATCAAAGAAGAAGAGAAGGAGAAGAACAAGCACTCACCACTACTTAAGGTTATAGGCTGCAGGGAGGATCATCAAACACCAAGGCTGGCTTCCAAGCACAGCAAAACACACACTAGCATCAGCACACAACCACAAGTACACTTCCAAGGCCAACTCCAAGGAAAACAAGAACAAGCTCACAAGGGAAGAAGAATAAGCAAGGTGGACGTAGGTAGCTGGAGAAGTGAAGTGAAGAAGTGAAACCCTTGCTCAGCAAGGTAAGAGAAGGTAAGGTAAGAAGGTAAAGCACGGGTCAAGGAATTCAACAAAACCAGCTGCAGCCGCCGTAACCCGCAGGGGCGGATCACAGGGCCACAGGGGCGGGAACCCGCAGGGGCGGCAAGGCCAATCCCGGCCCAAAGCCAATCTCGGCTATGGTCCGATCTCGGTCCGAAAGAAAGGGCTCTCACATCTCACCCCCCTAAAAACAAGTTTCGTCCCGAAACTTTCAAAATCCTGAAAACACTCGGACTCAAAAGCCGAGGTACACTCTCTATTATCTCAAACATAAGCATGGAGGAAATCATCAACTCCAGCAGTAAACTATACTATCCAGGGCCTAGAGGGAAATCATCTCTGGCCAAACCATAAACATATCACAAGGCATATAGGAAGCACATCTCTAACCGTATCATAACCATAACCGAAAGGCATGGAGGAAGTACATCTTCAGCACTACTATGTCCATAAAACTAGCATGGAGGAAAGAACCATCTCCAGCTAAACCTATCGTATCACAATAGCATGGAGGGAAGAACCATCTCCAGCTATAAACAGGAAATCATACTAGCATAACAAGATCTAGTAGGATCATAATCACATCAAGGCTAGTATGAAAATAAACGCATCATAGCATATAAGCATATAAGCACATAAGAGTCACCAAGCTAGTACTAATATCTACTCGGTGATCCTACTGGTGCACCTATCTTGGCATAGAACTTTGGATAGTTCCTCTGGATACTATCCTCAGTCTCTCATGTAGCCTCCTCAGGTCCTCGTCTCGACCACTGTATCTTCAACATAGGGATGTCCTTCGAACGCAGGCGTCTCATACCTCGCTCTAGGACTGCGGATGCTCAACAAAAGCGTGGTCCGGCTCAACCACCAGATCCTCATAACTCACAATGTGTCTCGGATCTGGTATGTACTCCCTCAGCTGAGACACATGAAACACAGGGTGAACACCCTCTGCTCTCGGAGGCAAGGCTAACCTGTAAGCTGCACTCCCAACCCGATCCAGAATCTCGAACGGTCTGACATATCGGGGACTCAACTTCCCCTTAATGCCAAAACGCCTAACACCTCGTGTCGGGGACACTCTCAGCCACACATGGGCTTCAACCTTGAACTCTAGAGGTCTACGCCTCCTGTTAGCATAAGACTTCTGGCGGCTCTGTGCAGTCAGCATACGCTCTCTGATCAATGCTACCCGAGCCATATCATCCTGAATCTGATCAGGTGCTAACCCACTGACACTGCTTTGCTCATCCCAACATAACGGGGTACGACACATCTGTCCATACAGTGCCTCATATGGGGTCATCCCAATAGATGCATGCCAGCTGTTGTTGTAGGAGAACTCAACAAGTGGGAGATGATCTGTCCACACTTGCCCCCAATCCAACACACAAGCTCGCAACATATCCTCCAGGGTCTGAATGGTCCTCTCTGACTGACCATCTGTCTGAGGATGAAACGCAGTCGTGAAGTGCAAACTCGTCCCCAGGGCAGTCTGAATCTGCTGCCAGAATCTCGAGGTAAATCGCCCATCTCTGTCTGAGACGATCGTCCTCGGTACACCATGGAGTCTCACTATCTGCCTAGTGTACTCCTCAGCTAATCTGCTAACCGGCCACGTCTCTCGAATAGGAATGAAACGTGCCGTCTTCATCAGTTTGTCAACTATGACCCAGATGGCATCAAAACTCCGCTTCAGCCTCAGTCCGGTCACAAAATCCATGGTGACGTCCTCCCACTTCCTCTGTGGAACAAGAAGTGGATGGAGCTCACATGCAGGTCTGAAATGCTCGATCTTGACCTGTTGGCAGGTCGCACACTGAGCTACAAATCTGGCTACGTCGGGCTTCAGCCCTCCCCACTAGTATATACGTCTCAAATCCTGATACATTTTACTCGTACTTGGATGTACCGAGTAAGGGGTGCAATGAGCCTCCTGTAAAATCCTCTGCCTCAGCTCTGTATCAGCAGGTACACAGACGCGGCCATGGCGCCTCAAAACTCCATCTGCTCCAAGCAGGAATTGTGGTGCCTCATCCCGAGACATCCTATCTCTGATCCTCTGTAAGGTCGGGCAGGTCTCCTGTTTCTGTCGGATCTCATCCAACAGATCAGGAAGGACCTCTAATGTACACAACTGGGCATCCTCATCAGGAAACTGGATGTCCAACTCTAACCAGATAAGATCTCTCTGTAACTAATGCTGAACTGTCAGCCTCGCAATCGCCTGCTCTCGAGGCGTCTTCCTGCTCAGGGCGTCGGCGACCACGTTCGCCTTCCCTGGATGGTACAAAATCTTTAAATCGAAGTCCTTGATCAGCTCGAGCCACCTACGCTGGCGGTTATTCAATTCCCGCTGCGTGAAAATATACTTCAGACTCTTATGGTCTGTGAAGATCTGACATGTAGCACCATACAGGTAATGTCTCCAGATCTTCAGTGCATGAACTACCGCTGCCAACTCCAGATCATGAGTCGGGTAGTTCTCCTCATACGTCTTCAACTGTCGAGACGCATAAGCAATAACTCTGCCTCGCTGCATCAAAACACATCCCAAGCCTAGCTTGGATGCATCACTGTAAACCACAAAATCCTCAGTACCCTCTGGTTGTGCCAAAATAGGAGCAGAAGTCAAACGCCTCTTCAACTCCTCAAAACTCTGCATGCACTGATTAGACCACACAAATCTGGTAGTCTTCCTCAGCAAACTCGTCAGTGGACGGGCAATCACAAAAAAACCCTCCACGAGGCGTCTGTAATAACCAGCTAGGCCAAGGAAACTACGTACTTCCTTGACGTTCGTCGGTGTCGTCCAAGCTACTACAGCCTCAATCTTCGCTGGATCCACCTTGATCCCCTCAGTTGAAAGCACATGACTCAGGAATGCTACCTCTGGCATCCAGAACTCACACTTAGAGAATTTAGCATAAAGTTCTCTATCCCACAAAACCTGCAATACAGTCCTCAGATGTTCTGCATGCTCATCTCCACTGCGAGAGTATACCAGAATGTCATCAATGAAGACCACTACAA
Organism: Fagopyrum tataricum; assembly: GCA_002319775.1. NCBI lineage: Eukaryota > Viridiplantae > Streptophyta > Magnoliopsida > Caryophyllales > Polygonaceae > Fagopyrum > Fagopyrum tataricum. The sequence continues at coordinate 45,200,193 of CM008283.1, forward strand.
ACTGATCCAGGACGTCGATGAAGATACTGTTCATCAACTCCATAAAGACGGTTGGGGCATTCGTAAGCCCAAATGGCATCACTACAAACTCGTAGTGGCCATATCTGGTCCGGAATGCTGTCCTGTGCACATCCTGCTCCCTCACCCTCAGCTGGTGATACCCGGAACGCAGGTCAATCCTGGAGAACATAGTAGCTCCCTGTAACTGATCTAACAAATCATCAATGCGCGGCAATGGATACTTGTTCTTGATGGTCACCTTGTTCAGCTCTCTGTAGTCTATGCACAACCTCAGTGATCCGTCCTTCTTCCGTACGAAGATGACAGGTGCTCCCCAAGGGGACACACTAGGGCGAATGAAGCCCTTCTCAGCCAACTCCTCGAGTTGCTTCTTCAACTCCAGCATCTCAACAGGCGCCATCCGATATGGGGCCTTCGAGATGGGTCTAGTACCAGGTTCCAACTCGATACTGAAATCCACACTCCTCTGAGGCGGCAAACTGGACGGCTCAGCAAAAACATCGGTATACTCACAAACAACTGGGATATCCTCTAACGCTGGACTATCCCCCTCCTTCATGGCATAACACCAGAAGGCCTCGCAACCCTGTGCAATCAATCTAGCTGCTCGTATGGCGCTGATAACTGTACCTATCTTTCCAAGGTCCCAACCTCGGAAAACCTCTATCTGGCCTAACTCGGTAGAGAGGTAACAGTCCTCCTACCTACATCTAAGACTGCAAAGTGTCTATCCATCCAGTCCATACCTAGAATGACTTCTTCATGCTCTAATGGCATGACAAAGAAGTCAACTAGTAACACATGGGTCCCTACAGAAATGGGACAACCGTGAATCTCACGGGTACCTTTGACCCTACCACCATCGGGTAACCCTATAATAAAAGGCATACCCTCAACTGTATCTAACCCAAAACGCTCTACACAGACATCAAAAATAAAAGAGTGCGTAGCACTAGTATCAAATAAAACTCTAACAGGTAAACTATGAATCAGAATGGTACCTGTAGCAGTAGGTGCAGCTGGCTCCTCTGCACTCCTCAGCTCAAAAACACGACCCTGTGGGTCTGGTATCAGTGGTGCCTCCACCACGACCTCTGCCTCTACTCGGCCCAGGAGCAGATCCCTGAGTCGTAGGGCGATCGGGGACTCTCTGTTGTCCCTGAGTCTGCTGCTGCTGAGGTGGCCTCTGTCCACCTCCCACTGCACCAGCAGGAGAAGAACCCTGATGAGATAACGCTCCGCCCTGTCGGCAGTACACAACTCGGTGACCTTGCCTACCACAGGTGTAGCAAGTCACCAATGGTCTCATACACTCTGGCCTCATATGCCCTGGATCTCCACAGTTAAAGCACTGACGTCCCTTCTCTGCAACCGGCGCAGATGAAGGCTGACTCTGGCGTCTTTGACCACGCCAACCACTAGCAGAACCACCAGTCCCACTGGTCTGCCTTGTAAGCTGCCTCTTCTCAGACCCTCCGGTTTGAGAAGCTCTCCTCTGTCCAGCTTGCTCCCTCTCATAATCGGAAGCTCTGTCCTGATAATCTGTGAGAGTCTCACAGTGAAATCCCGCCATGTAGGTCCGGGTAGTATCCCTCAGTCGTCGGGAAAAGAGATACACGTGCTGGTCTACAGCAGGTGCAGCTGGTCCCAGTAAGGCCAACTCCTCCTGAAACCTCCTGATAGCCTCAGAGACTAGTACATCCTCGAACCCAGCCTCCACAAAATCTCGCAGTTTCTCCCTCCTCAGCGAGGCAGGGCAAAAACGCTCTCGGATCAGAGTCCTCATCTGCTCATAGCTAGTAACCTGACTCGTACAGACCTCCACCAATGATGTGCCAGATCTCTGAACAAGGTCTGCACCAGCTCAATCTGCCTGTCAGCTGGACATCTAATAGACTCCAAAGCTGAGTCTACACGTCTTATCCACAGCTCCACCTCTAGCCCCACTTTCCCAGTGAAAGGGGGTACACCCATCTGATGAAATGCTTTCAACCAGGTATCTGGTCTAGACCCTCTATGCTCCTCCGGTGCTCTAGCAATCTCAGCAGCAGGTACTTGTACAGCTGGTACCTGAGTAACAGTGTGGGACCTCTCAGATGGTCCCTCCTGTGCCTGTAAATATGGGGCACGTCTACCGGCTCTGGCAGCCTCCTCTACTCGTCTAATATAATCCTGAAACTCTGATCTACCCATAGAGACGCGATCAGACTCACCAGACTGGGCTCTCTGTGGCCCCTGTCTCTCAGCTGCCCCGTTCCTAGTCTCAAGAACGGCGCTCTCAGCAACCTCCTCATGTATCTCCTCTGCTGCGCGTGGATCAACAGCAGGAACTCTACCTCGTCCTCTACCTAGAGGGGGTCTACCTCTACCTCGCCCAGCTGCAGGTAAGGCTCTAGTTTGAACCATCTGCAGAGGACGTAAACCTATCTTAGAAGGCTATATATATGCCATATGTATAGATATATATCACATATCAATCACAACAGAATATCTATATATATCTATACTGTCGAGATCTTCAGAGGGGCGATGGTTCACGTACACGATATCCCAAAATATTTGTACTCATTTCAAAACCAAAACCTTTTGAAAAGTCAGACCCCTTTCGAGTTTTGTTTATTTATCTATTCGAACTTTATTGCAGATTACTAGTGTCATTGTTGTCAACCTGGGCTCTGATACCAACTTTGTAACACCCCCAAATCCGTAGGACTCGGAGTGCTACTAGGCTAGGATCTCACAATGGATCCTGGCCCTAGCCTGACAACAACTTCACTGAATCTTACAACAAGACACTGATAGATTAAAACAAAACATAAAATTGATGTGTATATATACTGATCAAAAGTAATACATAGTACTGCTGAGTGCAAAAGTCAAACACAACTCCGTACAATATAAATAACCCAAAATCCATGAGTACGCCATGTGTACGGAACCCTCAGCAGATCACCCCTCCGGATCACTCTGCAGTTCTCCTATCCTGCAAAGGATCTACAACACGGTATAAAACCGTTAGCTAACCATACACAAATATAAGATAGGCAAGAGCACAACCACACATCATATAAACAATAACACATCAACATGATATCACACATTTACCCGGTTTATTATCTTTATAACGTTACACATGCAAGAGTATATAAATCAGTATATGAAAATAGGTGACATGAGGAATATAATCCTCGCCTCTGCGTGCAATAGCTAGCTAGAGTGGTATCAACGCACTTTCCCGTATACCATATGGAGTGGTAGGTGCCCTTCCCGTATACCAGAACTAACTAGCTTACAGAGAACTTCCCAGACTCCACTACGGGATGAAAGGTAAGTTGTCACAGCCACTACAATGGGCGGTCAATATAACATAGGTCGGTGACCACAATAACACATGCTATAAAACATATAACACACACCACTCAAGCACACATCCAATATAAGGACGGTAGCTAAGTAAGTCCTATGGACTTACCTCAATCTCAGAAGTATCTCGCTACGAGCAAAACCCAGAAACGTCCACTCCAACTGGAGGACAACACAGCCTATACAAGGCACACAGATATATATCACAATCCTATCACACACAAAGGGTCACACCTAGACCCAAGGGATCCATAAGGGATCAATTCCAACTCGTAAACCTCAAAGCAGTAACCGGCATAACTATACCATACTCATCCTCATCCGAATCCTAGCATGATACTAGTTCCCTCATACTAGAAGGGAAAGAAAACTACTTGACTAAAAGTAGTTCCGGGACAACACGCACCTGCGTGAATTAAGACCGCAGGGGCGGAAGAGGTCACCCGCAGGCGCGGTAGGTAGAAGCCGCAGGGGCGGTGACACAAAACGCAGGCAAGCGCAGGCACGACGCATGCGCTGTGGCACGGTAGCTGCGGGGGCGGTGGCTCTTGGCCGCGGGGGCGGCGACAGTGTAGAACGACACTTCGTAGCTTCTCTTCGGCTCGTCATGTGATCAATTACGTCTTCAATCATCCAAAACCACATACAAACGTATACATACACATTCCAACATCAAACTAGGATCAACATACATCTAAACCTAAGGCTAAAGAGATGGAATCAAAGAAGAAGAGAAGTAGAAGAACAAGCACTCACCACTATTGAAGGTTATAGGCTGCAAGAGAGGATCATCAAACACCAAGGATGGCTTCCAAGCACAGCAAAACACACACTAGCATCAGCACACAACCACAAGTACACTTCCAAAGCCAACTCCAAGGAAAACAAGAACAAGCTCACAAAGGAAGAAGGATAAGCAAGGTGGACGGAGGTAGCTGGAGAAGTGAAGTGAAGAAATGAAACCCTTGCTCAACAAGGTAAGAGAAGGTAAGGTAAGAAGGTAAAGCACGGGTCAAGGAAGTCAACAAAATCGGCTGCAGCCGCCGTAACCCGCAGGGGCGGATCACAGGGCCGCAGGGGCGGGAACCCGCAAGGGCGGCATACGTGCCCGCGGGTGCGGCAAGGCCAATCTCGGCTATGGTGTGATCTCGGTCCGAAAGAAAGGGCTCTCACAGTCGTGATGTGACTGTGGCGAACATTATTGAAAGTCATTTGGGTTCGTTCATAGCTTTGGATGAGGCAGATTTTTTGGGTCTGGCACAATATCTTTGTGTACGGGTGGAGATTGATATCACCAAGCCACTAGTTCGTTGTATCTTGTTGGCATTCAAGGGCCAAAACAGAACTTTTCAAATACAATATGAGCGGTTTCCCATCTTCTGTTTTGGATGTGGTTTAATGGGTCACTTTGCAAAGACTTGTAAGCCATTGATGGAAGGAACAAACTATGAATATGGTCCTTGGCTTCGAGTGTCTCCTCCCCATGGCAGGCTTGGCCATCACGGACTCAGTTGGAAAAGGAACTACAGTAGTTTGATAGGTTCCAGGCAAAAGCACGTGATTCACAAACTTTTGAGGCGCCAGACCAACAAGTACCCTGTGACACGCATCCCAGGGGCAAGCAATTTGTTATTCTTTCTAAGCGGAAATGGACTCCATCTCCATCTCATGATTTTGATAGTGCTGATACAAACAAGCGCACAAAGTTGATACACATATATATATATAAGAGAGTGTTACAACTCTTCAAGTAGCGAGTGTGAATGAACTCTACCCCCGTGAAGAGAAATGAGAATATATGGTTGGAATTGTTACGGCCTGGGCAACCACAACACTATTACCGCTCTCCAATCATGAATTAGGAGGGATGGCCCTTCCATCATATTTTGATGGAAACTAAGATCTCGCAACGAGATCAGGAGATTGTTATGCGCCGTTGTGGATTCACGAAAGGGTTATGTATTGCTAGTGTGGATAATTCCGGCGGACTAGGGTTGTGGTGGAAGAATGTTGGTTTGTTTGTGGTATCATATTCGTGTAACCATATACAAGCCTCGATTATTGATATTGATTCCAATCTACAATTGATTTTTATAGGGATTTATGGTCACCTGGAGAGGCACAATAAATGGTGTACATGGGATCTTATGCGGACTCTTGCTCAAGATCAAATTCACCCTATTATTTTTCTTGGGGATTTCAATCAGATTATTGCCTCCGATGAGAAATGTGGTGGTGCGCCTCCTCGGGATTCTGAGATGCAACTTTTCCAGAATGTTATAGATCAACTTGAATTGTGATATGGGCTGTATTGGTGGGTCATATACTTGGCAGCGGGGCCGTAATCCAGATAATATTCTTCGAGAACGACTGGATAGAGGTTTATGAACTTTTGATTGGTACGATATCTATCCTCAGGCAAATTTACGTTGTCTTCCACGACGTCAGTCCGATTATTCCTTACTAGTCCTTAATACAACATGCAATGAGGGTCATGATTCACGTAGAAAGAAGGAGTTTCACTTTCAAACTGTGTGATTATCGCACAACCGATGCGGGAAGATAGTGGAAGAGTCTTGGGCGAATGGGGATGACTCACCAGTGGCGAAAATTCAGCCATGTGCTGCTAGCCTTAGTCTTTGGGCAGATGAGACGTTCAAAGGGAGGAGGCGTCAAATTCAAACATCGGAGCATGAACTTCTTGCATTGAAACGTCATCTGCCGGACGGTCCGACGATGGCCAAATGCACCGATCTTAGTTCCCAATTGGAACGACTTATAGAGGAGGAAGAAGCTTACTAGCATCTACGTTCACGTTCTAATGTTTAACGTCAAGAAGATAAAAACACTCCATATTTTCATCATACGGCTAGTCAGCGAAGGAGTAGTGATATGATTCGGGTCTATTGGATAATCATGACGTTTGGAATAATTCAAATAAAGCGATTGAGCGGGAAATTCTTTGGTATACACAGACTTATTTACTTCATAGTAGACTGTTGATCACTTTCGCGCTTTGGAAGGCATTACTCCTCTGATTAGTCCCACTATTAATGAGCAATTGGATGAGTTACCTAATATAGAGGAAATCAAGATGGCCTTATTTCAAATGTATCCAATGAAGGCTCCGGGGATTGATGACATGCATGCGTTGTTCTTTTAGAAGTTCTGGCATATTGTGGGTGCGGATGTTGTCCGATATCTTCAATGTTGGTGGAGAGGGAAAGTTGATTTGCAAGATCTTAATATAGTAGTAATTACACTCCTACCAAATGTTAATGATCCGAAAATTTGTCGGCGAGGTCCGCCAATTTCACATCTCTTGTTATTGATGATTGTCTCTTGTTTGCAAAAGCAAAACTGGAAGAATGATCAAGGTTGATTGTGTATGAAAGAGCATCAGGTCAAAAGGTTAGTATGCATAAGTCGAAAATTTGTTTTAGTCGGAATGTGGATATTGGAAGACGGGACTTGATTATTGGGTTTCTGAATGTTCATGAGGTGGATCGTCATTCTAAGTATTTGGGTCTTCCTACTATCATTGGCCGGTCTAAGAAAGTTGTGTTCGTGGGTTTGAAAGAGTGAGGGCAGAAAAAAATTTCAGGGTACAAGGAAAAACTTCTTTCCCAAAAAGTAGGGAAGTTCTTATCAAATATGTTCTCCAATCCATTCTGTTATACATTATGAGTGCCTACCGAGTCCTAGAAGGTCTACTAGATGAAATCCATTCCTTGCTAGCGAAATTTTGGTGGAGTGGACATGACTCTCAACGTAAGATCCATTGGCTTAGTTGGGCCTCTCTGTGCCGTCCTAAAAGGAAAAAAGTAATGGACTTTCATGACTTGAAAGTTTTTAATCAAGCTTATTTGCTAAGCAGGGTTGGTGGCTTTTGACGAGGGTTGATACTTTTGTTGCAAAGGTTCTACAAGATCGTTAGTATAGGGGATCCTCTTTTATTAATGCTCACCGGGGTTATCTACCTAGCTAAGCATGATTTCATTATTTGCTGCATATATTGTTTCTGAAGTCTTGCAAATCCCGCTTAGTTCTCGCATGCTCTCAGATGTACACAGTTGGGGTCTGACAAAGGACGAGGTTTACTCGGTGCAAACTAGTTATCTGGTAGGGCTCCTTGGACATCAGGGCTTGCTTGATAATGCGAATCATCCGCATTTTTGGCGTTTATTGTGGTTAATGGATATGTCGCCCCGTTTCCGAGTGTTTTAATGGCTTTTGTTCCAAAATGCTCTTAGTACTCAACATAATTTGTACAATAAAAGGGTATGTATTGACTTCACCGTTGTGCAGTAGCTACTCAACATAATCTGAAATTCAAATCAATTCAGATTGAAGAGAAAGAAGATGAGCCTTATGGCTCTGATACCATAATGGAAAAAACTCTTCCTTTATTCATTCATTAAATCAGTCACCTATAAACTGAGACAACCACTCCTACTTAAACTCAAACTTGAAACAGATGACAATCCTAATATTTGGAGAACAAAAGTAATAGATGTAGTGTGAAGAAAATTCAGTACTTAAGTAGCTGCATATGAAACTTGAAAAACTCACAAACAAAGCTTTTTTCTGCAATGAACATCTCTGCATCTTAAATGTATCCCTTTTCAAGTAAAGAGAATAACATTGCTATAATGGTGACAAATCAACTGATCAAGGCAAAAACAGAAGGCCTTGACCAAAGTATCAAGAACACCGCCGCCAAAATTCGTCATTCTAGTAAATGCAACATTTTGACATAGGAAGAACCAAAGATGACAAAAACATGAAGCTTTACCGAGCATACTGTTATGGTTGCTGGGAGAATAGGAGTTTTTAAAGCTTTCAGCCATGTCGTCGTGTCCACAGATCAATTAGCTGAACATTACCTGTAAAGCGTAACTGGATTAAAACCTCCATAACAACCATTATGCATAAACCTGTGTTCACATTAGCACTAACAATTGAAAATTTTTATTTACCATCCTTCATTTTCATTTCCACATCCCTTATTTGCACCAAATTTAGTTTTTAATCCCAGACTCTTTTTTTAACAGTTTTCCTTTCCGTTCTCATTTTTTTTGCGTCGCCTTTTATATCCACTTGTCTATTTAATTTACTGTGTTCTCAATTTTTGTATTTTATTAATTATCATGTCTCTTTTAGGCTTGTGCACCTTTTTACTTATTTTATTTGGTTTCTTCAAATTTTCACTTTGCAACTCCTTTTCAACTTCTTTGTATGTTTTTTTTTTTATCTTCTATATTGTGCTAACTTCATATAATTGATCAAAGGTTTTCTACATATGGTGCTACCAAATATCAATTTAAGTTGTATGTTCATACCCCGAAACAACATAATGCACAATCAACACCCAAATTGAGGGCCAAGTATTTATAGAATGCTTATTCTATTGTTAATTTCATCACAGGCACAATCTTAACAGCTTCCACTAAGAACACATGGTGCATCCTTCTAGAGTTATCTAAATTTATAGCCCTTAGTTCTTTGTCAACACTTTCTATATCCTAACAGGTCACCTTTCATATTTTCTTGGACAGGTAATTATGTACATAAATGCATGATCAAAATAAGAACCGAAACACATAGGGTGTGGACAAAAGAGAACATTCAGAAAAAGTAGGAATACATTTATTATCTATATATAAGAAGGCAAACTAATCTCAATATCAAAATAATACTCTGAGTATTTTTGGTAAAGTACCGAAATTGTAACAATTAATCCTACACTAACTCACTATCACCTGTGAATTATGTTGCCGGACCTAATAAACTCCTTATCAGCATGTTTATCAAGTAAATACCAAAATTGTAACAATTAAACCTTCACTAATCTCAATATCAAAATAAAGTAAAAATACAGTTTAAATCTGATATTGGCTACCCACTTTTTGGAAAATAAGTTACACAAACAATAACTAGATTGCACAAATAGGGCATTGTCAGACCCAATCTATTCAGATTCAAACATCAGAGTGATATTCTAGGTTTTCAGGACATTTTTAGTAAATACTAAATACCCACTGGTTCAAGAGATCATACTGTGAACAGAAAACAAACTAAACTGACAGAAAGCTAGCGAGAAAAGCACAATCAATACTTAGTAACAGCTAACTCTATGAACTAATTGTTAAAATAAGAGGGACGGGGGATTTAGATGAGATATTCAATACCCTATTAAACAGAAACTTAGTTACACCTGATACCCGAATTTTTTAGATAGCTTATTGCCAAACCCAAATTCGTAGGTTCAAAACTGACATTTTATGGGTTTTTACTAATTATGCTTACCCCTAACTAGAAACAAGTAAGCGTATAATGTAGTAAAAATGGAGTGATGTTTATTTTTGAAGAAAAAAGGTCATGTTAATAGCACAGAAAATTTTCTATTAATTCCTTTACTGTTTTTACCAAATTTCATATTTGTCCTACAATGCTCCAAACTAAAGTAACAACGCTAATGAGGATAGCAAGAAAAATGTACCTTATGCTTCTCAAAAATAGCGCGAACTCTTTCAAAGATCTCTTCTTCCGATCCAGTTGCACTAATCTGTACATGAACAAGATTTATTCACATTAGTTTAATAGATAGGAAACCAGTTTACCAAAACAGAGTTCCTCAAAGAGGACTCTGTCATACCAGAGTTCCAAATAACATATTCAAGTGCCAAATCAACAAGCTGTCAAACTGTCCTGCCAATCTGCTGAAAGAGCTTATACTCCATACCGGAATTTCAAAAATAAAATATTCAAGTGCAAAATCAACAAGCTATCAAACTATGTTGCCAATCTGCTGAAAGAGCTTGGTCTCCATCATAAGCATTTGAATTCAGAATCAAGTGATTACCCTGTGAAGTATTCCTCTCTTCGAGTAATGGTTAATGACAGGCAAGCTTAGTTCTTCAAAAATTTTCAGACGCTGCTTGATTGTTTCTTCATTGTCATCAACCCTTCCCTATGCAAGAGAAGCTATACTTATTCAACCACAAACTTGAAAATGAAAAAATGAAGGCAAAACGGGTGAAAATACTTGGTTTTAAAATACACAGACCGCTTTACCAAGTCATACTATACAGTATTAAGATTCATAGCTTGTTCATATCTGAGCATCAAAGGTAAGAACCTGATTACGGCTTAAAACTCTTTTAAACATCTCTTCAGTTGGACAATCAAAGAAAAGCACTATATTTGGCTCTGTTCCAATCTGCATTAGAAACCTGATGATGAGAAAGTGAAAAATATTACATAAGAAGTACCATAACCAACTCATATGTTTCAACAATAAATCTTAGAAAATAACGTCCAAATTTCATGTACTGCAGAATTTCGAGCTGGTTCAATAATATCCATTCTTTGAAGCCCTATCAGCATCAAGAAGAGGCAGAACCTATCTAAAGTTCTTCAACACCAAAGATTCAGAAAAGTTGTTTCCATGCTGTATAAAAGTCAATAATGTGGAGAAGTACTCACAATTGATTCATAAGTCAGCCGATTCTCTTCAGTCCTTGGGAAACCATCAACGAGGAACTTGTTATTATCACTAGATCTTATAGCATCCTGGAGCAACCTGACCGTCACTTCTGAAGGGACAATCTTTCCTTCTTTTATCATTTCAAGAATCTTGTGACTGAAATTTTGGAATAAATCATATAACTAATGATGTCTCTTACAAAGTAAAATAGTGGAATGATTTCACAATAATGGCAAGGAAAGACTACCCTTTCTCACAATTTGAAGCAATTTCTCCCCTCAATAGATCTCCAGCACTTATATGAGTGAATCCAAACATGTTAGCAATCTTAACACATTGTGTACCTTTCCCGCTTCCAGGACCACCTACAAAAATGAGATGGTAAACTAATTGTATCAACAAAAGAGGGGTTTTGATCAAGTACAGTTTAGTTGTTTTTTGAAAGGAATACAATGCACTTCATTCATTCAATATCCATATCCACCAAAGCCAAAATGTCTAGAGGAAAATCATCCACAAACACACACACTCTTAACACACATCTTGGAGAAGCGAGCCATATAATGTCTAACCATATTTTCCCAACAACAACACAACTAGAGAAATTAGATGATAGTAAGAATTTCAACAATTATAAATTTACAATGCATAAATAAGTAAGATCTATGCTAGGAGAACACAACTTGGAGACCACTGATAATGCATCCATTTAAACATAGCTCTTGGATACACCCAAGGAAAGTGGCAAAGGTCACAACCATAGCTTCACCCACAATAACCCCAGTCACAGGCAGAACTGGGTGAACCCAGACCGCAACACATAACCATATATGTGACACTACAACCACCCAAAGTCCAACCCACACTATCAATGAACATCTTTGCATCCGTAATTATCTTGAAACAACCAGCACATGAAGGCGCTAATATGCAAGAGAAGAGACATGAGCCAGAGAGGAAAAGAAAGTTCTAAAGTGGCGGTAAAGATCACAATCCCAAATCATGCTTGAAACCCATCTCTTGGAACCACAGGATTCGGAATTCTTCCTTGTAGAACATCATTATTACATCCTTTCCATGTCACGCATGCCACAATAAGGCAACGTAAAACCCCCATCCATCCAAAATTGATATGTAACCCACACCAGGATCTCCTTGACGCATTAAGAAGGAGAAGCAGCCAACACTCTCTAGTCACTCCCAGCCCACATAGCTTCACCTGAGGACATTCAAACACAGCATGCCAAATCCTCTCTGTCCCATTATGAAACAGAGGGCACAAACACGACTGCACAACTCACTTCACCACATACGCACATCAAACTAAAGACGCCAACCAGTGGTAGAACCATGAATATTTGAAAGGGGCACAGAATCACTTCGTAAACGTTTTTGCAATAAAATGAATAAAAATTACTTTTAATCACATACTCTATTACAATACCATCTTGAACCCAAGAGTAGTGAGGCACATGAAAACAATCATCAAAAATACTAAAAAGTATATTTAACTGAATTTTGATAAATATAGGGACAAGTTCATTGATGGAAAATGATCAAATGAGATATTGGGTCAAGAATACACCACTCTAATAAAGAAGATATTGTGTCGGGGTGTCGTAAATTGATTATACTTATACTTAATTCTCAGCCTGAAAAGAAAATTGACAGAATAGTTCCAATATTTTTACCAATTCACCAATCCACAGTTAAAAAACGTATAAAACATTACCAATTCACCAATTCACACAAAAAACCTGCTTGCTTCCATAGAACTTATAGATACGTACCATAATTGGGAATACTATATAATTTGAATGAATTTTATTGAAAAAATACAAAATGCACATTTAATTGAAGCAAGGTGGAGAAAATAGAAAGAAAGTAAACAGCCACATAGGGCGTGTAGGAAGTTGGAGATGGGAAAAGAGCAACAATTTATTAAAAGGAGAAATGCAGAACAGGAGGTAGAGGATACTCAAACCCGGGTTTCCAATAACTAGAGGTATGACCAACTGAGCTGATGAATTATCTTGTATTATCTTTATGTCTTTAACATATATGAGATTTTGCCACTGACGCCAAGAAAAACACAGCTTTGGAGGTGCTCTAGTAGCCCAAATAAGATCACAAACACGTGGATAAGGACTCCATATTCGTTTGCACATTCCAAATATTTTTATTTTATATTTATTTTTATCATTATGTGAAGTTACGAGGAAATCATATCCAACATGAGAAAGAACACAAATCTTTGATGCGTAAACATTTTAATATCCAGCATTCCGACTATTTGGAATGACTGAATGAGAGATTCAGATATCCATAAAATTTATTAGGGGAGCAAGAGATATTAATCTTAAGGGAGAGGTAAGGTGGTGAAACTGAGATAATAAATGAACTATTACCAAGAACAAAAGTAATGAATGGATTCTTCTTCTTAGGTAATGTCCCATCTTTCCCCTGCAAATATATGGAAAAACATGATTTCATTAATATACATTAGCAGAAACATGAATCCAAGACCAGAAAATCCCAATAAGAAAAGGTATGGCATATGCAACAGTAATTTATGAACATACTGGTGTCTCCCTTTCGACGCAAAAGCCTTCCAAATTCCTCCACCCATAAGCAGCCTACATCGCATAAAGACAGTCATTCCAACTAGCCATGGGAAACAATGCAAATACCGATATGCCTATGTGATGATGATATTCTTTTTCAATTACATGGACAGCATACTCATGAGTTAACCCACATTAAAGGCCTTAACTGTTATACAGTATATAAGCACTTTATTCAACAAATAACTTCTGGAATTGTAAATCTAAGTTTATATCTGTAAACGCACTCCAAGTCTCCAACCATCAAAATAGGCATCACTAGTATAAGAATGCTAATCGACCAAGACAATCCTTGCTTCTCCAGTTATCAAAACAGCAGAAGCTCGGGAAATTAAAACTTGCCTTTAGCAATGATAATCACAAATCTCCTGTATTCTCTCTTGCCCGTGATCATCAAATCTAATTCTAGTTCTTTTGATATATAAAAAAATTAATTTCAGTAATAATCTTATCATTCGTTGACTCTTCCAAATTCGGAAGTTATTCCGGGTAACAGAAAACAAGGCAGAATATTGGGGACAGGGACAAGAGAGAGACCTGGTGATGGTTGAGGGGGACGAAAGGTCGAACAAGAGGATAGAGGAGAGAAACCCGGCGATTCATATCGGTTTTGGGTTATCGTTGCGGGCGGCGACAGTGATGGTGGTGACTTCCTCCTATACTCACGATGTCGCCAGGTTTCTGGTTTGGCGTGATGGCTCTACTGATTTCATTCCCGCATTTCGTCGAACACCTTAGCTGCAATCAATCTATTATACAGCCCATCACGATGTCTGCCAGACTGGCACGTATTTGTTAAGTCTTGTCTCACGTATATTTAATTTGATTAATTATAGCATTGGTGCATTTCTTAACAAGAATTTTTAACTCCCTTTTTCGTCATCTAAGATCAAAAATTTAATTTAATTTTTATTTTTTAATAAATTACATATAAAATAAAAAATAAATTACATAAATCACCTCTTATTTAACTCATTTTTTACCTAACCACCTCTTATATATATATTTTTTCAATTAACTTATCTAAATCCGTTAACAAATCACCACCTAATTTATCTTCGGTTAAAATTTCATTCTAATGTTGGTGGGCCCATAATAAAATTGAAAATTAAGTTGAAAATAAATAATAAATTGAGAAAAATCTGAAAACTAGGTTGTGTTTAGTTGTGCACTAAATCAGCTTTTTTTAGATTTCAATTGGGTCCCACAAAAAAATACGCGTTTAGTATGAGATTTGTAACATAGAGTTGAGTTTTAAAGAGATTTGAGAGGGTTTGAAAAAGGGATTTAGGAAATCTTTCAGACGAAGATTCTGGCAGATTTTAGGAAAAGATAACGAAAAATTTCCCCTCTTGCCCTTTCTGTTTGGTATCGACTGTCTGTGGCTTCTCTAGATCGATTTCGCTGAACTGAGAAGGAAACAAGAGGAATTCGATGGAGGGTCAAGCTTCGCTCTTCTCCGGCTTTGGTTTTCGGCGATTTCCAGCGGAATCCCTCTTCTTCCTCTTTCTTGTATCCTCTCCCTCTTCCGGCAAAATCCTAATGAATCGTAGTTGAAATTGAAACTTAGGTTTGTTTAAACAAATTAATCGTGTTTGAAATTCCTATTGCTTTGTTTACACAAATAAAATGAAGATATTTGTTTGTTTAGATAGCATCGAAGCAGCAGCATGTCAAAGTACAAATACTGTCAATCAATGGCGGATGCAGCGGAGGGCTCTCGGGCGTCTTCCTTCGCCGATTGGCGAAACTCTTTTCCGTCTTACACCGTGATGCGCCCTTGACCACCATGACTGCGGATGAAGAGGACAATGCTTTGCGGGTTCGCTCCGATGGACCGCTCACTCGTTCCCGAGCCAAAGCCATCGCCCAAGCTACCGGCTCAATCATCCGACGCACCGTCACATCACTTGGACCCGTTAGTGGCATGCCATGTCACCACTCCACCATGGCATAGGCTTCCGGCGCCACGTCATCAAGCTAGCAAATATTATTATTATTATATTTTTCATTTTAAATAATAATAGACTTTAATTTTCGGAACATTAATTCCGGAACTTAATTCCGTGAGTTAATTTCCGGCATTGATAGTCTAGACCTTTGGTTTCGGGAGTTGCCCCGACTTTATTTCCCGCCTTTATTTCCGTCATTCAATTTCCGACTTTTGGTATAGCCTTCACCCACTATATAAGGGATGTTTGGCTTCACTTGTAAATCATGTCTAATTTTAATCAAGTATTTTGAAGGAAAATCCTCATTCTTGATCTAGGCATCACTTCCTCTTCAATCCCCTCAAAGTTCTTCCTTGGATCAAGTCTTAGATCCAAGAACTCACATTCGAGGATTCTTCTAAAGAATCAAACTATCAAATCCACTACAACGTTTGCTCGATCTCTCTAGATCGAATCAAACCTACGATTCCGTATCCATATCAATCGCTTCCGCCCTACCAAACTTCTATCAAAGTTCTCATTTGCACATCAACAACGAGTAGTCGAAACTCTAGCTTGGTCTAGATCCGGCGTTCGTCCTTCAACGATTCCAAGGACTCATCAAATTGGCATCAGAGCAAAGGGATCGAAGCTAAGTTCTCTTTACTCTTGTTTTTTGTGCGTTATATTTTTATCCTTCTTTGCCTTTGTTGTTCTTCCCTTCTTGAAGATCTTCAACTTGTTCTTCGTGTTCTTCGAAGTTTTCTTGGAATTTTTTTTTTCTTTTTTCTCACCAAACAAATTTAGGAGATAGTTGGTTTGCCATCAAACCATCTATCAAAAACAATTTGTTCTTCAACCGACCCAATCCGACAAGTTTGTTAATCGATTTTACCAAATTTCTTGGGATTTTTTTGTTAACAAATTCGGATATCTTGCATTTTGATATTCAAACAAAAACAAAAATCAAAACTCTTCAACAAAGCGGATTTGTTTCCAAAGTGTTTCATCTCTTGCATCAAAAAAGTTGCAAAGTTCAAAAAAAAAAAAAAAAATACAAAGTGAAAAGACGTCCGGCAAACCGGTCCATCCGAAAAATCGGATTTTACAAAACGGTCAAAGACCGAAAGCAAGCAAAGCTTGCCGAGTGAACAATCCGTCCATCTTCTGTCTCTCCATTTTCTTACATACGTGCAAAATATCACTTGTTTATTTGTGTGAATTGGTTCAAATTTTGTTGGATTTGCCTACCTTGCTTAACCGCCAAACGGCCTTCCGAAAAGTAGAACCTTAACGCACTTGAACTTGGGTAACGTTGACTTAATTCGTCACCTTGCTCATTTGATTGCTTGCACTTGTTTGTATTCATTTGGAATCATGACTAACGTGGATATAGAAAACTCACAGGATGCTCGTGAACGAGAAAATGCCTCCTTATCCGAGGAAGTTGTTAGTCTAAAGCAACAAATGGAGGAGATGAGGGCGCAACTTTTGGCCCTTACGACCACTCCACGCCCCACCCCAAATCCAAATGACACCATGGTCGAGACTTCCACGTCCGACGCTCGTCGGAAGGGCAAAGGTCTTTTGGGAACCGACCCGTATCAAGGTCTTAGGCTTGCCTCAGTCATCGAAAGCCAAACTCAACAAGACGGCAGGCACCACCTCAATGAGACCGAGAACAATAATGGCCCGACTCCGGATGATCTACTTTATGTAGATACAATGGATCGGAACAAGCGCTTCGAGCGCAATCGTAAACGGTACGGATCGCCCCCACCTTTATCTAATGCACATAATACTAACCGTCCCATACAGGAAGAATATCGGCACACCAATCAACAAGATCGTCATCCTCGACGTTCCGGTAATGATCGATATGAGCAACGCCACCAACGACGTAGCCGGCGTTCATCATACCGCGACTATGATGAGTATGATGAGGGGGACGATTTTGATGAGTTTTCCGACGATGAAGCCAACTTGGAACGAGTGGCTCATGTCCGTCCATGGCACCCACCCGTCCGGGATCCATTTGAGAACCAAGACCGAGGAGAAGAATGGTTGCCTCCTCCTAACCCACCAAGGCATGCACATCAACGAGCCCATCGTGATGATATGCCACCGCCCCGCTCGGATCCCTACAAAGCTCGTAGGGAAGGTAAAGTTAAATTTCCAATATTTTATGGGGAATATGATCCTTGTGTGTTTCTTGATTGGGCACAGGACATGGAAAGGGCTTTGAAGCATTGCCACTATGAGGAGTACGAGAAGATCGAAGCGGCAACCTTGTACTTTCAAGGCGATGCAAAATCTTGGTGGAACCGGTATGAACACGTCCGTGAAAACCGAGGATGGGAACCGGTTGCGACATTTGATCAACTGATCTACGTCATGACAAAGAAGTATGTCCCCGACGACTTCAAAAATGATACGCGGATGCAAATTGCCGAGCTCCAACAAGACAAACTCACTCCGGTGGCCTACTTGGCCAAGCTCGAGGACATGCATATGAAGGCCGGCATCTCGGCCTCGCCCTCCGCCTTACGCACCAAGTTCATGAGTGGCCTCAATCCATCAATCCGACGACCCCTTGAGATCGTTCCATATAGGGACTTGGGAGCTTTGTGTCATGCGGCCATGAAGCTTCACAAGCAACAACAAGAGACTCCAAAATACTCAAGGTATAACTCCTCTCCAAATCAATACGCTTATTCTACTAACACCCGTGCTCGAGATGTATCTAGTTATCAAGAGTCCGGCGCCACCAAAGGAACCCAACGGATGGTCCAATCCACCCGACAAGCGGATACCGAGAGGGCACCACAACGTGGTGCCAATGTCCCGGCACAAGTGCCTCCCGCCCGCACCCCTCAAGGACCTCCACCGGCGGCACGGCCAAGGGAGCCCGTGTGTTATAAATGTAGCGGATTCGGTCACGTCCAACGTGATTGCCCGAACACAAAGCGTGTGTTGTTTGCCAATCCCTCATATGAAGATGAGGAAGATGAAGAAGACGGCGATATCATCATAGAGGATAACCAAGACGCCGACCCCTACTACGGCATGGAACCATGTGACGAACAAATGGCTTGCGGCCCGGCACAACCCGGTAAGTTCGCCCTTGTATCTCGTAGAATTTTAGCCATTAAGGAATTTGTCCCTATTGACCAACGCGAGAATCTCTTTCACTCTCGTTGTTTGGTCAATAACACTAGTCTCTCTCTCATAGTTGATGGGGGTTCTTGTTGTAATATTATCAACGAAAACGTGGTAAAACACTTTAAGTTGCCTACAACCCCCCACCAAACACCTTATGGAATCCAATGGATTTCCGATAAGGCGTGTGACACCGTCACACGACAAGCTTGGGTGATGTTTTCCATAGGCGGCTATGTTGATAAGATCCTTTGTGATGTTATCAAGATGGACGCCACACATGTATTATTAGGACGACCATGGCAATTCGATCGCCGTACATTCCATGATGGTTATCTTAATAGATACATGTTCCAATATAATGGAAAACGGGTCACATTGTTGCCTATGACTCCACATGAAATATTAATTGATTATGCGGAACGGAAGAGGCAACAAACCATTGATGAGACCACTACGCCGGCAACATCGGACCCTCCTAGGAGTCCTTCCGATGTTGTGGGTGCTAGTACTTCCGGATCCCGGAACACCGCCTCTAGTAACCGTGCTATTGAGTCTAGAGGTAGTAAAGGAAGCATCGTCCCAACGAATGCAACTTTACCATCTCCGGAACCAATAATCAAAGGCCGGTGTGAGCCGAGGGTACTTTTCGCCCGGAAACATGATGTGACACCGGTCAAGTTTGGCAAGTTTCCATGCTTCTTACTTGTTCCTTTGCTTATCTACTTCCAATGACCTTAGTAATATGCCGCACGAGGTGTCTACTTTGTTGTCTGATTTTCAGGACGTCTTGACCAATGAACTACCACCCGGCTTGCCACCGATCCGTGGAATTGAGCACCAAATCGATTTGGTGCCCGGCGCGTCTTTACCCAACCGTGCCGCTTACCGTGCAAGTCCGGAAGAAACTAAGGAGCTACAACGTCAAGTCCAAGAGCTCCTAGACCGGGGATATGTTCGTGAGTCACTTTCACCATGTGCCGTGCCGGTCATTTTGGTGCCCAAGAAGGACGGGTCTTGGAGGATGTGTGTCGATTGCCGAGCCATCAACCAAATAACCGTCAAGTACCGGCATCCGATCCCGCGCCTCGACGACATGTTGGATGAACTACACGGCGCCACCGTGTTCTCAAAGATTGATCTCCGGAGCGGGTATCACCAAATCCGGATGGCCGAGGGTGACGAGTGGAAAACGGCTTTCAAGACAAAGTACAGATTATATGAGTGGCTTGTCATGCCGTTCGGACTCTCCAACGCCCCATCAACGTTCATGCGCCTCATGAACCATGTCCTTCGCCGGTTTTTGGGTAATTTCATAGTTGTTTATTTTGATGATATTTTAATTTTTAGTAAGTCTTTGGATGAACACATCGGGCACCTTCGCCAAGTGCTCGAGTGCCTTAGACAAGAACAATTATTCGTCAATATTGAAAAATGTGTCTTTTGTTCCGACACAACTATATTTCTTGGCTATGTCGTGTCTAAGGACGGACTCCGAGTAGACGAATCCAAAGTTCGCGCTATTCGGGAGTGGCCTACACCTAGTACGGTCACCATGGTCCGAGCCTTTCTCGGCTTAGCGGGCTTCTACCTACGCTTTGTCAAAGACTTTAGCTCGGTAGCGGCGCCGCTTCATGAGCTCAATACTAAGGGTGTCACGTTTGAGTGGCGTGATACCCATGCTCGAGCGTTTGATGCGCTCAAAGACCGACTTTGCAATGCACCACTACTCCAACTCCCAAATTTCTCGAAAACCTTCGAGGTGGAGTGTGATGCATCTAATGTTAGCATTGGGGGGGTTCTTCTCCAAGAGAATCGGCCCATTGCTTACTTTAGCGAAAAGCTTTCCGGTCCACCACTCAACTATCCAACCTATGACAAGGAACTATATGCTTTAGTTCGTTGTCTAAAGACATGGCAACACTACTTGTGGCCGAAGGAGTTCGTGATTCATTCGGATCATGCGGCTCTTTCGTATCTCAAGAGTCAAACTAATTTGAGTCGGCGCCATGCAAGTTGGGTAGAATTTTTAGAAACCTTTCCTTATGTCATTCGGCATAAGAAAGGAAAAGAGAATGTGGTAGCCGATGCCCTTTCTCGGCGATATATCCTCTTGGTGCATATGGACGCCAAGATCCATGGCTTTGCTCTTATCAAAGAGTTATATGCCACGGATCTTGACTTCAAGGATATATTTGCCAAATGCCTTGACCTCCGAGAGCATGAGACCTTCTTTATTAATGATGGCTATTTGTTCCACGCAGGAAAACTTTGTATTCCGCGTTCGTCCATACGCCACTTGTTGATAAAGGAAGCCCATGAGGGTCGTGGTCACTTCGGTGCTACCAAGACTTTCGCCGCTCTCCAAGAGCACTTCTTTTGGCCGAAAATGCGCAAGCATGTGACACGGTTTTGCACAAGTTGCATAACATGTCATCATGCCAAATCGCGTCAAGGTCCGGACGGATTGTATTCTCCTTTGCCTATACCAATGGGACCTTGGGAGGATCTTTCTATGGACTTTGTAGTTGGCCTACCTATGTCCAAACGAGGCAACGACTCCATTTTTGTGGTAGTCGACCGTTTTTCCAAAATGGCTCATTTTATCGCGTGTAAGAGCACCCAAAATGCTAGCGATGTTGCCACATTATTCTTTAACAATGTGGTGCGCTTACACGGGATACCACGTTCCATCCTTAGTGATAGGGACGTGAAATTTGTGAGTCACTTCTGGAGAACGTTGTGGGGAAAACTTGGAACCAACTTGTTGTTTTCAAGTAGTTATCACTCCCAAACCGATGGTCAAACGGAGGTGATCAATCGGACTCTCGGTGCTCTACTTAGAGCAACGCTTATGAACAACCCACGAAAGTGGGAGGACTTAATTTCGGTTGTGGAGTTTTCATATAACAGGTCTAGGCACCCGGCAACTAAACTCTCACCATTTGAAGTTGTCTACGGCCTTAATCCACACACGCCATTGGACTTCACACCACGCCCACTCAAGGACGGTGAACACATCACCGCCGCAAGTCGAGCCGCCTCAATCATTGAACTTCATGAGCGGACAAGAGCGCAACTCCAACGTCGTGCCGCCCAACTTGCCGAACAACGCAATAAGGGCCGTCGCGACATATCTTTCGAGCCCGGCGATCTTGTTTGGCTCCACTTAAGGAAGGAGCGTTTCCCATCTCGACGCAAGGGCAAGCTATTGGATCGAGGTGATGGCCCTTTCCGGATCCTATCACGACATGGTCCAAATGCCTACAAGTTGGAACTTCCGGATTCCTACGGCGTGCACCCAACGTTCAATGTCAAGGATCTAGCCCCTTATGTTGAGCCCTTATTTGACGACGGTGAAACGGGGACGTTTCACATCCAAGATGGGGGGACTGATGCGCCCTTGACCACCATGACTGCGGATGAAGAGGACAATGCTTTGCGGGTTCGCTCCGATGGACCGCTCACTCGTTCCCGAGCCAAAGCCATCGCCCAAGCTACCGGCTCAATCATCCGACGCACCGTCACATCACTTGGACCCGTTAGTGGCATGCCATGTCACCACTCCACCATGGCATAGGCTTCCGGCGCCACGTCATCAAGCTAGCAAATATTATTATTATTATATTTTTCATTTTAAATAATAATAGACTTTAATTTTCGGAACATTAATTCCGGAACTTAATTCCGTGAGTTAATTTCCGGCATTGATAGTCTAGACCTTTGGTTTCGGGAGTTGCCCCGACTTTATTTCCCGCCTTTATTTCCGTCATTCAATTTCCGACTTTTGGTATAGCCTTCACCCACTATATAAGGGATGCTTGGCTTCACTTGTAAATCATGTCTAATTTTAATCAAGTATTTTGAAGGAAAATCCTCATTCTTGATCTAGGCATCACTTCCTCTTCAATCCCCTCAAAGTTCTTCCTTGGATCAAGTCTTAGATCCAAGAACTCACATTCGAGGATTCTTCTAAAGAATCAAACTATCAAATCCACTACAACGTTTGCTCGATCTCTCTAGATCGAATCAAACCTACGATTCCGCATCCATATCAATCGCTTCCGCCCTACCAAACTTCTATCAAAGTTCTCATTTGCACATCAACAACGAGTAGTCGAAACTCTAGCTTGGTCTAGATCCGGCGTTCGTCCTTCAACGATTCCAAGGACTCATCACACCGCCGCCTCCTTTATCCTTCGCTGCTCGAAAATAATAGCAAATGTCACGAGATCTTTGAGTAGCTCTATGATTTGTTTCTTCATATCCAAGATCCAAAGGTTGAAGAAGAACAAGACTATAAAAATAAAAAGAAAATGAAAATGAAATTGAGAGGTATAATGAAGGGATAATTTCGTCTTTTAAGTAAATGAAATTCCGATAAATCTATTTTTACTAAATACAAGATTTTTTTTTATAAAAATCGAATCTACAAAAATCTACCCAAAAACTACAACTAAAAACAATAACTACGACTACAAACCACAACTATAACTACAACTCTCATTTTATTAAACACGCCCTAATTTTGTTTTGATACAATTAATTTGAAAACCCTAATCCAAGCAAAACTTCATCATCTTTCATTGGATCTACAAGAAGTTTCCAAGTATGAAGCTCAATCAAGCAATAATTCAGATCGATTTGTACCGAAGCCACCAAAAGAAGAGTATTTTCCTCTGCCAGTCATCCCATATATCCATCTGCCAAATTCAAGAGATTTTCTTAACGGGTTTATTGTTTGCCCTGTTTTGAGGATCAAATTGAATGACAACTCATTTCAACGGGCTTTGATTCCCCTCCATGTTTAGTGCTTCCTTCACATAAAGTAAGAGTTGTGTCGGAGAAAGTTCGTTGACTAGGTTTCTACTTTCTACAGAGAAGCACCATCCATGGAACCATTTAAATGGGCAATTTGGGGTGAAATTAAGAGGGTTCTTAGTAGTGGAGAAAATAAATTGAAAGAAATGTTCAGTTCAATTGGAAACCAAACCACTACCAACACAGTCATTGAGAAATGAGCTTCACAGTAGGAATTCTCAGCCCGAAGAGGGGAAGGAGAAATTCTAACAAAAGTAAAATAAAGGTGGAGATTTTTCAACAGACTAGGATAAGAGGTGGTTAAGTGAAAAATTAAGTTAAATAAGAGGTGGGTTTATGTAATTTACTCAATAAGAAAATACCAAAACAAATTATGTTGCTCAATCTCGGTGCACAACCTACATCTTTTGGAGAAAAATAATGCATAAATGGACGGCTGGCAAGAAAAGTTGTTAGGTAGCAAAACAAGTACGTTTTATAAGGGGTTTTTACTTCAAACTTCGGTGCACCAACTTTAAGAAAAGTTAGATATCTAACATTTTTTAATGTTCAGGAACCTCCTTTTTATGTGGTCTAATAAAATCTAATTTATTTAATTTAACATATAACAACGAAATTATTAAAAAAAAATATTCATGTTGTATAATTAAAATATATTAATATTTAATTTAATTGGATTAGTATTCTAACAAATCTTTTTTTTTTTAAAGCCGTTAACAACATCACATTACACATCCACGCCTAATTATAGACATCTCCTAAGATGTACGAAGAACACGGAATCAAAACTACATGAACCTCATAAGACGTTTATAAATTAAACAAATACAAAACTTAAGTGTTCCCATCATATTTCCCTTCCGTCAAGATTGTGACACCCCGAATTCTGCGAACTCGAAGCGTTATTGGCTAAGACCTCACAGTGGTTCCCGGCCTTAGTTTGCCAGCAATAACTACGGACCTTGCAACAAGACACAAATATTAAAAGCCAAAACTTTATAAAAGATAACAATAAGTTTTAAAAGACACAACTCGACACAACGACAACCAATATCTAAAATGAAAACAAGTCTAAGGACAACAAAATAAACATTAGAAACAACCCACATTCCTAGTACGGAAACCCGGTTGGTCACTCCACTCCCGATTTCTCGGTAAAGACCTAACCTGTAAAGTCTAACAACATAGTAAAACTGTTAGCTACAATTCTAATACTAAGGTCACTAATACACACACACATCCAAGGAAGTACGATAAATAATTCAGCATGCAACACACAATGTCCCGGTTATTATCTTTTCTTTTGGTGAAATTTGTCATCCATATTTTCAACTTTTCAAGGTAGCACAAGAGTCTCCCGACTCTTGCCTCCGTCCCTGTTAACCAGTAGGACTAATTTTGATGCATTCTTCCGTATACGCTATTGGACTAGTCATAGGGAAATCTCCCGGCACCCTCAGCCCAGACAGAAAGCTACGGCACGTTGTAATACACTCGTGCCTCTCTTTAGAAATTTAAAAGCACTGATCAAATTCGTTCGTTTTATTTCACAATCATAACACACACTACCCTAGTGCACACTCAGTAAAAAAAGGTAACTAAGTGAGTCCTATAAACTCACCTTATTAGTACTGATCTCAATGTTTCTCGCGATCTTGCTAGTCAGAGATCCGATTTCCTTGATCAATATTTATCAACCCTTACAACTATTTCAACCCTTAATACTACTTGACTTATCGATATCCTGACATTATTTACAACTGAGGTTCGAGGACTTAGACGTCCATTTCAAGTTCTCTTATCATTAACATAGTCGTTCCATTAAAGTATCACTATCTCGGTAGTGCATTATTATTCTAACGTTATCAATCCGCTTAGTTGTTCAACATTCTCATTCCATTTCCAATAATATACTTCCCAAATTTGCTAAATCCAACATTCCGGTTCTTCTAGCTAGTTCCGAAACTATCGGATTGGTTCAAAAGACACCATATGGCGTCGGCTAGCGTCGGACAGGGGTCTTGGGTTCGAGTCTGGTGGGCAGCAACACAAAACGCATGGGCGGCTTGGTATCCTCACGTCCCCGGTTCTAGTCCTGAGACAAGCAAAGAATGAGATAAGTAGATTGTTCAGTTCCCCGAGGTCTCGAGTTCGAGACTTTGCAACGACTTAAAATGAGATTTTTTTGGAACGATCAGGAGATTGCAGTTCGAACCTCCGGGACAACAAGAAGCGTGGAATTATCACCAAGTAAACACACGGAGGTCGTCGGTTCGAATGTTGTGGGGCGCAGCACTGCAAGCGGCTAACAACTGGTGTTGATCGAGGTCTCCGGTTCGACTCCCCCTTGCATAAGTCACGTGTATATATATATATCTTCAACCTTCAGTTGTACGTTAAGCATAGAAGAGCAGAGTTTCACTTACCCGTCAGTGAGTCCAACGGTGGTGTGGTGATGGGAGGCTCCGGCGGTCGTGGTGGTGGCGGAGGGTGTAGGAAGAGGTGGTCATGTGGTGTTGAAGAGACTCAGAAGCTCGCAAAAGACTGGAGTACTGTGTGCTTCGTTGAAGAGGGTCGACGGGAATTAAGGTATCGGCGTTGGCAGAGCTTGGATGTCAGTGGAGAGATCGGGAGAGTTGCAAGACGGGGTTAGATATCGGAGCAAGGTTCACCGGCTTCAATGTGGTTGTTACGCCTTCAATGCCGGTGTGAATGGCCTCAGTAATGGCGACCGTTACTTGTTGACGAAGACCGGCAAAGCGGAACGTCTTTGCATAAAGAAGGCAGGAGGAAAGGTAATGTTGGAACGTGAGTGATGGAAGGGGACAATTTGGGCCGGGGTAGTGAAGGAAGTGAAAGTGGACCTAGTAAAGAGAAAGGAGAGATCGCAGGTCAAGGAAAGGAAAGGAAAGTTGGGCCAGGTCAAGGGAGGGCATGATGGGCCGGAGCAAGGGATGGTATGGTGGGCTGAAGTAGGGAGAGAAGACAAGTTGACCCGTCAAGGAGAGAGATCTGGTGGCTTCACGGTTCGCTAAACCGGCTGAACAAGTCCGGTTCGGTTTAGGATCAGGTAGGAAACTCTCTTAGAGTAGGGAGTAGGGACTTATAATAGCCGTTGGATTAATACAGATGAACGTCCAATATTTAACATTGTTTATGGTAATAATTAATGAGAATATTATATTGCCTCTAATAGAATTATGATAAAAAAAAAACATTTTAACGACCAAATTTTCTCTATAAAATATTTTTTTAGGTGAAGTTTCTCTATAAAATATAGTAACGACCCAATATAAAAATAAATTATTTAGAATTGCTCGTTAAATTTGCTCGTTAAAATTTGTAATATGGAAAGAATTCTGGTTAAATTTGGTCATTAAATATTTTATAAGAAATTTAATCGCTAAATTATTTTCGTATTAGGTCATTATTATATTTTATAGAGAAAATTTGGTCGTTAAATTTTTTTTATGTAATTAATACAGTCATCGTTAAAATTTTGTGGGTAGTCAAATCTTGGACGTTAAATATTTTGTGGGTCGTTAAAATTTTATAGAGAAAATTTGGTCATTAAAATGTTTTTTTAATCATATTTTAACTACCAAAACAAATTTTAACGATCAATCCTAACAAATTTAACGATCAAATTTATTAACGATCAAATTTCTCTATAAAATATATTAACGACCAAATATATTAATGACCAAATATATTAATGACCAAATATATTAACGATCAAATTTCTTATAAAATATATTAACGATCAATTGCTTCAACGTTTATTTTTGGGATAGCCCAAAAATAAGAAATCTGTTTTCCTAATTTGTATCTTATTTAATGAATGAATAATGAAAAGTGAACAATCATGTGATTTCTCACATTGGGAAGCTTATTATGCACCTTCCATCATGAACGTACAAATTTTAATCCAACGGATCTTAGGAGTTCCTATTCCGTACTCTAAGGGTTGTTCATACCGGATCCTGACCCTATATATATATATATATATATATATATATATATATATATATATATATATATATATATATATATATATATATATATATATATATAATCTTGAAACTTGACTCGGATCTTGGGAAAATTTTAATTAAACTAATTATCTAAAATTCTGAATTTTTCCGGTTATTACATCAGTCCCCCCTTAAAATAAGTTTCGTCTTGAAACTTAGGGTGACGTACGGTTAGTCCGAGTTTCGGACTTCCGAATCATAAATATTATTATTCTAAGAAGAAATTTCTTTTCTTTAAACCCGGTCGAACATGTATCACACGCATCCCAAGGGCAAATATCAATATATATAATCACTCAAGGTCTAATTGTGGAGTATATAATAAACACATAATACATAAATGGTCTCAACACTAACTCGTCCAAACTACAGTCGACACTAGCTCGGTATACTTCTCCGGGTACGAGCTCCTAATATTATCCTCCGTCTCCCAGGTAGCCTCATCAATTCCCTGTCGGGACCACTGAATCTTCAGCATCAGGATCTCCTTCGACCACAGTCGTCTAACACTCCTCTCCAAAATAGCTACCAGGCACTCCATGTAAGCTGGTCCCCAAGGTGGTATGTATCTACTCCCAAAACCTCAAAGTAGTCCATCTCTATATGAGACGATGGTCCGGGGCACTCCATGCAGTCTCACGATCTGTCGCGTGAACTATTCAGCTAACCGACTCACTGACCACGTTTCCTTGGTGGTGATGAACGGCCGATCTTGGTGAGCCTATCCACCACTACCTCAAATAACATCAAACTCCTACTAGACCTCAACCTGGTGACAAAGTCCATCGATATGTCATCTCACATCCACTGCAGGACCAACAGTGGGGGAAAGCTCTCCTTCGGTCAGTGGTGCTCAGTCTTGACCTGTTGGCAGGTCGCACATTATGCCACCAATATGGTCACATCCGGCTTCAGACCACTTTTAGTAGGAGTATCTAACGTCTTGGTACATCTTACTAGCACCTGGGTTACCGAGTAAGGTGTAGAATGAGCCTCCTGCAGTATCCTCTATCTCAGACTCTCAGCTCCTCCTCCAAAGGGACACAAACACATCCTTGGCGTTTCATCACTCCATCCCCCTATCACAAACTATGGTGTATCATCCCGGGACATCCTCTCCCAGATTCGGGATATGGTAGGGCAATTTTCTTGCTTCTGTCGGATTTTATCCAACAAATCCGGCACAAGCTCGAAAGCACTATAGTACCAGTCGATGTCTGGAGACTGGATCCCTACCTCTAGTCCGTCTAGATTCTTCTATAGATCAGGTAGAGTTGTCACCTGACTATAGCCTTCTCTTGAGGCGTCTTCCTACTCAATGCATTAGCGACTGCCTTCATCTACCCCATGTGGTACCGGGTTTCTAGATCCTAGTCCTTGACCAGCTCCAATTATCCTTATCTTTAACTCTTCAAGCTCCCTTGATATCGTCCGGATCACACAAGGCGGTTAGTCTTACTCCGTACACAAGGGGGAGGTCAATTTTCTTTACCTCCAAAAATGGTTTTATGGTGTGTTGGATCGGTTTTCTGACATATATTCTCACGTTGCTTTTAACTGACCTGTTATTCTGCCGCTTAAATATTTATCGGTCACCCTCTAATGATTGACGTCTCACCCCCTTCTCCGTTACTGGGTAACATTAAATCTATCCGTTCGACCATGTTTATAAGTCTTGTTACGAGCCTTCTCATTCAGTGTGATGGCCCACCTTCTGACTTGCTTAACTAGTTCGTTAAGTGATGCCGGTAATTCTGAGTGCAATATTGCCTTTCGTTTGAGCGTCTCTTCCCGGGTGTTTTCACGATCCTCCGGTTTCTCTTTGAGTAGTATTGTTTCTCCATGACCGTCCCGGTCCACGGGTCGTCTTATCGGTCTCGTCTTTTCTATTCTCAAGGTGGTGCTCTGACTCAGGTTGTCTGTATCCTTAACTATCCTTTTCGCAGGGGCGGTTATTCTCAACCGTCCATACAAAACTTGTGGTATCCCTACACTATTAATTGTTCACTTCTTGGTGCTCGGGGATTCTCTTCACTTGTCAACTGGTCTCCGGGGAATTGCATACTTCATCATAACAGATCCATCTGGTTGTCGGCGTAGTCTTCGTCAAACATGTCTTGGTGATATTTTACAGTAACTTCTTTGGACATATACAAGCTTCACTTGCGGGTTGGTTATCTGATGTGAGACTTGTTGTTCCGTAAGTGTACCCAACTCATCTCTTAATTTCCACGGTCTTTATACTACGAGTAAGTGTCCGTTTCCGTTGTTCCTTCCACTTTCGGTATCTCATTCTTTCTTAGGTCAAAATGTCAACCTGTCCTTTCCAGCTACAATCGTCTGGCTTATAAATCATTCTCAAAAGTGATGGCATCCTAACCACTACATATGTATCAAGGCTCTTCTCTTTCTCGGCTTCTGTGTCTCACCCTTTCTTATTGGTTCCTTATCAACATCAGCCTACGACACTCCACTGTTCAATGGGAGAATGCTTTGTTGTTTCTACTTCTTTTCCTTTTTGTCGGCCGTAGGTCGGGTGTAACTCCTTCTTCGGTTTCTTAAATTCCGTTACTTGGTTCCTTCTTCATATCTTAATCGATGTTGTTCATTTGCTAGCGAATACTTGACTTCTAGTGCGGGCGATCGAAGCTTCTCCAACTTATTTCCGCCATCCAACCGACAGGATTGTGCGTCATGGCACTGTGTGATGACTTATTCTTGCATTCCTCTAAGCACTATGATATTCTCCTCTTCCATTTCCCGTTTCTTGGGAATATCTCTTATCATTGGCATCTTGAGTTCTTGTCCAAAGGACGCCTTTGTTGTATCTCGCGTTTTTTTCCGCATCGTTTCCACCCGCTCTTCCTTCTTATGGTGCAACTTGATATAATTGAAGTTATTGCAGTTTCGTCCGTCAATCTTGTATTATTGGAACTCACAACCGTCGTATTTCTAGAGTCTGGGATCATTCTTTGAACCCTGGAGCTCCCTCCGAGGTATGACCTGGGTTGGTTGGTCGTGTCTTCGAATTCCTGGTACCAACGGGGTCATACTTTTAGTACTCCATATTCCGTCCTCTCGTCTTCAGAATGTTTTATTCCTCCACTTACGCGCTTAGTTGGTACCACTTTATTAATTTTACCCCGTGCGGAATGGGTGGAAATGTAATTTCTTTTTACCACAACCCGTCACGGTTACTATCTTGGTGTGCGCCGTCTATACGAGACTAACGACAATAACTAACTTCGACGTACAAAGTCACACTAACTTACTACTACTGAGATCTGCAGAGTGGAGCGGTGGTTTCCGTGTTGTAACACCCCGAATTCTGGGAACTCGGAGCGTTATTGGCTAGGACACCGCAGTGGTTTTTGGCCTTAGTTTGACAACAATAACTACGGACCTTGCAACAAGACACAAATATTAAAAGTCAAATCTTTATAAAAGATAACAATAAGTTTTAAAAGACACAACTCAACACAACAACAACCAATATCTGGAATGAAAACAATTTTAAGGACAATAAAATAAACTTTATAAACAACCCACATTGCTAGTACAGAAACCCGACTGACAACTCCACTCCCATTTTCTTGGTTGAGATCTAACCTGCAAAGTCTAACAATACGGTAAAACCGTTATCTACAATTCTAATACTAAGGTCATTAAGGCACAGACACATCCAAGGAAGTACGGTAAATCACTCAGCATGCAACACACAATATCCCGGTTATTATCTTTTATTTTGGTGAAATTTGTCATCTATATTTCCAGCTTTTCAAGGTAGCACAAGAGTCTCCCGACTCTTGCCCCGTCCCCGTTAACCAGTAGGACTGATTTTGATGCATTCTTCTGTATACGCAACTGGACTAGTCGCAGGGAAATCTCCCGGCACCCTCGGCCCAGACAGAAAGCTACGGCACGTTGTAATACACTTGTGCCTCTCTTTAGAAATTTAAAAGCACTGATCAAGTTCGTTCGTTTTATTTCACAATCATAACATACACTACCCTAGTGCACACTCAACAAAAAAAGGTAACTTATGGACACACACTACCCTAGTGCACACTACCCTAGTTCGTTCATTTTTCAAAATCTTTGTATTATAGATTTG
Source organism: Fagopyrum tataricum (assembly GCA_002319775.1). Classification (NCBI taxonomy): domain Eukaryota; kingdom Viridiplantae; phylum Streptophyta; class Magnoliopsida; order Caryophyllales; family Polygonaceae; genus Fagopyrum; species Fagopyrum tataricum. Next base: position 45,231,749 of record CM008283.1, read on the forward strand.
TAATTAGGTAAACCAAAGATAAAAGTTAGGAAATATATTTTAGATATTTAGTTTAGTAAAAAAGAATTTTTTGCTTAATTAGTTGGTTAGAAAAAAAAATTAATCCGATAAATTTTGTGAGCCCGCCACATTAGCATTAATGTCGCCTGTTTTAGTATAGGTATATAGATTTTTTTTTAATAAATTACATATAAAATAAAAAAGAATAATTTACAAAAAAACACCCCTTATTTAACCCATTTTCACTTAACCACCTCTTTTATATATATATATATATATATATATATATATATATATATATATAATATATATATATATATATATTCAATTAACAAAATTCCATCCGCTAACAAATCACCACCTAATTTATCCTTTATTAAAATTCCATCCAAATGTTGGTGGGTCCATAACAAAATTAAAAATTAAGTTGAAAAATAAATAATAAAATTGAGAAAAATCTAAAAACTAATTTTATTTTGATACAATTAATTTGAAAACCCCAATCTAAGCAAAACTTGATCATCCTTCCATTTTGATCTACAAGAAGTTTTCAAGGATGAAGCTCAACCTAGCGATAATTCAGATCGATTATACCTAAGCCATCAAAAGAAGAGTATTTTCATCTTCCGGTCAACACATTTCTTCAATATGCCAAATTCAAGAGATTTTCTTAACGGTTTTATTGTTTGCCTTGTTTTTGAGGATCAAATTGACAACAATTCATTTTAACAGGAGCTTTGATTCTCCTCCAGGTTCAATGCTTCCTTTACATAAATTAAATCAAAGGAAGTGTTCAATTCAATTGGAAACCAGACAACCACCAACGCAGTCCTTGAGAAAATGAGCTTTACATTAGTAATTATCAGTCCATAAGAGGGGAAGGAGAAGATCATACATCACTTGTGAATGAAGCCATGAAAAGTGTTACGTGGCTATGAAAAAAACAAAATCTCTTTTTATTAGATATTTCTATTATATTATTTTATTTCACAAATACTTTTCAATTTTGATCAGGGTCCCACAAATATTAGGATAAAACTCTAACCGAAGTAAAATAAAGGTTGAGATTTATTAACATACTAGCTAGGATATGAGGTGGTTAAGTGAAAAAAAAGAGGTTGTTAAGTGAAAATGGGTTAACTAAGAGGTGATTTTATGGAGTTTACTCAATAAAAAAATACCAAAACAAATTATGTTTCTAATGTCGGTGCACAACCCACATCTTTTGGAATAAAATAATGCATAAATGGACGGCTGACAAGAAAAGTTGTTAGGTAGCAAAACAAGTACATTTTATTAGGGGTTCTTACTTCAAACTTCGATGCACCAATTTTAGGAAAAGTTAGATATCTAATATTTTTTTAATGTTTAGAAACCTCTGTTGTATGTGGTCTAATTAAAGCTAATTTTTTTAATTTAGCAAATAACAACAAAATATTAAAAAAACAAATTATTATTCTTGATGTTGTATAATTAAAATACGTGATTTTTAAACGTACCGGCGAAAATTGCTATTCGTCACCGTAACTACGCACTTCGCGTGCGTAGTTGAGAATTCACCAACTACGCACTTAGGGTGCGTAGTAGTAGTTAATTCCCCCCCCTCCCTACTCCTACTACGCTTCCCAAGTGCGTAGTTCACTTTGTTCAATTTTTTTTAATTTTTTCTGGACTCCAACTACGCACCCCCATATGCGTAGTTGAAGTCCACTCAACTACGCACGCGAAGTGCGTAGTTTTGGTTACAAATAGTAATTTTCACCGGTACGTCTAACAATCCCCTTAAAATATATTAATATTTAATTTAATTGGATTAGTATTCTAACAAATCTTTTTTTAAAGCCGTTAACCACATCACGTTACATATCCACGCCTAATTATAGACATCTCCTAAGATGTACGAAGAACACTGAATCGAAACTACATGAATCTCATAAGGCGTTTAAATTCATCAAAACAAAAACAAATTGAAGTGTTCCCATCATACTTCCTTTCTGTCAAGATAAATCCCAACAACGAAACAAACTTCATAATTCACAACAATTGACAATGTCACCTCTTGAATGGAAGAAGGTGACTACAACGGTTCTACAAATGACCGATCCATTAAGGTTTCTCTCATTCACAATTTGTGTGTTAGATTATTCTTATTTTCAACTCTACCACTACGGTGGTTATACGTTTGACCCTAAACGACGCCCTCCACCACTCCTTGATATGTGAGACTTTCTATTTTTAATTTTTTTTCCTCATCAAACATTGAGGTCAATGTTTATGTCAAGTATAGGGTATTTTGCATTATGTCTACATTTAACTTCAGCGAATGTATGTTTGTAATAATTATTCTACTTATTACGTATGCCTATGTTCTCTTTTTGTCATATGCTTATGCTTGTACTCCTCATTCTTTTTCAAAAACCCCTTCTAATTTTTGTGCTATCTTATTTACCAATATTTTTTGGATAGATATTTTTCAAAAATTTAAATTTTCACTTCAATTCTAGTACCGGTTGAGGATGCTTGAGATCTCGATCTTCAACCTTGTCTATGCCATTTAATTTTGAATATAATGATGTTGCCTTGTGAGGTTTCTTTTATCCTTACGCGTACAATGTTTATGTATTTTTTAAGGACTTTCCCTCTTAGTATCCTCAATGTTTAAACTTTTTTTTTTATCTTGTTATCCACAAGTTTTCAAAATTTCTTCTTGGTATCCTCAAACTTCTAATTTATTTCCCTCCGTGTCCTTTTTTTTTTGTTATTTTAAACAAATTATTTGTTAAAGTAAAAAAACCCAAATTTTTTTTATATGTCAATAATTATAAACATTTGATTATTAAGTGTAACTAATATATAAATGTTTGATTGTTAAGTGTTACTGATATAAAGTTTTTAATTTTATTTTGTTTTATACTGGCAATTAAATAAAGCCTAATCTTTTTTTTTTATGTTTAAAATTAAAGTTATTTATTTTATATTACTCATGTTCATGAAAGAGGATATAATTATAATTTTTGCATCGGACTCACAATACAAAGAACAAAACACGCCTATAAAGAATTAAATTCACAAATACTCAGAAGTAATTCTCGAGTTACAACTACGAATACCCTTTTGATTTGCTTAACCAAAACTAGAAGTCACGAAAGAAAAATTAGGTAAGGATTTAATGATAGAGTTTACGGGATGGAGAAAAGTACGGATCACCCCATATCCCCAAGAAAATTGATCAAAACCCTAACACTGAAAAGACGAAACTGTAACACCCCAAATCCGTAGGACTCGAGGTGCTACTGGGCTAGGATCTCACAATGGATCCTGACCCTAGCATGACAACAACTTCACTGATCTTATAACAAAGCACATATAGAATAAAACCAAAACATAAAACTTATATAAAAGTATCCAAAAGGTTTATACAAACTGCTGAGTACAATAAAACAGAACACATATACATATCATAAAGTCCCATCCCACGAGTACGACCCCCAGTGTACGGAGCCCTTAGCAGATCGCCCTCTCTGAATCACCCTGCAGCTCTCCTATCCTGCAAAGAATCTACAACACGGTATAAAACCGTTAGCTAACATACACATATATAAGAAGATGCAGGAGCACACGCACACACAGGAATCATAAACATAACATCATGCTGTCACACATTTACCCGGTTTATTATCTTAAAAATAAACATCGTCCAGTACTCCACTCATGAGTAAATATATAAATATCTCAATATAAACATAGATGACACGAGGAATATAACCCTCGCCTCTCGAGAATAGTGCCAGCTGGAGTGGGGATCCGGTACCACCTCCCGTGTACCCTATGGGAGTGGACAGGTGTCCGGCCCACTGAGCCATACTGGCCTGCCCGTAGAGAACCTCCAGACTCCCAGCGGGATGAAAGGACAAGTTGTCACGGCCCTACAATGGGCAATCAATAGACCATAGGTCGGTAATAATAATATCACAAACGGGCTAATAAGCATAAACACACACCACTCAAGCATACATCCAATATAAGGATGACAGCTAAGTAAGTCCTATGGACTTACCTCAACCTCAGGAGTCTCAGACTCAAACACAATCGGCTCCGCTCTGGAGATCAACACAACCTAAACAAGGTATAACACAACATCACAACCCTATCCATACCAAGGGGTCAAACCTAGACCCAAGGGATCCATACGGATCATATTCCAACTCGTAACCTCAAGGCCGTAACCGGCATAAACAGTTCCGTACTCGAACTCATTCTAACCTCATACTCGTACTTAGCATGCCACTACTGCTCACACTAGGAAAGGAAAGGATCTACCTAGCTTTAGGTAGAACCGGAACAAAACGCACCTGCGGGGCACAGGGGACGAAGGGGTGAAAGTAGGTGGCCGCGGGCGCGGCGGGACGTGGCCGCGGGAGCGGTGACACGGGACGTGGGCGGCCGCAGGCACGCCGCTGGCGCCTGGACAATGTCGCCGCGGGGGCGGTGACTCTTGGTCGCGGGGGCGGCGAAACGCAGAACGCGATTCTGCAATTCTCCTTCGGTTCTTCACGTGATCTATTCACGTCTTCTCTCATCCAAAGCCAAGCCCATACACATATATACACATACAACATCAGAACGCACCTAGACAAGCATCTAACCCTAAGCTATGAACGAAGAACAAGAAAGGAAAAAGAGAGAAGAAGAATCCTTACCACACTTGTAGTCTAAGACTGCAGGAGAGCTCAACATACACCAAGGCTGGCTTCCAAGCCCAGCATAACCTCAGCCAACACTCACACAAGGTACCACACGCACAAAAATCTCACAAAACTCTTCCACAACTCAAGAACAAGATCCCAGGGAGCAAGGGAAGCAAAGAACGTGGAGAGAAGCTGGAGAAGAAGATGAAGAAAAACCCTTGATCAACCAAAGGTAAGAAGGAGCAAAGTAAAGGGGTAAAGCACGGGTCAACAGGGTCAAAGAAGACGGCTGCAGCCGCCGGAAACCGCAGGGGTGGTCCAGGAAGCCGCAGGGGCGGCCGGCCGCAGGGGCGGCGCCGTGAACCCGCGGGGGCGGCTAAACCAACCTCGGCCAAAGTCAATCTCGGCCAAGGTCTGGTCTCGGTCCGAAAGACTAGGGTCTCACATCTCACCCCCCTAAAAATAAGTTTCGTCCCGAAACTTACAAAGTCCTAAAACCACTCGGACTCAACATCGAGATACACTCTCTCTATCGGAGGTATGACCTCTCGTACCTAAGGTATCAACCCATATGACACTATACCTCAACAGATCACACTACTATCCGGGGCATAGAGGAACATCTCTAGCCAAACCATCATCAGGGCATGGAGAAGACATCTCCATCCAAACTATGTCCATCAAATAGCATGGAGGTAGGAACAATCTCCAGCTATCTCTAATCGTCGTATCACAATAGCATGGAGGTAAGAACCATCTCCAGCTATACCTAACAGTCGTACTAGCACAACAGGATCTAGTAAGATCATATACACATCATATCACAGCTAGCACGAAATAAACACAGTATGGCATATAAGCACATAAACACATAAGCATATACACTCACCGAGGTAAAGCTAACATCTACCCGGTGATTCCCCTGGTACTCCTATCTCAACATAAAACTCAGGATAGTTCCTCTGGATACTATCCTCAGTCTCCCAGGTAGCCTCATCAGGTCCTCATTTCGACCACTATATCCTCAACATAGGAATGTCCTTCGAACGCAGGCGTCTCATACCTCGCTCTAGGACTGCAATAGGATGCTCAACAATCGTGTGGTCCGACTCAACCATCAAATCATCATAACTCACGATATGTCTCGGATCTGGTATGTACTCCCAATCCGATCCAAAATCTCGAACGGTCCGACATATCGGGGCTCAACTTCCCCTTACCGCCAAATCGCCTCACTCCTCGTGTTGGGGACACTCTCAGCCACACATGGGCTCCAATTCTAACTCTAGAGGTCTACGCCTCTTATCTGTATATGACCTCTGACGGCTTTGCGTAGTCAACATACATTCTCGAATCAATGCTACTCGAGCCATATCATCCTGAATCTGATCAGGTGTCACACCCCTGGCTGTACCAGGCTCATCCCAGCATAACGGTGTACGATATCTCTGCCCATACAATGCCTCATAAGGGCCATCCCAACAGATGCATACTAAAACACAAACTCGCAGCAAATTCTTCAGCGTCTGAATGATCCTCTCTAACTGACCATCTATCCGAGGATGGAACGCAGTAATAAAATATAAACTCGTCTCCAGGGCAGTTTGTATCTGCTGCCAGAACCTCGAGGTAAATCGTCTATCTCGGTCTGAGACGATCGTCCTCGGTACACCATGGAGTCTCACTATCTACCTAGTGTACTCCTCAACTAATCTGCTCACCGGCCACGTCTCCCTAATAGGAACGAAACGTGCCGTCTTCCTCAATGTGTCCACCCTGACCCAAATGACATCAAAACTCCAGCTCAGTCCCAGCTCGGTCATAAAATCTATGGTGACGTCCTCCCACTTCTTCTGTGGAACAAGAAGTGGATGGAACTCACCTCCAAGTCTGCAATGCTCTATCTTGACCTGTTGGCAGGGCGCACACTGTGCCACAAATCGGCTACATCGGCTTTAGCCCTTTCTACCAATATAAACGTCTCAAGTCCTGATATATCTTACCCGTACCTGACTGTACAGAGTAAGGTGTACAATAAGTCTTCTGTGAAATCCTCTGTCTCAGCTCACAAGTACACAGACGCGACCGCGGCGTTTCAAAATTCCATCTGCTCCTAGCAGGAACTGTGGTGCCTCATCCCGAGACATCCTACCTCGTACCCTCATCGAGATCTGGCAGGTCTCCTACTTCTGTTGGATCTCACTCAACAGCTCAGGTAGAACCTCTAAAGTACTCAGCCGGGTATCCTCATCCGGAAACCAAAAGTCCAACTTTAATCAGACCAAATCCTTCAATACCTTCTCGCGGTGCCCAAACAGAAGCAGAAGTCAAACGTCTCTTCAGCTCCTCAAAACTCTATACACACTGATCAAACCATACAAATCTGGTAGTCTTCCTCATCAAACTCATCAGTGGACGGGCAATCACAGAAAATCCCTCCACGAAGCGTCTGTAATAACGGGTAGGCCAAGGAAACTACGTACTTCCTTGACGTTCGTCGGTGTAGTCCATGTTGCTACTGCCTCAATCTTGGCTGAGTCCATCTTAATTCCTTCGCTGATACCACATGACCCAGGAATGCTACCTCTGACATCCAGAACTCACTCTTAGAGAACTCAACATAAAGTTCTCTATCCCGCAAAGCCTACAACCCAATCCTCAGTTGTCCTCGGCACATCCTGCTCTCTCACCCTCAGCTGGTGATATCTTGAGCGCCGGTCCATCCTGGAAAATACTGTCATTCCCTGAAGTTGATCTAATAAGTCATCCATACACGACAATGGATATTTATTCTTAATGGTCACCTTGTTCAGCTCTCTATAATCACTACACCGTCTCACGATCCGTCCTTCTTCCGTACGAAGAGCACAGGTGCTCCCCATGGAGATATACTAGGGTGACTAAAAACTCTTCTCGGCCAACTCCTCAGGTTGCTTCTTCAGCTCCAACATCTCAATAGACGCCATCCGATATGGTCCTTCGAGATCTATCTCATACCAGGCTCTAACTTGATACCAAAGTCCACACTCCTCTGAGGCGGCAAACCGGACGATTCAGCGAACACATCTGCAACTCACAGACCACTGGGATATCCTCTAATGCTGGACTCTCCCCCTCCTTCATGACATAAAACCAAAAGACCTCTCATCTATGTGCAAACAATCTAACTGCTCAAATCGCACTGATAACCATACTAGATTTTCCAAGGTCCCATCCTCGGAAAACCTCTATCTGTCCTAACTCGGTAGAAAAGTAACGGTCCTCCTACCTATATCTAAGACTGTAGAAAGTCCATCCATCCAATCCATACCTAGTATGGCTTCTTCATGCTCTAATGGCATGACAAAGAAGTCAACTAGTAAAACACGGGTCCCTACAGAAATGGGACAGTCACGAATCTCATGGGTACCTCTGACCCTAATACCATCGGGTAACCCTATACTAAAGGGTATCCCCTCAATCATATCTAAACTCAAACACTCACTACAAGCATCAGATATAAAAGAAGACATAACTCCAAAATCAAACAACTCTAACATGTAAATCATGGATCAGAATGGTACCTGTAACAGGCGGTGCAACTGGCTCCTCCGCACTCCTCAGCTAAAAAACTCGGCCCTGTGACGCTCTGGTGTCAGTGGTGCTCCCACCACGACCTCTGCCTCTACCCAACCCAGGAGCAAATCCCTGAGTGGTAGGACGATTTGGGACTCTCGGTTGTCCCTGTATTTGCTGCTGTTGAGGTGGCCTCTGTCCACCTCCCGCTATACTGGCAGGAGTAGAACCCTGCTGAGACGAAGCTCCGCCCTGTCTACAGAAAACAGCTCTGTGACCTCGTCCACCACAAGTGAAGCAAGTCACTATCTGCCTTGTACACTCTGGTCTGATATGTCCATACTCTGCACAGTTGAAACACTGTCGTACCCTATCTGTAGCTGATGCAGATGAGGGCTGACTCTGGCAGCTCTAGCCTCGTCCTGAGCCAACAGCTCCTCTAGTACCACTGGTCTGCCCAGTACGCTGTCTCTTCTCAGACCCTCCGGTCTGAGAAGCTCTCCTCTGACTAACCCGCTCACGCTCATAATCGGCGGCTCTATCCTGGTAGTCCATCAAGGACTCACAATGAAATCTCGCCATATAGGCCCGGGTGGCATCCCTTAGTCGTCGGGAAAACAAATATACATGCTGATCCACAGAAGGTGCAGCTGGTCCCAGCAATGCCAGCTCCTTCTGAAATCTCCGGATAGCCTCAGAGACTGGTACATCCTCAAACCCAGCCTCCACAAAATCTCGCAGTTTCTCCATCCTCAGTGAGGCAGGGCAGAAACGCTCTCTAATCATAGTCCGCATCTGAACATAACTGTCAACCTGTGCTCGTACAGACCTCCACCAGTGCTGTGCTAAGTCTCTGAACAGAGTCTGCACTAACTCTATCTGCCTATCTGCTGGGCATCTAATGGACTCCAAAGCTGAGTCCACATGTCCAATCGACAACTCAACCTCGAGCCCCACCTTCCCAGAGAAAGGGGGTACACCCATATGGTGAAATGCCTTCAACCAAGTGTCTGGTCTAGGCCCTCTATGCTCCTCTATAACTCGAGCAATCTCAGCAACAGGCGCCGGTGCAACTAGCACCTGAGTAACCCCGTTGGACCTCTCAGATTGTCCCTCATGTACTGGTAGATCTGGAACAAGTCTACATGCTCTGACAGCCTCCTCTACTCGCCGGATATACTCACGAAACTCTGGTCCTCCCATGGAGACATAATCCGAGGCATATGACCGGACTCGTTGTGGACCCTGTCCCCCAGCTACGCCGTTCCCAGTCTCAAGAACAACACTCTCGGCAACGTCCTCATGAACCTTTTCCGCTGCGCGTGGATCAACAACGGAAGTCCTACCCCGTCCTCTACCCAGAGGGGGTCTCCCTCTACCTCGTCCTGCTGCAAGTAAGGCTCTAGTCTGAACCATCTGCAGAGGACGTAAACCTAACTCAGAAGGCTATATATATGCCGTATGTATATATCAAATCAATCACAACAGAATATCTATATATATATATATATATATATATATATATATATATATATATACTGTCGAGATCTTCAGAGGGGCGATGGCTCACGTACACGATATCCCAAAACATTTTGTACTCATTTCAAAACCAAAACCTTTTGAAAAGTCAGACCCCTTTCGGGTTCTGTTTATTTATCTATTCGAACTTTATTGCAGATTACTAGTGACATTGTTGTCAACCTGGGCTCTAATACCACCTTTGTAACACCCCAAATCCGTAGGACTCGGAGTGCTACTGGGCTAGGATCTCACAGTGGATCCTGACCCTAGCCTGACAACAATTTCACAGATCTTACAACAAGGCACCGATAGATTAAATACAAAACATCAAACTGTTATAAAAGTATCAAAAGGTTTATACAACGCTGCTAAGTACAAACAAAACATAACGTATATACATGATCAAAATACCCCGTAACCCACGAGTACGACCCCAGTGTACGGAGCCCTCAGCAGATCACCCACTCTGGATCACCCTGCAACTCTCCTATCCTACAAGGAATCTACAACACGGTATAAAACCATTAGCTAACATACACATATATAAGAAGATGCAGGAGCACACGCACACACAAGAATCATAAACATAACATCATGCTGTCACACATTTACCCGGTTTATTATCTTAAAAATAAACATCGTCCAGTACTCCACTCATGAGTAAATATGTAAATATCTCAATATAAACATAGGTGACATGAGGAATATAACCCTCGCCTCTCGGGAATAGTGCCAGCTGGAGTGGGGATCCGGTACCACCTCCCGTGTACCCTATGGGAGTGGACAGGTGTCCGGCCCACTGAGCCATACTGGCCTGCCCGTAGAGAACCTCCAGACTCCCAGCGGGATGAAAGGACAAGTTGTCACGGCCCTACAATGGGCAATCAATAGACCATAGGTCGGTAATAATAATATCACAAACGGGCTAATAAGCATAAACACACACCAATCAAGCATACGTCCAATATAAGGATGACAACTAAGTAAGTCCTATGGACTTACCTGAACATCGGGAGTCTCGGACTCAAACACAATCGGCTCCGCTCTGAAGATCAACACAACCTAAACAAGGTATAACACAGCATCACAACCCTATCCATACCAAGGGGTCACACCTAGACCCAAGGGATCCATACGGATTATATTCCAACTCGTAACCTCAAGGCCGTAACCGACATAAACAGTTCCGTACTCAAACTCATTCTAACCTCATACTCGTACCTAGCATGCCACTACTGCTCACACTAGGAAAGGAAAGGATCTACCTAGCTTTAGGTAGAGCCGGAACAAAACGCACCTGCGGGGCACAGGGGACGCATGGGCGAAAGTAGGTGGCCACGGGCGCGGCAGGACGTGGCCGCATGAGCGGTGACACGGGACGTGGGCGGCCGCAGGCACGCCGTTGGTGCAACCCTGGCGCCTGGACACTGTCGCCGCGGGGGCGGCGAAACGCAGAACGCGATTCTGCAATTCTCCTTCGGTTCTTCACGTGATCTATTCACGTCTTCTCTCATCCAAAGCCAAGCCCATACACATATATACACATACAACATCAGAACGCACCTAGACAAGCATCTAACCCTAAGCTATGAACGAAGAACAAGAAAGGAAAAAGAGAGAAGAAGAATCCTTACCACACTTGTGGTCTAAGACTGCAGGAGAGCTCAACATACACCAAGGCTGGCTTCCAAGCCCAACATAACCTCATCCAACACTCACACAAGGTACCACACACACAAAACTCTCACAAAACTCTTCCACAACTCAAGCACAAGATCCCAGGGAGCAAGGGAAGCAAAGAACGTGGAGAGAAGCTGGAGAAGAAGATGAAGAAAAACCCTTGATCAGCCAAAGGTAAGAAGGAGCAAAGTAAAGGGGTAAAGCACGGGTCAACAAGGTCAAAGAAGACGGCTGCAGCCGCCGGAAACCGTAGGGGCGGTCCCGGAAGCCGCAGGGGCGGCGCCGTGAACCCGCGGGGGCGGCTAGACCAACCTCGGCCAAGGTCTGGTCTCGGCCCGAAAGACTAGGGTCTCACAGAAACTCAACCACCTTGATTCTCGCACGAATAGTGCTCTACTATAATTGGTATTGTAAATGCCAAAAAAGATATTGTTGGTTGGTCAACCAAATATACATATAAGGTCTAATCCAATAAACACTTAAATCCATCCCTCATGTCCCAAAATGTACACATACCGAATTAAATTCACGGATAGTCGGATATAATTCTCGGAGAGATGAGAAACTCTTTCTTTAAATATGAAATTTCTCTGTATTATGATAGTTTTGTAGCGATATAAATCCCAAGATACGACTGCAAATACCCTTGTGATTTGCGTAACCAAAACTAGAAATCACGAACCAAGCCTATGGAGTACTCTTTGATTCGATGATGAAAAATAGAAGAAGCAATGGAGGATGTTGTGATTCTGTGTGGAATGAGACACTAGAATTCCATTGATATAGAATCTTGGGAGAGGTAATGACATGGAGAAAAACCGCAATGACCACATATTGCCTTAGGGAATCGACAAAAACCCTAACGACAAAAAAGACGAAGCTCAACCACCTTGATTCTCACGCAAAAGGTGCAACCGATTGGGTTTAGATCGGTCCAAAATAATAGCGTTGGATATCGAACCCAAGCTACGTATAGGGTCTAATCCAATCCACATTCGAACAATACTTGTTGTGAGTTTATCGATAGGGATAAAAAAGACTAAAGTTCATCGATAAGGGCAATAATTTATAAGACATGTGTTTAGTGGGGGTTAAAAACAATTAAAACTTGTTGTGAATTACAACAAGTTTTAATTTTTGATGTGAATTATGCATGCAGAAATCACCTAAATACTTCATTGTGAATACGGACCTTTTTTTTAAAGATGAAATTTTATTTTCCTATATTTTTATTATAACAAAATCAATTGTTAAATTTTAGGTAAGTTAGTTCAAACGAAAATTATAAAGCACCAATATGTTCAACTAACTTTATTTACATCGAGCTAGAAGGTAGACGGACAATAAGTTGTGTCGCCAACCCTTTCTGGATAGCAAAACCGATCCTCCTAAAACTACGTTTGAAGATTTGGGAGACATAACATTACCATGCAAGATCCGCTGCACCCTCTTGAGAATATCGACGGCATTGGGTGCAAGAAAACCAAACGCGCCAATAGCGAACGGAAGAAACATATCTTGGTTTTCAATGCAAGCCCTTTCATGCTTGGCCACCTTCGTAGAGGCCGCGTTGAGGGTCGTCTTACCCACAACAAAAGGTCCAGCACCCAAACAAACCAGAGGAGAGACCCGGTCAAATCAATACAAGCATGTTTGTCACCAACCATCCAAACACTAACACATCCGCAAGCCTCAACGTAGATCTCCCTTCACGCGGATAAATTAAGAAGGTCACAAGTGCCTCCTTCTTAGCCCAAACTGATACGGGAATAGACCCGTGGGTTAACCAATCTAGGTACAATGACTCCAAGTTAGGTAGACAACGGAAACGGACGTTGGACGGAAGTATGAACGAAGTGGGAATGAAGAACGTTGAGAAGAACCAAGTGCCAACGATGAAGAACCTTGGCTAAGTAGTCAAGACCCAAGCTCGTGAATGCCTTTAACCCAACCCTAATACAACCTTACACAAGCTCACAATGGAACTAGCACAAGGAGGGACTCGTGAAGGCTCGAAGCACCAATCCAGATTGAATTGACACAAACAAACTCGACCAAGCAAACAACAACAATGCCAACCAAAGCTCTCTCTTTCTCTGATTGATGTTGTGAATGAAATACAATGTTTAATAATGAAGCAAATAACGTACCTAACTAAAATAACTATGGAGAATATATATAGACTCCTTTTCTAAACAAAATAAATAAAGAAAAACAAATTCATTAGTGGGAGGAGATGACAAGAGAGCTCCCACAAATGTAGCTAACAAGCTTAACAAAATAACTGTTTCTCCAAAGTAATTCCATAAAAATAGGTCCTTTCTTTCAAGGCATCCATCGGGCGGCCGGGTGGATGTACGGGCTCAGCCGGGCGGGTTTTAGGGTTCAGGGTTTGACCCGGTGGAGATTAGGGTTCAGGATCTCGGCCGAGCTAGACGCTGAAGACCCCGAGATTGTCAGCCATTCCGGACGGAGGCTAAAGGCCTTGTGTCATTGCTGTTGAAGAGACCAGACGGAGATGATGGTTCGTGGCCGAGTGCTCCGGGCGGGTTTTAAGGGTCTCGGCCGAGACTCCCGAAAATGCCGGGCGGGATTTAAGGTCCATGACCGAGACTACCGAGAGTGCCAGGCGAGGATTAGGGTTCGTGTCCGCTGGCTTCGAGGAACCCGGGCGGAGATTAGGGTTCACGCCGGTGGGTGCCGTTGGCGTCGAGGAGCCCGGGCGAAGATTAGGACTCGTGTCCGCTGGCGTTGGGGAGCCCGGGTGGAGATTAGGTTCACGCCGATAGGTGCCGCTGGCGTCGAAGAGCACGGGCGGAAATTAGGGTTCGGACCTGTTGGCGTCGCAGAGCCCGGGCGGAGATTTGGGTTCACGCCTTGCTCCGCTGGTGCCCCCTTGCTTCCGCTGGTTTCCTTCCGTCCGCCAAGCGTGCATTCCGCTTGCTTCTCCTTGCTTTCGCTTGCTTCTTCCCATCCGCCAAGCGTGCGTTCCTTGCTTTCACCATGCATACGTTCCGCTAGCTTGCTAGTTTGCCTTCCAAACTCAGCTTCCTTTCCTCGTTGATCCAACGTTTGCATGGCTGAGCAATCTTGATCATGGGTTCCTGAAATAGTTAAGAGAGTAATGAATGACTTATTAACATTAAATAATTCTTGTAAGCTACCATGCATTAACAATAACTCCCTTGACGTAGTCTCTTGAACCTCCTTGGCTCGTGATCTTGTAATGGGTCCTTGGTTCCTTTGGGATGGTGGTGAGTCATATGATGGCTCGCATAATGGTCCTCCATCATCCACCCGTTCTTGGGAAGAATTCGACCCCGAATTATCTTCTTGTTTGCTTTCTTCCTCATAAGGACTTAAGTCTCCCACGTTGAAAGTGGTACTTATGCCATAGTCATCCGGTAATTCCAAGACATATGCATTGTCATTAACCCGGTGTAAAACTTTGAATGGTCCGTCACCCCGTGGAGCTAGCTTCGATTGACGTTTCTCCGAGAACCTCTCTTTCCTTAGGTGTAACCAAACTAGATCACCGGGTTGGAAAACCACTCTCCGTCGTCCTTTGTTGTTTCTAAATGCGACTTCAACTCCTTTCTTTTCAAGCTTAGCCTTGGTCTTTTCATGGAATTCCTTAATCATTTCCGCCTGTTCCAAAGCATCGAAAACTACTCGATCCTTTTGAGGAATCGGTAAGAGATCCATAGGAGTCAAAGGGTTAAAGCCATAAACACATTTAAAAGGTGATAAAGAAGTGGAAGAATGCATGGTTCGATTGTAAGCAAACTCGACATGTGGTAGAACGTCTTCCCATTCCCTCAAGTTGTCTTTGAAAATGGTTCTAAGGAGTGTAGTTAGGGTCCTATTGGTGACTTCCGTTTGTCCATCCGTTTGAGGATGGCTAGAGGTCGAAAATAGCAATCTAGTTCCCATCTTTCCCCAAAGAGTTTTCCAAAAGAAACTCAAGAACTTAACATCTCTATCACTAACAACTGTCTTAGGTATTCCATGCAATCTAACTATCTCCTTGAAAAATAAATTTGCGACATTGTATGCATCATCAGTTTTATGACATGGAATGAAATGTGCCATTTTAGAGAATCTATCTACCACCACAAAAATTGAATCTCTTCCTTTCTTAGTCCTAGGCAGCCCTATAATGAAATCTATACTTATGTCTTCCCAAGGAGCACTAGGCGTTGGTAAAGGTGTGTACAAACTATGGGGTTGTGATCTATACTTAGCCTTAAGACATTCAATGCACTTCTTAAGCATGTGTTCTACATCTCTTAGCATGTGAGGCCAATAAAAATGAGTTTGCAACATGTGATAGGTCTTATCCCTCCCAAAATATCCCATTAAACCTCTCTTATGGGCTTCTTCCACCAATAACAACCTAAGGGAACATCTAGGTATGCAAATCCTATCCACCTTAAAAAAAATCCCTCAAACAAGAAGTACTTATCATAAGGCCCTTGTGTGGTACATCTATGAAATATCTCCCCAAAATCAGCATCATCCACATATAATTCCTTATTGTAAGTGAAACTTAACATCCTAGAATCCAAAGTGGTGATCAAAGTGTGCCTCCTAGATAAGGCGTCCGCCACTACATTATCTTTTCCCTTCTTATACTTGATAATGTAAGGAAAAGTTTCAATGAATTATCCATCTACCATGCCTTCTATCTAGCTTATCTTGGCTCCTAAAGTGTCTAAGTGAATCATGATCCGTTTTCAAAACAAACTCTTGGAAAGATAACGTTGCCACGTTTTGAGCACTCTAAACAAGGCATACAATTCTTTGTCATATGTGGAATAATTTAAGCATGTACACTTCAATTTCTCACTAAAGAAAGCTAGAGGCTTACCTTCTTGCATGAGTACTGTAAGAGCCTTAGTGTTTGGAGCCGTTTTGGCCTTAGCTGCCCCGCGGGTTTAGGGAGCCTCCCCTGCGGCTCGTGTAGTCATCCGCCCCTGCGGCTCAGGGAACCGCCCCTACGGTTTCTTGCGGCTACAACCGGCTTTGTTGACCAGTTGACTCGTGCTTTACCTTTTCTTCTTACCTTGGGGAGCAAGGGTTTCTTCTTCAGTCTTCTTTCTTCAGCCTTCTCACATCCTTCTTGCTTCTCCCTTCCTCCTTCTTGATCTTGCTTGAGTTTTCCTTGAGTTTGAAGAGTTTATGTGTGGCTTTTTGTGGTTGATGATGTGTGATGTGTTGCTGAGCTTGGGAGCCAGCTGAGGTAGTGGTTGTTGATCTTTTCATTGCCTAGACCAGTAGTAGAGGTAAGCTCCTTGCTTATCCTTCCTTTCTTTCTTCCTTGTTTCCTCTTCCTAGCTTAGGATTAGATGTATGGAAGGTATATTAATGTTAGAATGTGTATGTATATGTATGTGCTTGGCCATGGATTGATGAAGGCGTGATTTGATCACGTGAAGAGTGGAAGAGAACTCGGGAGGTTACGTTCTGCACTGTTGTCGCCCCCGCGTCTGGAAACCGCCGCCCCTGCGGGAACCTTGTCACCGCACCCGCACCCGGAAGCTGCCGCTCCCGCGGCCACGGTCCCAGCGCCTGCGCTTGCCTGCGACCACTGTCACCGCGCTTACGGCCGAGTGTCGCCGCGCCTGCGGTTGCCTTGCTTCGCCCCTACGTCCCTCTTATCACGCAATTGTGTCTTGTCCCGGATCTACTTAGAGTAGTGTAGATCCTTTCCTTTCCTAGTATAAGCGGTAGACTCAGCTCTGGAGTCTATTAGATGTCCAGCTGATAGGCAGATAGAGTTGGTGCAGACTCTGTTAAGAGACTTGGCACAACACTGGTGGAGATCTGTACGGGGTCAGGTTAGCAGTTATGACCAGATGAGGACTATGGTTAGAGAGCATTTCTGCCCTGCCTCATTGAGGAGGGAGAAACTGCGGGACTTTGTGGATTTTGGCTTTGAGGATGTACTAGTCTCAGAGGCCATCAGGAGATTCCAGGAGGAGCTGGCTTTGCTGGGTCCAGCTGCACCTCTTGCAGATCAGCATGTATATCTTTTCTCCCGACGACTAAGGGATACTACCCGGACTTACATGGCAGGGTTTCACTGTGAGACCTTGGTGGATTATCAGGACCGGGCTTCTGATTATGAGAGAGAGAGCGGATAGAGGAGAGCTTCTCAGACCGGAGGGTCAGAGAAGAGACAGCGTACTGGGCAGACTAGTGGTACTGGTGGAGCTGCTGATGTTGGGCGAGGCCAGAGACGCCAGAGTTACCCCTCATCTGCACCGGTTGCAGATAAGGGACGTCAGTGTTATAATTGTGGTGATCCAGGACATATGAGGCCAGAGTGCACGAGGCCGCTAGTGACTTGCTACACATGTGGTAGACCGGGTCACAGAGCTGTCTACAGCCGACATGGCGAAGCTTCATCTCAGCAGGGTTCTTCTCCTACCAGTGTAGCGGGAGGTGGGCAGAGACCACCTCAGCAGCAACAAACACAAGGACAATAGAGAGTTCCAGATCGCCCTACGACTCAGGGATTTGCTCCTGGGCCGAGTAGAGGCAGAGGTCGTGGTGGAGTACCACGGACACCAAAGGACCACAAGGTCGAGTTTTTGAGCTTAGGAGTGCAGAGGAGCCAACTTCACCGACTGATACAGGTACCATTTTGATTCATGGTTTACTTGTTAGAGTCTTGTTTGATACTGGTGCTACGCATTCCTTTATATCTGATGCATGTGTTGAGCGTCTGAGTCTAGATACGACTGAGGGGATACCCTTTAGTATAGGGTTATCCGATGGTAGTAGGGTCAGAGGTACCCGTGAGATTCGTGGCTGTCCCATTTCTGTAGTGACCCGTGTTTTACTTGTTGACTTCTTAGTCATGCCATTAGTGCATGAAGAAGTCATTTTAGGTATGAATTGGATGGATAGACACCAGGCAGTGTTAGATGTAGGTAGGAGGACTGTTACCATCTCTACCGAGTTAGGTCAGATAGAGGTTTTCCGAGGTTGGGACCTTGGAAAATCAGGCATGGTTATCAGTGCGATACGGGCAGCGAGACTGATTGCACAGGGTTGTGAGGCCTTCTGGTGTTATGCCATGAAGGAGGGGGAGAGTCCAGTACTAGAGGATATCCCAATTGTCTGTGATTTTGCAGATGTATTTGTTGAGCCGTCCAGTTTGCCGCCTCAGAGGAGTGTGGATTTTGGCATTGATTTATAGCCTGGTACGAGACCGATCTCGAAGGCCCCATACCGGATGGCGCCTGTCGAGATGTTAGAGCTGAAGAAGCAACTCGAGGAGTTGGATGAGAAGGGTTTTATTCGCCCTAGCGTGTCCCCATGGGAGAACCTGTCCTCTTCGTACGGAAGAAGGACGGATCGATGAGATCGTGTATTGATTACAGAGAGCTGAACAAGGTGACCATCAAGAACAAGTATCCATTGCCACGTATTGATGACTTGTTAGATCAGCTTCAGGGAGCGACAGTATTCTCCAGGATTGATTTGCGCTCAGGATATCACCAGCTGAGGGTGAGAGAGCAGGATGTGCACAGGACAACATTCCGGACCAGATATGGACACTACGAGTTTGTAGTGATGCCATTTAGGCTTACGAATGCCCCAACCGTCTTTATGGAGTTGATGAACAACATATTCATCGACTTCTTGGATCAGTTTGTGGTGGTATTCATAGATGACATTCTGGTGTACTCTCGCACTAGAGAGGAGCATGCAGGACAGCTGAGGACTGTAAGTGTGAGTTCTGGATGCCAGAGGTAGCATTCCTGGGTCACATTTTTTCCGCCGAGGGGATCAAGGTTGATCCGGTGAAGATAGAGGCAGTAGCGGTATGGACTACACCGACGAACGTCAAGGAAGTACGTAGCTTCCTTGGCCTAGCCAGTTATTATAGACACTTTGTGGAGGGATTTTCTGTGATTGCCCGTCCACTAACGAGTCTGCTGAGGAAGACTACCAGATTTGTATGGTCTGATCAGTGTATGCAGAGTTTTGAGGAGCTGAAGAGACGTCTGACTTCTGCTCCTATTTTGGCACAACCAGAGGGTACATAGGATTTTGTGGTTTACAGTGATGCATCCAAGTTAGGCTTGGGATGTGTGTTGATGCAGCGGGGCAGAGTGATTGCATATGCGTCTAGACAGCTGAAGACGTATGAGGAGAACGACCCGACTCATGATCTGGAGTTGGCAGCGGTAGTTCATGCACTGAAGATCTGGAGACATTACCTGTATGGTGCTACATGTCAGATCTTCACAGACCATAAGAGTCTGAAGTACATTTTCACGCAGCGGGAATTGAATAACCGCCAGCGTAGGTGGCTCGAGATGATCAAGGACTTTGATTTGGAGATTCTGTATCACCCGGGGAAGGCGAACGTAGTCGCTGACGCCCTGAGCAGGAAGACGCCTCGAGACCAGGCGGTTGCGAGGCTGACAGTTCAGCATCAGTTACAGAAAGATCTGATCTGGTTAGAGTTGGACATCCAGTTTTCTGATGAGGATGCCCAGTTGAGTACTTTAGAGGTTCTTCCTGATCTTTTGAGTGAGATCCAATAGAAGCAGGGGATCTGCCCGACGCTGATGTGGATCCGAGAGAGGATGTTTCGGGATAAGGCACCACAGTTCCTTTAAGGAGCAGATGGAGTGTTGAGACGCCGCGGTCGCGTCTGTGTACCAGCGATGTGGAGTTGAGACAGAGGATTTTACAGGAGGCTCACTGTACGCCTTATTTAGTGCACCCAGGTACTAGTAAGATGTACCAGGATTTGAGACTTTTGTTATTGGTGGGGAGGGCTGAAGTCCGATGTGGCCAGATTTGTGGCACAGTGTGCGACCTGTCAGCAGGTCAAGATCGAGCATTGCAGACCTGGAGGTGAGCTTCATCCACTTCCTGTTCCATAGAGGAAGTGGGAGGATGTCACCATGGACTTTGTTACTAGCCTGAGACCGAGCATGAGCTTTGATGCCATCTAGGTTATAGTGGACAGACTGACAAAGACGGCACGTTTGATCCTTATCCGAGAAACGTGGCCAGTGAGCAGATTGGCTGAGGAGTACACTAGGCAGATAGTGAGACTCCATGGTGTACCGAGGACGATCGTCTCAGACAGAGATGGACGATTTACCTCAAGATTCTAGCAGCAGATTCAGACTACCCTGGGGACGATTTTGCACTTTACTACTGCGTTTCATCCTCAGACAGATGGTCAGTCAGAGAGGACCATTCAGAAACTGGAGGATATGTTGCGAGCTTGTGTGTTGGATTGGGGACAAGTGTGGAAGGATCATCTCCCACCAGTTGAGTTCTCATACAACAACAGCTGGCATGCATCTATTAGGATGGCCCCATATGAGGCGCTGTATGGACAGAGATGTCGTACTCCGTTATGCTGGGATGAGCAGAGCAGTGCTAGTGGTTTGATACCTGATCAGATCCAGGATGATGTGGCTCGTGTAGCACTGATTAGAGAGAGGATGCTGACTGCGCAGAGCCGTCAAAAGTCTTATGCAGATAGGAGGCGTAGACCCCTAGAGTTCAGAGTAGGCGCCCATGTGTGGCTGAGAGTGTCTCCGGCACGAGGTGTTATACGCTTTGGCATTAAGGGGAAGTTGAGCCCCCGATATGTCGGACCGTTCGAGATTTTGGATCGGGTTGGGAGCGCAGCATACAGGTTAGCTTTGCCTCCGAGATTAGAGGGTGTTCACCTTGTGTTTCATGTGTCTCAGCTGAGGGAGTATATACCAGATCCGAGACATATTGTGAGTTATGATGATTTGGTGGTTGAGCCGGACCACACCTTTGTTGAGCATCCAATTGCAGTCCTAGAACGAGGTATGAGACGCTTGCGTTCGAAGGACATTCCTATGCTGAGGATACAGTTGTCGAGACGAGGACCTGATGAGGCTACATGGGAGACTGAGGATAGTATTCAGAGGAACTATCTAGAGTTTTATGCCGAGATAGATGTACCTGTAGGATCGACGAGTAGATCTTAGTACTATCTTGGTGAGTGTTATGCTTATGTGCTTATATGCTATGATGTGTTTATTCTCGTACTAGCTATGATATGATGCGTGATTTTATGAGATCTTGTTGTGCTAGTACGATTGCTGTTTATAGCTGGAGATGGCTCTTTCCTCCATGCTATTGTGATACGATTAGGGTTCAACTAGATATGGTTATTCCTCAATGCTATTTTGATGGACATAGTATTGTTGGAGATGTTTTTCCTCCATACCCTTCTGTTATGTGATGTTGATACGGCTAGAGATGGTTTTCCTCTATGCCTTGTGATGTGATTATGGTTTGGCTAGAGATGGTTTTCCTCTATGCCTTGGATAGTGATTTTGGTTGCTTGAGATGATGTTTTCCTCCATGCTCGTGTTGAGGTTGTAGAGAGAGTTGTACCTCGGCTTTTGAGTCCGAGTGGTTTCAGGACTTTACAAGTTTCGGGACAAAACTTGTTTTTAGGAGGGGTGAGGTGTAAGAGCCTTAGTCTTTGGAGCCGTTTTGGCCTTAGCCGCCCCGCGGGTTTAGGGAGCCGCCCCTGCGGCTCGTGTAGTCATTCGCCCCTGCGGCTTCTTGCGGCTGCACCCGGCTTTGTTGACCGGTTGACTTGTGCTTTACCTTCTCTTCTTACCTTGGGGAGCAAGGGTTTCTTCTTCAGTCTTCTTTCTTCAGCCTTCTCACGTCCTTCTTGCTTCTCCCTTCCTCCTTCTTGATCTTGCTTGAGTTTTCCTTGAGTTTGAAAGAGTTTGTGTGTGGCTTTTGGTGGTTGATGATGTGTGATGTGTTGTTGAGCTTGGGAGCCAGCTGAGGTAGTGGTTGTGGATCTTTTCCTTGCCTAGACCAGCAGTGGAGGTAAGCTCCTTGCTTATCCTTCCTTTCTTTCTTCCTTGTTTCCTCTTCCCTAGCTTACGATTAGATGTATGGAAGGTATATTGATGTTAGAATGTGTATGTATATGTATGTGCTTGGCCATGGATTGATGAAGGCGTGATTTGATCATGTGAAGAGTGGAAGAGAACTCGGGAGGTTACGTTCTGCACTGTTGCCGCCCCCGCGCCTGGAAACCGCCGCCCCTGCGAGAACCTTGTCACCGCACCCGCGCCCGGAAGCTGCCGCCCCCGCGGCCACCGTCCGAGCGCCTGCGCTTGTTTGCGGCCACTATCACCGCGCCTGCGGCCGAGTGTCACCGCGCCTGCGGTTGCCTTGCTTCGCCCCTGCATCCCTCTTATCACGCAGGTGCGTCTTGTCCCGGATCTACTTAGATTAGTGTAGATCCTTTCCTTTCCTAGTATGAGCGGTAGTAGCATGTTCGATACGTATATGAGGATAGAATGATGATGAGTATGATATCGTTATATGCCGGTTAGGGCTTTGAGGTTTATAAGTTGGATACGATCCTTATGGATCCCTTGGGTCTAGGTGTGACCCCTTTGATGGATAGGAGTTTGATATCTTGTTATGCCTTGTTATTAGGCAGTGCTATCCTCCAGATTGGAGTGGATCGTGTTTGAGATCGTGGTTGAGATTACTCCGAGGTTGAGGTAAGTTCATAAGACTTACTTAGCTACCATCCTTATATTGGATGTATGCATGAGTGGTGGTTGTTATATGCTTTATAGCATGGGAGATTGATTATTACCGACCTATGATTTAGTGACCGCCCATTATAGTGGCTGTGACAACTTGTCTTTCATCCCGTAGTGGAGTCTAGGAGGTTCTCTGTAGTCAGGCTAGATCTGGTATACGGGAAGGGCACTTACCACTTCTTATGGTATACGGGAAGGTGCGCTTATACCATTCCAGCTAGCTATAACACTCAGAGGCGAGGATTATATATATTCCTCCTGTCACATATATTCATATACAGATATATATATATATATACAATTTGAGTGTTGGACTTTATAAAGATAATTAACCGGGTAAATGTGTTACAACATGTGTATGGACTTCATATGCAGATATATATATATATATATATATATACAATTTGAATGATGCAGGAGCATCTCTCAGCTCGACTTCACTCCCTTGCACCTATGGGCCTATGGGCAAGAGGAGACGAGTTACTCATGGAGACGATCTCGAGCGAGATGTGGAAAGAGAACTCGACCGAGATGTGGAGAGAGACGGCCGAGATCATGAGAGAGACAACCGAGACTTGGAGGAGAGAATGGGCCATGATCCACTTGATCCGTAGGAAGAAGAAGCACGTCGGGCTGCATTTGAAGGAAGAAGATTTCAGGCTAATTTAAGTGGCTAAATTAGGCCCAACTTACTTATTGTTTTAAAGCCCATTCTTGGACATCTTTTAAATAAAAGATGGGCTTGCTTTTAATTATTTGTTTTGGGCTTTTAATACCTGTTAATTTAGCCCATTAGTTTATTTTATTTCTCTTTTATTTTTTGATCTTAACTCTTGGAGATTTGATATTATCTCTTTAAGCTAGATTGGGCTCGATCTTGGATCAAGCCCATAGCCCGCAAGAAACCCTAGATGACGCACATCTAGCCTATATAAGGTCTAGGGTGGACATCCTCCTTGTTAGCTTTGATTGAAATTAAACACAAGTACTTTCGAGTATTTTTCTCTTCCATCCCATATTCTTCTCGTGGAATCGAGACACCTTAATGTGTGAGCGGAAATATCGGGCCAACTGACGGCTAACCCCCTATCAAATTGGTACCAAAGCTTCAGGTTCATCAACACCTTTCTTACGTCCCATATAAAACACAAAAAAAATTCGAGCTTTCAAGATCCGTCAAGGAAGTTCTACACAAAAAGAGTCACCGGAGTAGAATCCGTAGCGGTTAGTTTCTACTATTCTCGTTATTTTTCTGCGATTTTCAATTTCGCATTCAATTTCTTAAAAAAAAGGATTTTTGTGGCCTATTGTTGATTTGAATACATACTTTTGCCTAATATTCGATCTTTTCTCGTTTTGATCAGAATCTCACCCCTCCACCACCACAAAACACCCCGCCGCCACCTCCCCGCCGTCTTTTCGGCCGCCCCTATCCCCAGCCGCCGCCCAGCCCAACCTTGCCGCCGCCTTCAGCCGCTGCCCTACCCGCTGTTTTTGGCAGTCCCGGCGCCGCTCCCACGGCCTTTCGGCCTTTGTGACGCCGCCCGAGATTCCAGCCGCCGCCCCAGCCTTCGGTGTCGGCCGAGACCCAAACCCTATCCCGGCCGAGATTTGTTCTCTGCGCCACAGCCGTCGCCCCCTCGAAACCCTAGCCGTCGCCTCCGGCGTCGCTAAACCCTAACCCTAGCCGTCAGGCCTCGTCAAACCGGCCAAACCCGACCTATCTCGGCCCATCAACCGAGATCCATAAAAAAAAAATTTTCGGAACCGAACCAAAGAGGTTCAGCCGCCGGTCTGCCGCCCGCCGCTCCGCCGCCGCCGGCCCGCTGCTCCTCCTCCGGCCCGCTGCTCCGCCGCCGCCATCGGTCCGCCGCTCAGCCGCCGCAGCCGCCGCCCTTGGTTAGTCTCGCAAGTGCTTAGTTAAAAAAAAAGAGACGTTACTTGCGAGCTAAGTTATTCAGTTTTCGCGGTTGTGCATCTTGTGCGAGTTTTGTTTTGGCAGGCGTCCCTTTTGAGCGTGATTGATATATATTTGCTTCTCTGGGAGCTCCCTACATCGCTGCAGGCAACCATAAGTTGCACTCCTTCCTTTTTTCCTTTCCCTTTTTCCTTTTATTTTTCCTTGTTTCCTTTGCCTTCCCTTTTCCTTTTGCTTGTTTCCTTTTTCCCTTATTGCCTTTTCTCTTTTATTTTCCTTTTCCCTTTTCCTTTTGTATTTTAATTTTCAAAAGGCCGCAAATTATCTTTTCTATTTTGCGATTATTGATTTGTTGGTTGAGGATTTTGCAGGCGAGATTAGTTTTGCTTTTCTAGCTAGCACCACATAAAAGGCCTTTTTTCCTTTGAGATCTGGTTCGTTCACCTTGTTTTCTTGCCTGAACGCATTAACCTATTGATTGCTTGAGACATTTTTCTTGTAGATTCACAGTGATCCTCACAAACCGGCTAAGAGGAAGTTGCGAAGCTTACAAGATAGGATTTGAGCGAGACACTTGAAGAGGGTAGTCTAAGAGCTTATCTTTAACTAACCTTGACGTGTTTGCTTGTTTTGAGTCATGTCTGCAGGAAGGGAAGACGAGAACCAGATACCCGAAGTTCCACGAGGTACGGACTTCGAGACTATGATGGCCCGTGTCATGGAAAGATTAGATGCTATCGAGGCACAAAACGCAAGGGCACCCCCACGGATGGAGCCATCACCACCTCATCAGCCCATATTTCGGGTCAATCCGGAACTCATGCAATCTAGACGAGCCTTACGGAGGGAGCTGGACTTCAACGATGAACATCCAATATTGGAGACTGAAGTATATTCTAAGGCTAGGTGAAGATACCCCCATTTGAAGGGAACTGTGATGCTGATGTGTACCTTATTTGGGAGGCGAAGGTAGAACAGATCTGGAGCTGTCATAACGTTTCAGACACTAAGAAGGTACAATACGATGCCCTTGAATTCACCGGTTATGCCTTAATGTGGTGGAATAACTTGTTAAAGGAGAGAAGGAGAATGTTAGACGAAGACATCACCACGTGGGAACAGATGAAGGCTATCATGAGAGCCCGGTTTGTGCCACCTTACCATGGACGAGATCTGCGCCAGCGACTAGAGAACCTTAAGCAAGGTTCTATGAGCGCAGAAGAGGTGTATGCAACCATGGAAATGGCTATAGTTCGAGCCGATGTGCAGGAAGAGGAGGAAGCTACTATGACTCATTATCTTAGAATATTACACCCTTACTTGGCTCACAAAATAGAATTGTATGCTTATTCTAACCCGACAGATTTGCTGCACCTCGCTGTAAGGGTGGAGAAGAAGCTGAAATTACGAAGTCAGGACAGGAGATCTCCAAATACCACGTGGAGAGGAAATGCCGGACGAGACAATGGCCGAGATTCCGGCCGAGATACACCCATCCGAAACGTCAAGACCCCGGTTCAGCCCACATCCGCTTCTACATCGGGCAACGCTACTACCTCGACACCACAGGGAAGTGGTTCTAGCTCCTCTACGAGAGCTAGAGACATCACTTGTTTCAAGTGTCAAGGACGAGGTCACATGGCGCGGGAATGTCCCAACAAAAGGACATTGTTCATCAATGACAAAGGGTATTACGAGTAGGATTCGGATGCCGAGGAAGAGGAAGAAGAGAGACCGGTCTTGCTAGCTGAAAGGGATGAAGCAGAAAAGAGTAAACTGGAAGAAGAATTTGAAACTGGATTATGCCTTCATTCTAGTAAGATCGTTCTTGATTATTGTCTTACCTTGAGTATTATAGACCCTTCTTCTCCTGAGAATGTTATTATGGAACATGGACTAGATACAATTGCTGAATGCTTAGATGATGAGACCATTGTTGAGTTGGTCACACCTTTACATATGATATCCCCTGTTGATGCGATTGATTCCATGACTGATCTTATTGAGCATCCAACTGAGTATGATACAGGGAAGGACACGACTGAGTCTGAACAGGAGGCCGTTTCCCACGGCTCACAGGACAAGGAATTGACATGTTATATATGTGCCCCTCACCCTATTGTTAATGTTGATTTTATTGACTGCTTTGTGATTAGGAGAGCTCTGAGTATCATACCTTCTCTCGATGAAGATAATCAAAGAGAGAACTTATTCCACACGCGTTGTCTGGTTCAAGGAAAGGTATGTAACATGATCATTGACAGTGGCAGTTGCAGTAATCTAGTAAGTACGGAAGTTGTTAGCAACCTGCAGTTGACTTCTATTCAACACCCACAACCTTATAAGCTCCGGTGGATGAATGATTGTGGAGAAGTCAAAATCAATCGGCAGGTCAATATCGCATTCAAGATTGGAGCATACGAGGATTCAGTACTATGTGACATTGCACCCATGCATGCATGTCACATCTTACTCGGAAGACCATGGGAGTATGAACGAGATGTAACACATAAAGGAAAAACAAATCGCTATTGTTTTACTTTTCAGGGCAAGGAATTCATACTAAAGCCTATGACACCCACTGAGGTTACTGAGTATTACGAGAAGAAGAAGAGTAAGGAGGAGGAAGCGAAAAAGAAGACGTTGATCATCATCAATGACGGTCCTCCTAGAAATTCAGATGTTGACCCTTACACATGTGCTACCTATAGTTATGTATACAAGGAAATCTGGCTGTCCATACAAAACATCAGTCTATTGCAGAGTTTTGACGACGTCATCAACGACCTTCGCAAACCTTTGGCTATATATCATTGGGCTCATCTGGCTAATGAATACCCTCACTTGGACATTGTCATTAATTTTGAGGGATTCAAGCTGAAAATTTTCAAGTTAAAGGTGACGGTGGAAGTCGATTTACCTACACAGGAGCCCACGCGACATCTGTGTAATGCTACACTCAGGGAGTATTTCTATCCTCTTCGAGATAAGACTTTGAGACTTATCGATGTTAAGCTCATACCTAGCACTAATAAATGTTGTAGTTTGGCCATTTATGTAGGTACGGACGACGAAGAACAGTCGGAGCAGGAGGATAGCACGTCCCAGCAGGAGTTGGAAGGAATAGTGGAGAAGAAGCACAGAAGACGCACGCTGAGGATGTAGAGATGAAGGACGAAGAGTCAAACAAAGATCCAACGGAAACGTCCTATTTCAGCCCTCCAACCAGAGATTCTTACGAAGTTCCCTCAAGACTACACTCCATGGATTCGTGGTCGAATCCTTTTCAAGAGAGGGAGAATGATGCAGGAGCATCTCTCAGCTCGACTTCACTCCCTTGCACCTATGGGCCTATGAGCAAGAGGAGACGAGTTACTCATGGAGACGATCTCGACCGAGATGTGGAGAGAGACCTCGACCGAGATCTGGAGAGAGACGGCCGAGATCATGAGAGAGACAACCGAGACTTGGAGGAGAGAATGGGCCGTGATCCACTTGATCCGTAGGAAGAAGAAGCACGTCGGGCTGCATTTGAAGGAAGAAGATTTCGGGCTAATTTAAGTGGCTAAATTAGGCCCAACTTGCTTATTGTTTTAAAGCCCATTCTTGGACATCTTTAAAAAAAAAGATGGGCTTGCTTTTAATTATTTGTTTTGGGCTTTTAAGACTTGTTAGTTTAGCCCATTAGTTTATTTTATTTCTCTTTTATTTTTTGATCTTATCTCTTGGAGATTTGATCTTTTCTCTTTAAGTTAGATTGGGCTCGATCTTGGATCAAGCCCATAGCCCGTAAGAAACCCTAGATGACGCACCTCTAGCCTATATAAGGTCTAGGGTGGACGTCCTCCTTGTTATCTTTGATTGAAATTAAACACAAGTACTTTCGAGTATTTTTCTCTTCTATCCCATATTCTTCTCGTGAAATCGAGACAACTTACTGTGTGAGCGGAATCCGTTTGCCCAGCAACTTTGGCGTTGTTTTGAGTTGTGTCACTTGGATTGGCAAGTTGGTGCTCTCAATCATCTCCGGGTGACTTCTCGTGCTTCGGTGACAATCGCTTTCCCCTCTGTGTGAGATTATAGCGGAAGGGCTTTTTCAAGTCATTCCAAGTTGTGTGTTAGGGCCTTTGTTTCCCTATCGTGCTCTTGGTTACCTTAAGGGTTCGACCAGATCTATCCATCTATCGATCCTTCACAATCATTGGATCATTCCTCCATCTTTTTATTTCAAGTTTTCATCTTTTTATTCATTTTCTTCATTTCGAGTCTTGGTGTTGAAAGATCGGGCCAACTGACGGCTAACCCCGTATCAGGAGAGCTGCAGAGTGATCCAGAGTGGGTGATCCGCTGAGGGCTCCGTACACTGGGTCGTTATCGTGGGATATGGGGTCTTTTGTTATGTACATTATATGTTTTGATTGTATTCAACGGTACCTTGTATAAGCCTTTTATTTTATAGATCACAGTTTTATGTTTTGGTTTTAATTTATCTGTGCCTTGTTGTAAGATCCAGTGAACTTGTTGTCAGGCTAGGGTCAGGATCCATTGTGAGATCCTAGCCCAGTAGTGCCTCGAGTCATACGATTTCGGGGTGTTACAAGTACGCCTCCAATGCCTATGCCGGAAGCGTCACACTCAACCTTGAAAGGCTTAGTGAAATCCGGTAGAGCTAGGAGTGGTGCTTGGGTGAGACGTTTCTTTAGCTCCTCAAATGCTCTTTCTTGAGGCTCATTCCACTCAAAAGGAACTTTCTTTTTGGTCAAATCCGTGAGTGGTGCGGCAATGGTGCTAAAATCCCTCACAAATCTTCTATAGAAAGTAGCTAAGCCATGGAAGCTCCTTACATCACCAACCGATCGAGGGGTAGGCCATTCATTGATTGCTTTGATCTTTTCCTCATCCACTTGCAATCCGTCGGCACTTACTACAAATCCAAGGAAAATGACTCGGTTAGTATAGAAATCACACTTCATATTAGCATACAAGTATTCTATACACAATGTAGCAAGCACATCCCTCAAATGATCTTCATGTTCTTTTAATGACTTAATATAGATAAGAATGTCATCAAAATATACCATAACAAACAAACCAATGTAGGGTCTTAAAATATGATTCATCAATCTCATGAAAGTACTAGGAGCATTAGTTAGTCCAAAAGGCATCACTAACCACTCATAGAGGCCAAACTTGGTTTTAAAAGCCGTTTTTCATTCATCCCCTTCCCTCATTCTAATTTGATGGTAGCCATTCCTAAGGTCAATCTTATTAAAAGTTGTGGCTCCATGTAGCTCATCAAGCATATCATCTAGACGTGGGATGGGGCGCCTATACTTGATAGTAATGTTATTGATTGCTCTACAATCAATGCACATTCTCCAAGTCTTATCTTTCTTGGGTACTAAGAGGACTGGGATGGCACAAGGACTTAAGATTTCCCTAACATACCCCTTATCTAGAAATTCTTGAACCTAGTTTTGGATCTCTCGGGCTTCCTTAGGGTTCATCCTATAGGCCGGTCTATTGGGAAGAGTGGCTCCGGGAATTAAGTCTATTTGATGTTCAATGCCCCTAATGGGCGGCAAGCCAGCCGGAATCTTCTCAGGAAAGACGTCCTCAAACTCGTCTAATAGTCCTTGGATAGAGCTAGGGAGATGAGTTTGGGCTTCCTTGGTTGTTGTCACTAAAGACTTACACAAACTCATCATTAGGACATCCATAGAAGCATAATTATTCACATATTCCTTCCTAGACTCAAGGTAGCTACTTGTTGGTTGGGCTAAAAGAGTTTGATGGGTTTTATCCTCCTTACACTTAGGCCGTGAGTTCTTAGATTTTTGGGAGGCTTCTTGATCTATCCTCTTGTTCTCATAATATTCGGCTATTTGTAAGGGCGTCATAGGCTTAAATGTTAAAGTTTTACCTTTATACTCAAAACTATATTTGTTAGAAAAACCATCATGCACAACCTTCCTATCATATTTCCATGGACGGCCAAGCAACAAGTGACAAGCATTCATGAACACAACATCACATACAATGATATCCTCATATGATCCTAATGTTATATTGACCCTAGTTTGCTTATTTACCTTAAGTTCCCCACACTCATTCATCCAATGCAACTTGTAAGGCCTAGGGTGATAAAATGTCGAAAGTTGCAATTTATTAACCATTTCAGTGCTAGCAATGTTGCAACAACTTCCTCCATCAATAATCACATTACACACCTTTCCTTTAATGCTACATCTTGTATGAAAAAAGTTTTCACGTTGATTATCCTCACAAGGTGCTAGTTGGACATGCAAAGTTCTCCTAGCTATCAATGATTCACCGTGCTCATACTCAATGCAATCATCACTTTCATTTTGCTCATGATCATCAACTAGTGCATTTTCATTATCAAAATCTAAGACATCTTCACTTTCATATTGTCCTAGATGATTTATGATCAAAGTGCGTCTATTAGGACGTTCCCTACTCATGTGACCTCTACCTTGGCATTTAAAACACACAATATCCCTAGTTCTAGAGGTAGAGTTAGAAGTACTCCCTCGAGGACCACTTGAAGGCTCACTCAAGGGTTGTGGTGTAGTGGAAGGTGTGATAGCTCTTCTTTGGCCTTCTTGTCCCATGGTTGCCGAATTCCTCTCCTCTTTATGGCTTCCTTGATCCCTACCTTGGCTAAATGGTCGGCTACCTTGTGATTTCCAAGCATTGGACGTGCCATATGTGAGCTTGTGTTCTCGGCTCCGTAGCTTAGTCTTTCTTTCCGCCTTGATTGCTAAGTGTAGGAATTGCTCCATGGTACTGTAGGGATACATATCAACTTCATTAGCCAAATTAGAATTAAGGATTCGAAGATACCTAGCCATAGTGTTTTCTTCATCTTCTAGAACGTTTGTCTTCACCATAACTACTTGCATGTTGGTATAAACTTCCTCAGCACTAAGAGATCCTTGTCTCAAATTCTCCAATCGTTGCCGAAGCTCTCGGGTGTAGTAGGGAGGGATGAACATTGACCTCATGAGTGCCTTCATGCGCTCCCATGTAGATATTTGAGGGTCTAATGTCCGAACTCTCTCTTTAACCACATGATCCCACCATACCAAGGCATATCCTTGGAATTCTAGGGTGGCTAGTTGAACCTTCTTATGGTCACTGAAGTTGTGACACAACCATATTTGTTCAACCTTAGTCTCCCACTCCATGAAGACGTCGGGATCACACTTTCCTTCAAAGGCGGGGATCTTGATTTTGACCTTGCCAACACCATCTTGTTCTTGGTAAGGCCGAGCGTTCTCCTGTTCTCTTCCTTGCCTTGGCGGTTGGTATTTCCGTGGATAGTCCTCCCATGTATCATCTTCGAAAGGGGCTTCATGACGATGCTGAAAATCATCAACAAAAGGTGGAACGTTAGATGCATTAGGAAAAGCGTCGGAGTGTCTATTACCTTGACCTTGATGACCCGTCTCTCTAGTCTCGTGAGAGGGACCCCAAACTCATAGGTGGTTCTCATGGGTGGCGTCTGAGGAGGCGGGGTTCGTTCTTCCATAGGTCCCATTCGTTTGGATAGGCTAGCTACGGAATCGGACAGCTTCTTCAATAGGTCAAACATCTCAGGCGTGACGGTCTCGCTGCTAGCATTGCTTTGGCTTCGGGACCTAGACATGATCAAAGTAGACGAACAATGAAATGATTAGGTTAGTGAAAATGATAAACTTCACTTGTGTATCTCTCACTCTCTTGTTGGTATTGCCACGCTTGAGGTTCGGTTTGTAAGGATTAACACCTTAGGACCACGAGTTCGAACCTTCTTAGTAACTCCTTGGGCTAGCATGCCGGAACGGATGTTAGAGTTGGGAATGGATCAAGACACCCCAAAGTGGAGTATGGTGTTTGAGTTTTGGGATTGTTTAGGATAGAAGAAACGAGACTTGAAAGAAGAATTACTCACTAAGAGGGGACCTTTCCCTGTGCTTGGCGATGGACTTGTAGATGGCCGGCAATGGTAGAATATTTGCTTTTTTTTTTTTATAATTTGCAACGGTCTCTTGTACTTTGACTAGAGAACTTGTGGGAGAGGAGAAATGGATTTTTTTTTCAGCCGTTCAACACTCCTTGAAGCAAGGTATTGGTCGAGATTGGCAAAGTAACTTTTTTTTTTCGTGATGTGAGACTCAACCCTCCTCAAGATGATGGCCGGCCAAAAGAAGCCTTTGGCTTTGTTTGATCACTTCAAGCACAAGTCAAATCCACAATTAGTCAAGTAATATTTGAAGATAAAAAATTTAATGGAAAACAAGAAAATCTGTACCAACTAAGCTCTGATACCAACTAACACGGGAATAGACCCGTGGGTTAACCGATCTAGGTACAATGACTCCAAGTTAGGTAGACAACGGAAACGGACGTTGGATGGAAGTATGAACGAAGTCAGAATGAAGAACGTTGAGAAGAACCAAAGGCCAACGATGAAGAACCTTGGCTAAGTAGTCAAGACCCCGACTCGTGAATGCCTTTAACCCAACCCCAATACAACCCTACACAAGCTCTCAACGGAACTAGCACAAGGAGGGACTCGTGAAGGCTCGAAGCACCAATCCAGATTGAATTGACACAAACAAACTCGACCAAGCAAACAACAACAATGCCAACCAAAGCTCTCTCTTTCTTTGATTGATTTTGTGAATGAAATACAATGTTTAATAATGAAGCAAATAACGTACCTAACTAAAATAACTAAGGAGAATATATATAGACTCCTTTCCTAAACAAAATAAATAAAGAAAAACAAATTCATTAGTGGGAGGAGATGACAAGAGAGCTCCCACAAATGTAGCTAACAAGCTGAACAAAATAACTGTTTGTCCAAAATATTTCCATAAAAATAGGTCCTTTCTTCCAAGGCATCCATCGGGCGGCCGGGCAGACGTACGGGCTCAGCCGGGCGGGTTTTAGGGTTCAAGGTTTGACCCGGCGGAGATTAGGGTTCAGGATCTCGGCCGAGCTAGACGCTGAAGACCCCGAGATTGTCAGCCATTCCGGGCGGAGGCTAAGGCCTTGTCACATTGTTGTTGAAGAGACCGGACGGAGATGATGGTTCGTGGCCAGTGCTCCGGGCGGGTCTTAAGGGTCTCGGCCGAGACTCCCGATAACGCCGGGCGGGATTTAAGGTCCATGACCGAGACTACCGAGAGTGCCAGGCGGGGATTAGGGTTCGTGTCTGTTGGCGTCGAGGAACCCGGGCGGAGATTAGGGTTCACGTCGGTGGGTGCCGTTGGCGTCGAGGAGCCCGGGCGGAGATTATGGCTCGTGTCCGCTGACGTCGAGGAGCACAGGCGGAAATTAGGGTTCGGACCCGTTGGCGTCGCAGAGCCCGGGCGGAGATTAGGGTTCACGCCTTGCTCCGCTGGTGCCCCCTTGCTTCCGCTGGTTTCCTTCCATCCGCCAAGCGTGCGTTCCGCCTGCTTCTCCTTGCATCCGCTTGCTTCTTCCCGTCCGTCAAGCGTGCGTTCCTTGCTTTCGCCATGCATACGTTCCGCTAGCTTGCTAGCTTGCCTTCTATAACGCCCGGAATTTTATTAATTTTATTCCGGACTTAGAGCACTTTGTAGTTATCCCGTAATCCCGAGATGCCGAGAGCCGGGATTTATTCCTAAGAAAATCCCGAGCCGACTCGTCGTTTTTCTTTTTCTTCCGCGTTCCGACCCTTCGTTCCGGGTTAAAATTGCCAAGGGCTCATTTCCGACCCCTCGGTCCGTGTGAGGGACAAGAGGTCAGCTGACCCCTTGATCCCCACACCCACTTTTCAGACTTTTGTCTTCCCTCTCTCCTCCTTGTCTCCTTTCTCACGTTAGTTCCTCTTTCACTCTCCCACACTCACTCCTCTTCCTCTCTTTGCTCTCTTCTTTTCTCCCTTGGGGCTGAAGATCTGTTGTGGACAGCCGGGGTCTCCGTACATTATAGGACGGGGATGTTTTTGAGTCTTGTTTCATGTTGTTGTTCATGGATGTTGTCGTACGTTTAGACTTCGTATCAGGTTATATTGTTTTGAGGACTCGGCTGAGTTTCCACGTTGTAGTTTCTTACCTTTCAGTGTCTCGCATACATTATAAACGTTTTCGAGTTTTGCCTTTATTTGTGCCTTGTTGGAAAGGTCTGGTGAAATTGTTGTCAGGCTAAGGGTCGGGACCCATTGTGAGGTCTCGCCCGTAGCATCCCGAGTCCCGCGGATTTGGGGTGTTACACCTTCCAAACTCAGCTTCCTTCCCTCGTTGATCCAACGTTTGCATGGCTGACCAATCTTGATCATGGGTTCCTGAAATAGTTAAGAGAGTAATGAACGACTTATTAACATTAAATAATTCTTGTAAGCTACCATGTATTAATAATAACTCCCTTGACGTAGTCTCTTGAACCTCCTTGGCTCGTGATCTTGTAATGGGTCCTTGGTTCCTTTGGGATGGTGGTGAGTCATATGATGGCTCACGTAATGGTCCTCCATCACTCATGCTCTCCTAAACACGTCACATATAACATCATGAACAAAATCATGCCTATATTTGCAATCAGGGAGTTCTTTACAATGAACCGCATGCTCCCCAAAAACACCAAAAGTCTACCAACAATTAGGCATAAGACGAATCGCATTAACAAGAAACAAATAAATCATAAGGTGATACTTAAGTATTGTGCGATACTCAACAAAAGACATACACTGTCCAACTCCCTCAATGGGTATGACAAGAAGGAAGAATTGGTTATGTGCTGACTGGAAACACTTAAAATTCATTTTCTGTTTGAGGGACATATCAAAAGGTGCTTCCATCGCCTACATTGACTTAGAAAAAAGAACTTGCCAAAGCATGTTGGGCTTTTGGAGAACGGTGTTCTTGATAGTAAAAGCAGAAAAATCAAAACTAAGAATAAAAGCCTGAAGATTGTCCAATGCTGAAAAAACTCGAATGAGTAATTTTATAGTATAAATATCGCGAATCAACAATTTATCCGTCCAATTACTATATATATACCAATCCAATCTTACATATTATTTAATTCCTCCGTCACAACATAAAAATCTCTGCTTAATACAAATAAGGATTTAAATTCCTACAAAATAGGGAGAAACCATAAACAGTTAACACTAAAAAAAGCAAAGTTTGCGTCTAAAAGAATATTAGGCGAATTCAACTTCATTATTTTTCTTATCTCTACGCCCCCGACAAGGTTCAATCAGAGGGGTAGGCTGGAAAACACGAACCCCCTCCATAAAATGTACATTATTAACTCCAAACCTAGGTTTTCGCTACCTCGGATAAGAGCATGTTTCTACAACCCGTTTTCCTTTGTTGCCAAAATTAAAAGCAAATTCCAACAGAAGATTCAAAAGGATGATTCGCAACCAAAGGATGTCACCAACATTAAACCTAAAGATAAACGATCTTCTCTCTCTAAGGCATTGTCGCGGAAAATCGAGTCCACCCGAGTATTCTTGGCCTTGTAATATCTGAAGGTTTGCCAAATGAATAATTTATTACATTTAAATTACAACATCTACTATGAGGTATTATAGTTTAACCTAATGAGCTTTTTATAGCAGGATCGGGCTAACTTTTGTCAAAAGCTCTCTTATGCTTTTGATAAAACAAGATGAAACTCGAAATCATGGACACAACAATGCGATTTAGGTGGAACGGAAGATGTTAATCCAATGAAGCTTACACATTTTTGGACGACGTACATAAAATAACTCGTTTTCGATCATGATCTAGTTTGATCTGATTAGGACTAATTTTCTTATGCATGGCGGTCTATGTGCATGGAGGGGAGGCTGACAAATCCAAAATTTGGTAATGTTTTGCAAATAGATAGAGAAAAATGTGTACATGAACCTACATTGTGTAATAGATTTTCCCCATATAAGAAAATGTTAAATCTCGCATTTATAGAAATTGTTATGGAGATAAAAGGAAAAATAAAACAAATTAAAGACTAGGATGAGACAAATTCTAAAATCCCAAACTATAACACGGGATCCCTAAAACACAAACGAAAAACAAAAAAATATTAAATGGAAGATATCGAGTTTGAACTCCGTGAAAATTAATTTCAATACTTCGAAAATCTGTAAGGTCAATGTGCTTTTGACTTTATCATTTGAGACCACAATGCGATAACGCTTGCTACGGGAATGGGTCAATGTGGAGCGAAAACTATCCTTCAAGCATAAGCTTATGCTCTAAGAGATGGCTTCCAAAAGACCATAAGTTTAGGACTCAACACCATTGAAATCGATCTAGAAACCTACATGGGAAGCGGATATGATTATTTATGACATCTCCATTTTGATTTCAAGGTGGATACAAGTTAGAGTGCAACATGTCTTTACGAAAATCAACTTCGTTGCAGATAAGCTCGCATCTTTTGACCATTGCTCGAATAAGGGTGACGGGAATCTTCCGCGAGATGTTGAAGTACTCATCCGAAATAGTGATATAGGACGGTCATGTAACACCCTAAATCCGTAGGACTCGGAGTGCTACTGGGCTAGGATCTCACAATGGATCCTGACCCTAGCCTAACAACAAGTTCACTGAATCTTACAACAAGGCACCAATAGATTAAATACAAAACATAAAACTGATATAAAGGTGTCAAAAGGTTTACACAAGTACGGCTGAGTACAATTAAAACATAACATATACATGATCACAAAATCCCATATCCCACGAGAACGACCCAGTGTACGGAGCCCTCAGCAGATCACCCACTCTGGATCACTCTGCAGTTCTCCTAACCTACAAAGTCTACAACACGGTATGAAACCGTTAGCTAACCATACACATATATATAGGAATATACATAAGCACAAACACATTCATAAAAGCATAAACACCACAACATGATATCACGCATTTACCCGGTTTATTATCTGTATATAAGTCCAATCACCTATCATATAAATATCCAAATATACCATATGTGACACGAGGAATATAACCATTGCCTCCGGGTGCTCATGGCAGTTGGAGTGGCCCTGGGTCACACCCACCCGTGTACCCTAAGGGAATGGGGAGTGGCCCGCCGTTTACCAGGTCTGACCCAACCACAAAGAACCGCCCAGACTCCCAGAAGGGATGAAAGGGACAACTGTCACGACCCTACAATGGGCCAACATAGTACTATATGTCGGTAATAATAGTATCGCATGCTATCAGGCATAAAACAATCACCACTCATGCAACATCAAATATAGGGATGGCAGCTAAGTAAGTCCTATGGACTTACCTCAATCTCAGAAGTATCTCGCTACGAACAATTCCCAGAAACGTCCACTCCAACTGGAGGACAACACAACCTATACAAGGCACACATATATATATCACAATCCTATCACACACGAAGGGTCACACCTAGACCCAAGGGATCCATAAGGGATCAAATCCAACTCGTAACCTCAAGGCGATAACCGGCATATCTATATCATGCTCGTCATAAACCGATACCTAGCATGATACGAGTTCCCTCATACTAGAAAGGAAAGGAAACTACTTAACTATAAGTAGTTCCGGGACAAAACGCACCTGCGTGAACTAAGACCGCAGGGGAGAAAGAGGTCACCCGCAGGCGCGGAAGGTAGAAGCCGCAGGGGCGGTGACACGGAACGCAGGCAAGCGCACGTACGCCGCTGGCACGACGTAGGCGCTGTGGCACGGTAGCCGCGGGGGCGGTGGCTCTTGGCCGCGGGGGCGGCGACAGTGCAGAAGGCAACTTCGCGGTTTCTCTTCGGTTCTTCCCGTGATCAAATCACGTCTATACTCTTCCAGATTCATACACATACACACCAAAACACATTCCAACATCAACACTCTTAGAGGTGATCACCCAAGGAAGTACAGAACAAACTCTCAGTTGGCCTCTCAAGCTCAGCAACATACACACCACAACCAACAACACCAAACTCAAGCACAACTTCAAGAGAAACTCAAGCAAGATCAAGGGAAGGGATGAAGAAGCAAGAAGGACGTAATGAGGGCTGGAGTGGAATGAGAAATGGAATGAAACCCTTGCTTAGCTAGGTAAGAGGAGAAAAGAAGAGGAAGGTAAAGCACGGGTCAAGGAAGTCAACAAAGCCGGCTGCAGCCGCCGTAACCCGCAGGGGTGGGAACCCGCAGGGGCGGCAAATGTGCCCGCGGGTGCGGCAAGTCCAATCTCGGCCAAAGCCAATCTCGGCTATGGTCCGATCTCTGTCCGAAAGAAAAGGGCTATCACATCTCACCCCCCTAAAAACAAGTTTCGTCCCGAAACTTGCAAGATCCTGAAACACTCGGACTCCAAAAGCCGAGGTAACACTCTCTATAACCTCAAACGTAAGCATGGAGGAAATCATCAACTCCAGCAATAAACTATACTATCTAGGGCCTAGAGGGAAATCATCTCTAGCCAAACCATAAACATATCACAAGGCATAGAGGAAGCACAAAAAAAAAAACATTGAATCAAACAAATGAGATTTATTTAATTTCAAGTATTGAGTACAATGTTAAGTATCAAACAAATGAGATTTATTTAATTATCTATTGATGATGGAAAATAAGTCTTTGACAAATACAACAACATCGACATCGATAGGTAACAATGGGAAATGAGAGGACAACCCTTCAAAACTTATTCTCCCCATCAATAATTGATAATTAAATGTCAACTTAGTAAAGTTACAACAAGGTTTAGCAATCATAACTAATTTGAATATGAATTGTCCTTCATACCAGGACGGGTTTAAAGGGTGCTTTGAGTAGGTATTGTTTGAGTAGGCAGTGGCCCACCCAACTCAACTTTATGTGCAATCAATCCAATTCTCATCTGTAATTTTCTTTTTTAAGAAATGTTGTATTGTACCAAACAAATCTTCTGTACTACCAACCTAGTTCTTCATTTTATGATAAATTGTTTCATATATTTTAAATTTTTTATTTATTTTTGTATTAAATTACTATAAATTAATTCATATATTTAAATAGTTATCAAAATATATTTTAATTTAGATTATAAAAGTAATCAATCAATCAATTAACAATATCATGATTCGTATAACTCATTTCACATATACATGGTAGAAACCTTATGACTCTTTTTATTTTATTTTAAAATTCCGCTCATTTATAAAAATTTTATGCCTCTTTCGCTCGATACATCCTTGAAAAAACAAAACCAAAAAATGGGAACAACTCCCGTCCTCTTACAATGACATCTTGATTCCCAATCAAACAACTTGTTAACCAAAACAATCATTAGTTCTCTTCTATTATGTTGCATAACAACAAAATAAAAAAAATATTATGGATAACCCCCTTCCTCGTTCACCAAAATCTTTATGATAAATCCAACTTCAATCTCTATAAAAAAAAACTATTGAAAAACCTCTCTTTCTTCTTGAATTGGATCTTTTAGGCCAAATTTTGATCTCTGTAAAAAAAAATGGCTTCTTTTCATCATACAACTATCTCAAGTGTCATTTTGAGACTAACACCAACACATAATGTCATCTAATAAAAGGTGAAATAAAGTGAAAAGCTCATCCAAAGTAAAGTATTGTTCTTCTCTTGCTCTTAATTCTTCGGGTTTGATGGATGGAAGTGGAATCACATAATTTAGGTCCAAAATCTGGAGGGGATCATGTAAAGAGTTAAGAACATTACAATGTACAGGTGAAGCTATCATGGTTAGAGGTATAAGATTATTAATTAATCTAGCATAGAAAATCACATTGGACAGTTCAACGGTCAATCCGTCATAAGCTATCTGCAATACATAAGAAATAAAACAAGGATGAGGCTTGCCTCGTTTTAGGTAAAATAATAAGATAGATGACATTAAAGTAATAAGATATATGGCATTGGACAATTCAACAAATCAACATATAAGGCGGATATATTGTAAAATAAATACGCTAGATATAATCAACATCGGGGTATATTCCACCAAATATGTCGGATATATCAAAGAACATATACTCCATATATGTAAATATTTGGGGTATATATTACCAAATACCTCGGATTTTTAAACTCACGCAATCAGTTCAATTTTGTTTAACGTTCATATGCCGGATATAGAAATCAAACGTCCATGGTATATAGTGTTAGTACAAACACATCTCTATCCTTAAGGCCGGATGTGATTCGGGGTATATAGTCCAAAATATCCGATATATTTGATATTTTTTTTATGGTGCGAAAAGAATATTTCATAGTTAAGGAACATTACAAACAAGCATGTCATGATTCTCATACTATTAACTATATATGCCAATTATGAATTAATTTTGTTATCTATAATGTATCTCTTCACAAATCTTGTATCTTGTAGAGAATTGCAGTTTATTGACATAACCCTTGCATTTTGGAAAAAATAAGTCTACAAAGCTAGGATTTTCTAAATCCTAATTTACCATCTTGTAGAGAATTGAAGTTTTATAAATCGAAGTTTATTTTACAAAGGTCTCATAGGTGTAAAAGATAGGATTTTCAAATCTTAATTAATCGTGATTAAAGTGGTTAACATCTAATCAATGAAACATATCCGACTATAACTCGCAAATAGTACGTAACTAACGAGTATGAGTTTTATCATTATGTTTATGGAGAAGTTCAGACCACAGGAGGACTGTATCAAAAATTAGTACAATTACAAGAAAAGACTACAACACGAGAGAAAAGGAGATATGCTCTACTATAGATTGCAAATGAAGTAGAGGTAACTAGGGGTAAGATAAAATAGACAAGAGGCTATCAAACCCACATACAAGTCATAGTAACTAGAGCTAAAGAAGCGAGATTCGATATGTAAGCAAGAATTCGGGTCCTCAAGGAGAAAATAGTCATATCGGAGGCAACAGAGAAGGAAGCTCATGAGATTCTTGTTACATCTCAAAGGAACACGGTGTAAACTCTCATCGGCCTATATGATGATACCATATATTTCTTTAAAGGAGACACCACTATCTTTGATGTAACATTCAAGAGGAACTTCAAGGTGCTCAAGAAAGCATGAAAATGATATGACATAGAACTCCCTAATATAGTTGAGATCAAGT
Source organism: Fagopyrum tataricum (assembly GCA_002319775.1). NCBI lineage: Eukaryota > Viridiplantae > Streptophyta > Magnoliopsida > Caryophyllales > Polygonaceae > Fagopyrum > Fagopyrum tataricum. The sequence continues at coordinate 45,273,812 of CM008283.1, forward strand.
ACAACACCAAACTCCCACCAAGTTGAGTGAGTCAGGTCCAACTAAAAGACCTAAAAGAAGAACTAATAGTGAGGCAACCCTACACCATTTTGTGAGTTTTTCTCTACTTATATCTTATATTTTACTTACATTAAGGACAATGCATGATTTAAGTATGGGTTGGTAAACAAAATATTTTCAAATGTTTTTAAAATCTTCCCTTCTCTTTCAAATTTCTTTTTTGTTTTCGAAAATCTTTCCTCTTGTCTTTTTTGCCTTTATCGACCAACATATACCCATTTGGTCACTCGACCAAGCACCCCAAAATTCTTCTGCAATCACATTTTATTTATATATCTTCTCATTTATATGTAAAAGGAGTAATCGCTCAACCGAAGGCCCTCTGGTTGACCAAATTCCTTGCTCGACTTCGATTGATTTCCTTCTTATGTATTCAACATACATATTATATTTTTGTGCTATATTATTTTCTAGAGATATGATTCCTCTCTTTTTGATTATTTACTAGTTGAGGATGCTCGAGATCTCTCCCACAACCTTGTCTATGCCATTGAGTGTTCAATTTAATGATAAGAAATTTGTTTTATGACATTGTCTTTTGAGGTTTCTTTTAGCCTTATGCACATATTGTTTATTTTTTTTTTTATGAGTGTTATGCTATATGCTTTGATTATCTAGAACTTATGGTTGACTCTTTTTCGAGATTGCATGCTTGTTCTTGCTTTTACACTTATGAATATGATTGCGGCATGTGTTAGTGAAAAATTGGAGGGTGTGCATTGATTGCAGGAAGTTTATCAACAATAGTAGAAATGACCATTTCCTAACCCTCTACATTGACCAAGTTGTTGAAAATATGGTTGATAATGGGTTCGGTTCTAGGTGGTTGTATCAGTTCTATCACCCGATCCATATTAAAAAACCGTTCACCTGAACCATCATATATCCGAGTAACGTTTTACCCTAAACAATAACCATGGTTGATCAAGTGGGTTGGGTTTATTTCGGGTTCTCCATACAAACACATGCAATTTTCACAATAGACGTAGACAAATTTTTACCATGACATGACAGAAGTTAAATGAAAAAATATATCAACACAAGCTAAGAATTACATGTCTTAAAATTCTAAAGGCCGAAATTTGAAACTATGTTGAAACTATAAAACAAATTGTTCTATAAACTCTTCAAATTGATTAACTTTCATCAACTCCTTCTTTGAAGGGATTTTCGGGACAGATCGGGAGGTAGAGGATGCACCAATGGACTGGTTTTCGGTGGGACCTAGAGTTGCTAATGGATATCAACACAAGCTAGTTGAACCGGTGTCCAACGTAGAGATTAAGATGGCACTTTGGTCTATTGGTGACATGAAGGCCCCAAGGCCGGATGTATTCTCTTCTAAGTTTTTCAAGGCCACTTGAGAAATGACGGGGAGTGGAGTCTGTGCCGCAAACTATGAGTTCTTCATAAATGGGAATCTATTGAGGTAGGTGAACCATACCATAGTTTCACTTTTTGCCAAAGTAGAGGCACTTTCCCATGTGGAGAAGTTTAGGCCGATATCTTGTTACAATGTGGTCTACAAGGTCATCACCAAGATGATGGCGATCAGATTGGGTCCTTACTTAGGTACCTCAGTGACCTGGCCTACTTTGTCTTCATCTTGAGGAGGTTGATGTCAGATTATATATTTCTCGTCCAAGAGTTATTGAGGAGATATATTGGGCGATAGGATATAAGACAATGTTAAATGAAGATCGACCTTGCAAAGACCTACGACACGATTTCTTGGAAGTTCGTACGCTTTTCCATGATGGAGTTCTAGTTCACGACCAGGTTTATTGATTCGGTGATGAAGTGGGTCACTACAACATCTTACTCGATCCAGTTTAACAAGACTTCACATGGGTTCTTTCAGGGTCGTCCGGGGTTGTAGAAAGGTGTAACACTCCAAATCCGTAGGACTCGGGGCGCTACTAGGCTAGGATCTCACAATGGATCCTGACCCTAGCCTGACAACAAGTTCACTGGATCTTACAACAAGGCACAGATATATTAAAATCAAAACATCAAACTGTAATATATACATATCAAAAGGTATACAAAGTACCGCTGAGTACAACCAAAACATGTATCTGTACATACAAAATATTCCATATCCCACGCATAACCTAATGTATGGAGCCCTCAACGGATCACCCCATCTGAATCACTCTGCAGTTCTCCTAACCTGCAAAGGATCTACAACACGGTATAAAACCGTTAGCTAACCATTCACATATATAAGATAATGCATAAACACAAACACACTTCAGGAAATTATAAACATATAATCATGTTGTCACACATTTACCCGGCTAATTATCTTTATATAGTCCAACACTCAAATCGTATAAATATATGTATATGAACATATGTGACACGAGGTATATATATAATCCTCGCCACTGAGTGCTATAGCCAGCTGGAGTGGATCCAGAACACCCTCCCGTATACCATAAAGGAGTGGGGAGTGGCCATCCCGTATACCAGATCTGACCAGACTACAGAGAACCTCCCAGACTCCTCAGCGGGATGAAAGGGAAGGTTGTCACAACCACTACAATGGGTGGTCACTAAATCATAAGTCGATAATAAATTAACATCGCATGCTATCAAGCATATATCACACACCACTCATGCATACATCTAATATAAGGATGGTAGCTAAGTAAGTCCTATGGACTTACCTCAACCTCGAAGTACTCTCAATCACGGCCCACTCCAATCTGGAGGACAACACTGCCTAATAACAAGGCAAAAAGAGATATTACATCTCCTATCAATCAAAGGGGTCACACCTAGACCCAAGGGATCCATATGGATCATATCCAACTTATAAACCTCGATAATCTACTAAACCTCAAAACCATAACTAGCATATATCGATATCATAACCATCATCCTATCCTCATACACATACCTAGCATGCTACTAACCCGCTCATACTAGGAAAGGAAAGGATCTACACTACTATAGGTAGATCCGGTACAAGACGCACCTGCGGGCCAAGAGGGACGCAGAGGCGAAGCAGAGGCAACCGCAGGGGCGGCAACACACTGGCGCTGGCGCGGTGACAGTGGCTGCAGGGGCGGCGGCTCTCTAGTGCGGGGGCGGTGACAAGGTCACGCAAGGGCGGCGGCTTGCTGGCGCGGGGGCGGCGACGCTGCAGAATGTGAACCCCGATTTCCTCTTCGGCTCTTCACGTGATGAATTCACGTCTTCATCCACCATTAGCCATACATTTACATATATATACACATTCCAACATCAATATGTATCCTAGGGTATCCAATCCTAAGCTAATGGAAAGGGAAAAGGAAGAAGAAAGAAAGAAAGAAGAAGAGAAGAGTAAGCTCACCTACTACTGTGGCCTATCCAAAGAAATGATCAGCAACAAGACCCTCAACTGGCTCTCAAGCTCAGCAACAACATCCACACATCATCAAACCACCAAAGCCACACAAACTTCTCTTCCAAACCAAGAAGAAATCAAGAACAAGATCAAGGAAAAGAGAGGAGGAAAGAAGAACGTAAAGGGTAGCTGGAATGGAGATGAAACCCTTGATAACAAAGCCAAGAAGAAATTTAAGGAGGAAGAGAAGAAAGGGTAAAGCACGGTCCACTCGGTCAACAAAGCCGGCTGCAGCCGCAGGAAACCGTAGAGGCGGGCTCCTTGGCCACAGGGGCGGAAATACAGAGAACCCGCTGGGGCGGCACAACGCACCCGTAGGGGCGGCTAAGTCCAACTCAACTCCAAAAGACTAAGGCTCTTACATCTCACCCCCCCTAAAAACAAGTTTCGTCCCGAAACTTGTACAATCTCAAAACCTTTTGGACCCATATGCCGAGGTATAACTCTCTCTATCGGAGGCATCACATCTCCGCTCATAAAGTATCCACCAATATCACTCTATAACCTCAAACACAAGCATGGAGGAAAACATCATCTCCAACAATAAGATCACTATACTATCCAAGGCAAAGAGGAAACAATCTCTAGCCAAACTATAATCACCTCACAAGGGCGTAGAGGAAAAACATCTCTAACCGTATCATCATCATATCGCAAAGGCATAGAGGAAAAACATCTCTAGCCGTATCATACTCATAACAGAAGGGCATGGAAGATAAACATTTCCAGCAATACTATGTCCATCAAAATAGCATGGAGGAATAACCATCTCCAGCTGAACCCTAATCGTACCTCAATAGCATGGAGGAAAAGAACCATCTCCAGCTATAATAATCAATTGCACTAAGACAACAAGATCTAATAAGATCATAAATCACATCATAGCTAGTACGAAAATAAACACATCATAGCATATAGGCACATAATCACAACACTCACCAAGATAGTATTGAGATCTACTCGTTGATCCTACTGGTGCATCTATCTCGGCGTAGAACTCTGGATAGTTCCTTTGAATACTATCCTCAGTCTCCCATGTAGCCTCATCAGGTCCTCGTTTCGACCACTGTATCCTCAACATCGGAATGTCCTTCGAACGCAGGCATCTCATACCTCGTTCTAGAACTGCAATTGGGTGCTCAACAAAGGTGTGGTCCGGCTCGAACACCAAATCATCATAACTCACAATGTGTCTCGGATCTGTTATATACTCCCTCAGCTGATACACGTGAAACACAAGGTGAACACCCTCTAATCTCGGAGGCAAAGCTAATTTGTATGTTGCGCTCCCAACTCGATCCAGAATCTCGAATGATCCGACATATCGGGGGCTCAACTTCCCCTTAATGCCAAAACGTCTAACACCTCGTGTCGGAGACACTCTCAGCCACACATGGGCTCCTACTCTGAACTCTAGGGGTCTACGCCTCCTATCTTCATAAGACTTCTGACAGCTTTGTGCGGTCAGCATCCTCTCTCTAATTAGTGCTACACGAGCAACATCATCTTGAGCCTGATCAGGTGTCAAACCACTAACACTGCTAGGCTCATACCACATCCTCTCTCTAATTAGTGGTACACGAGCAACATCATCCTGAGCCTAATCAGGTGTCAAACCACTAACACTGCTAGGCTCATCCCAACACAATGGCGTGCGACATCTCTGTCCATACAGTGCCTCATATGGGGCCATCCCAATCGACGCATGCCAGCTGTTGTTGTACGGGAACTCAACTAGTGGGAGATGATCCGTCCACACTTGTCCCCAGTCCAACACACAAGCTCGCAGCATATCCTCCAGTGTCTTAATGGTCCTCTCTGTCTGACCATCTGTGTGAGGATGGAACGCAGTAGTGAAGTGCAAACTCGTCCCCAGGGCAGTCTGAATCTGTTGCCAAAACCTCGAGGTAAATCGCCCATCTCTGTCTGAGACGATTGTCCTGGGTACACCATGGAGTCTCACTATCTGTCTAGTGTACTCCTCAGCCAATCTGCTCACTGGCCACGTTTCCCGAATAGGGATAAAACGTGCCGTCTTCGTCAGTCTGTCAACTATAACCTAGATGGCATCAAAGCTCCTGTTCGGTCTCAACCCAGTCACAAAATCCATGGTGACGTCCTCCCACTTCGTCTGCGGTATAGGCAGTGGATGGAGTTCACCTCCAGGTCTGCAATGCTCGATCTTGACCTGTTGACAAGTCGCACACTGTGCCACAAATCTGGCCACGTCGGGCTTCAGCCCTCCCCACCAATATGAACGTCTCAAATCCTGGTACATCTTACTCGTACTTGGGTGCACTGAATAAGACGTACAGTGAGCCTCCTGTAATATCCTCTGGCGCAAATCCGCATCAGCGGGTACACAGACGCGATCGCGGCGTCTCATCACTCCATCTGCTCCTATGGAGAACTGTGGTGCCTCACCACGGAACATCCTCTCTCGGATCCTCATCAGTGTCGGGCAGGTCCCCTGCTTCTGCTGGATCTCACTCAATAGATAAGGAAGAACCTCTAAAGTACTCAACTGGGCGTCCTCATCAGGAAACTAGACGTCCAACTCTAGCTAGACCAAATCTCTCTGTAACTGAGGTTGTACTGTCAGTCTCACAATCGCCTTCTCTCGAGGCGTCTTCCTGCTCAGGGCATCAGCAACAACGTTCGCCTTCCCTGGATGATACAAAATCTCCAGATCAAAGTCCTTGATCAGCTCAAGCCACCTACGCTGACGGTTATTCAATTCCCGCTGCGTGAAAATATACTTCAGACTCTTATGGTCTGTGAAGATCTGACATGTAGCACCATACAGGTAATGTCTTCAGATCTTCAGTGCATGAACTACCACTGCCAACTCCAGATCATGAGTCGGGTAGTTCTCCTCATACCTCTTCAGTTGTCTAGACGCATATGCAATTACTCTGCCTCGCTGCATTAACACACATCCCAAGCCTAGCTTGGATGCATCACTGTAAACCACAAAATCCTCTGTACCCTTTGGTTGTGCCAAAATAGGAGGGAAGTCACACGTCTCTTTAGCTCCTCAAAACTCTACATACACTACTCAGACCATACAAATCTGGTAGACTTCCTCAGCAGACTCGTCAGTGGACGGGCAATCACAGAGAATCCCTCCACAAAGCGTCGGTAATAACTGGCTAGGCCAAGAAAGCTACGTACTTCATTGACGTTTGTCGGTGTCGTCCATGCTGCTACTGACTCGATCTTCGCCGGATCAACCTTGATCCCTTCGGCGGAAACAAAATGACCCAGGAATGCTACCTTTGGCATCCAGAACTCGCACTTAGAGAACTTAGCATAAAATCTCTATCTCGTAAAACCTGTAACACAGTACTCAACTGTCCTGCATGCTCCTCTCTGCTGCGAGAGTACACCAAAAAATCATCTATGAATACTACCGCAAACTGATCAAGGAAGTTGATGAATATCTTGTTCATCAACTCCATGAAGACTGTTGGGGCATTCGTAAGCCCAAATGGCATCACTACAAACTCGTAGTGTTCATATCTGGTCCGAAATGCCGTCTTGTGCACATCCTGCTCTCTCACCCTCAGCTAGTGATACCCTGAACGCAGGTCAATCTTGGAAAACACTGTCGCTCCCTGAAGCTGATCTAACGAGTCATCAATACGGGGCAATGGATACTTGTTCTTGATGGTCACCTTGTTCAGCTCTCTGTAATCAATACACAATCTTAACAATCCGTCCTTCTTCCGTACGAAGAGGACAGGTGTTCCCCATGGGGATACACTAGGGCGGATAAAACCCTTCTTAGCCAACTCCTCGAGTTGCTTCTTCAGCTCCAACATCTCGACAAGCGCCATACGATATGGGGCCTTCGAGATCGGTCTCTTACCAGGCTCCAACTCTATACCAAAGTCCACACTCCTCTGAGGCGGCAAACTGGACGGCTCAGCAAACACATCTGTAAACTCGCAGACCACTGGGATATCCTCTAACGTTGGACTCTCCCCATCCTTCATGGCATAACACCAGAAGGCCTCACAACCCTGTGCAATCAATCTCGCTGCCTGTATCGTGCTGATAACCATGCCTGACTTTTCAAGGTCCCAGCCTCGGAAAACCTCTATCTGACCTAACTCGGTAGAGAGGGTCATAGTCCTCCTACCTACATCTAATACTACATGGTGTCATCCATACCTAAAATGACTTCTTCATGCACTAATGGCATGACAAAGAAGTCAACAAATAGCACACGAGTCCCTACAAAAATGGGACAATCACGGATCTCACGGATACCTCTGACCCTACTACCGTCGGGTAACCCTATACTAAAGGGTATACTCTCAGTCGTATCTAGACTCAAACGCTCAACACATGCATCAGATATAAAAGAATGCGTTGCCCCAGTATCAAATAAAACTCTAACAGGTAAACCATGAATCAAAATGGTACCTGTATCAGTCGGTGCAGCTGGCTCCTCTGCACTACTCAGCTCAAAAGCTCTACCCTATACTCCTCTAGTGTCAGTGGTACTCCCACCACGACCTCTACCTCTACTCGGCCCAGGAGCAGATCCCTGAGTAGTAGGAAGATCTGGGACACTCTGCTGTCCTTGTGTCTCCTGCTGCTGAGGTGGCCTCAGCCCACCTCCCGCTACACTAGCAGGAGAAGAACCTTGCTGCGATGAAGCTCCACTCTATCTACAAAAGACAGCTTTGTGACCTGATCTGCCACAAGTAAAACAAGTCACTAATGGCCTCGTACACTCTGGCCGCATATGTCCCGGATCACGACAGTTATAACACTGTCGTCTCTTATCTACAACCGGTGCAAATGAGGGATAACTCTGGCGTCTCTGGCCTCACCCTGAACTAGCAGCTCCACCAGCACCACTGGTCTGTCCAGTCCGCTGTCTCTTCTCAGACCCTCCGGTCTGAGAAGCTCTCCTCTGCCCAGCCCGCTCTCACTCATAATCAGAGGCTTTGTCCTGGTAGTCCATCAGGGACTCACAATGAAATCCCACCATATAAATCCAGGTAGCATCCCTCAGTCGTCGGGAGAAGAGATACACATGCTGATCTGCAGGAGGTGCATCTGGAGCCAGCAAAGCCAACTCCTCCTGGAATCTCCTGATAGCCTCAGAAACTGGTACGTCCACAAATCCGGCCTCAAAAAAATACCGCAGTTTCTCCCTCCTCAATGAGGCAGGGCAGAAATGCTCTATGATCATAGTCCTCATCTGGTCATAACTGGTAACCTGACCCCGTAAAGATCTCCACCAGTGCTGTGCCAAATCTCGGAATAGAGTCTGCACTAACTCTATCTGTCTATCCACCGGACATCTAATAGACTCAAGGGCTGAGTCTACATGTCTAATCCACAACTCAACCTCTAGTCCCACCTTCCCAGAGAAAGGGGGTACACCCATCTGGTGAAATGCCTTCAACCAAGTATCTAGTCGAGGCCATCGATACTCTTCTGGAACCCGAGTAGTCTCAACAACTCGTGCCGGTACAACTAGCACCTGAGTAACTCCATGGGATCTCCCAGATGATCCCTCCTTTGCCGGAAGATCCGGGGCACGTCTACCCGCTCTAGCAGCCTCTTCCACTCGCCTGACATATGCGCGGAACTCTGGTCCCCCATAGAGACATGATCCGAGTCATCTGACTGGACTCGTTGTGATCTCTGTCTCCTAGTTGCACCGTTCCTAGTCTCAGGAACGACACTCTCAACAATATCATCATGAAACTCCTCCGCTGCACGTGGATCAACAGCGGTAATCTGACCCCGTCCTATCGCTACTGGAGGAAGAGGGGGTCTACCCCTACCTAGTCCAACTGCAGATAAGGCTCTAGTCCGAACCATCTACAGGGTATAACCTAACTTAGAAGGCTATATATATGTCATATGTATAGATATATATAAGGTCAATCACAACATCACATAAGGTAATATCTATATATATATATATATATATATATATATATATATATATATATATATATATATATATATATAATGTCGAGGTCTTCAGAGGGGTGATGGCTTTCCGTACACACTATCCCAAACATTTGTACTCATTTCAAAACCAAAACCTTTTGAAAAGTCAGACCCCTTTCGGGTTCTGTTTATTTATCTATTCGACCTTTATCGCAGATTGCAAGTGTCATTGTTGTCAACCAAAAGCCTCTGATGCCAACTTTGTAACACCCCAAATCCGTAGGACTCGGGGCGCTACTGGCTAGGATCTCACAATGGATCCTGACCCTAGCCTGACAACAAATTCACTGGATCTTACAACAAGGCACAGATAGATTAAAACCAAAACATCAAACTGTAATATATACATATCAAAAGGTATACAAAGTACCGCTGAGTACAACCAAAACATGTATCTGTACATACAAAATATCCCATAACCCACGCATAACCTAATGTACGGAGCCCTCAGCGGATCACCCCATCTGAATCACTCTGCATTTCTCCTAACCTGCAAAGGATCTACAACACGGTATAAAACCGTTAGCTAACCATTCACATATATAAGATAATGCATAAGCACAAACACACTTCAGGAAATTATAAACATATAATCATGTTGTCACACATTTACCCGGTTAATTATCTTTATATAGTCCAACACTCAAATCGTATAAATATATGTATATGAACATATGTGACATGAGGTATATATATAATCCTCGCCTCTGAGTGCTATAGCCAGCTAGAGTGGATCCGGAACACCCACATGTATACCATAAAGGAGTGGAGAGTGGCCATCCCGTATACCAGATCTGACCTGACTACAAAGAACCTTCCAGACTCCTCAGCGGGATGAAAGGGAAGGTTGTCACAACCACTACAATGGGCGGTCACTAAATCATAAGTCGATAATAAATTAATATCGCATGCTGTGAAACATATATCACACACCACTCATGCATACATCCAATATAAGGATGGTAGTTAAGTAAGTCCTATGGACTTACCTCAACCTCGAAGTACTCTCAATCACGGTCCACTCCAATCTGGAGGACAACACTGCCTAATAACAAGGCATAAAGAGATATTACATCTCCTATCAATCAAAGGGGTCACACCTAGACCCAAGGGATCCATATAGATCATATCTAACTTATAAACCTTGATAATCTACTAAACCTCAAAGCCATAACTGGCATATATCGATATCATAACCATCATCCTATCCTCATACACATACCTAGCATGCTACTAACCCGCTCATACTAGGAAAGGAAAGGATCTACACTACTATAGGTAGATCCGGTACAAGACGCACCTGCGGGCCAAGAGGGACGCAGAGGCGAAGCAGAGGCAACCGCAAGCGCGGCGACTCACTGGCGCAGGCGCGGTGACCGTGGCCGCAGGGGCGGCGGCTCTCTAGTGCGGGGGCGATGACAAGGTCACGCAAGGGCGGCGGCTTGCTGGCGCGGGGGCGGCGACGCTGCAGAATGTGAACCCCGATTTCCTCTTCGGCTCTTCACGTGATGAATTCACGTCTTCATCCACCATTAGCCATACAGATACATATATATACACTTTCCAACATCAATATGTATCCTAGGGTATCCAATCCTAAGCTAATGGAATGGGAAAAGGAAGAAGAAAGAGAGAAAGAAGAAGAGAAGAGTAAGCTCACCTACTGTTGTGGCCTATCCAAGGAAATGATCAGCAACAAGACCCTCAACTGGCTCTCAAGCTCAGCAACAACATCCACAAATCATCAAACCACCAAAGCCACACAAACTTCTCTTTCAAACCAAGAAGAAATCAAGAACAAGATCAAGGAGAAGAGAGGAGGAAAGAAGAACGTAAAGGGTAGCTAGAATGGAGATGAAACCCTTGATCATGAAGCCAAGAAGAAACTTAAGGAGGAAGAGAAGAAAGGGTAAAGCACGGTCCACTCGGTCAACACAGCCGGATGCAACTGCAGGAAACCGCAGGGTCGGGCTCCTTGGCCGCAGGGGCGGAAATACAGAGAACCCGTTGGGGCGGCACAATGCACCCGCAGGGGCGGCTAAGTCTAACTCAGCTCCCAAAGACTAAGGCTCTTACAAAAGGTTACCCGTTATCACTGTTCTTGTTTGTGGTTTACATGGAGTTTCTATCGAGGATAGTCCGGATGGAGACTTCTAGGACAGGATTTAGGTTCCATAACTATTTTGAGGAGCTTAGGGTTTCACATCTAATGGGATGTTGTTTTTCCGGGGTGATAAATCATCTCTTAGTATTTTGCTCAACTGCCTTTGCAGGTTTAACAAGATTTTGGTATTGGTTGTGAGCCTTTCTAAGTCCTCTAACTAATTCGCTTTTATGTTTGAGGAGGAGGCATCCGAGCTGACCTGGTTCTTTGGTTTTGCGGCATGAGAGTTTCCCTTCAGATACTTAGGGGTTCCCATTTCACCTACCGTTCTTCAACCTAGGGATTACTATCCTCTTATTGATATGATCAGGAGACACCTTTGCTAATGGAATAACCGAACCTTGTCATTTGCTGGCCGTATGGAGCTGATCATGGTAGTTTTGCAGGGTATTGCGAGCTTCTAGTTATCTCTTCTTCTAGTCCCAATGTTGGTGCTTAACAAACTTACCATCCTTTGTAGGCATTTCCTATGGAGTTGACCACGTGTAACATGCTCTAAAGTTTGCTTGCCGAAGACGAAGAGAGGTTTAGGGCTATTGTATCTCAAGTATTGACATGTAAAATATATGTGCATGTATTATTGGCACATTCATTCTCAGCATGATAGTTTGCGGATTAGATGGATTCACTATAGATGCCTAAGGAACACCAAGCCGGATTAGTGGATTGTCACTCGCCAGGACTCAACTTTGGTTAAACCTCAATGCGAGAGATGAAATAATTGTATTTAATGACCAGATTACACCATTAAGGGATATACTTGAGTCTTCCTGCTAGGAGGAGATATTCCGAGTCACCGAGGCTTATGAGATGCTTAAACCGCATGGTGAGGAGGTGGACTGATTTAGAATAGTTTGAGATCCGGGCAATACGCTCAAGCATTGCTTTATCCTATGGATAGCGATCATTGGCCGGTTATCTACCCGAAATAGGTTACACTTCCTTGGTATTGATCTTACATGTAGATGGTGCACGACTGAGAGTGAGTCTCATGACCACTTGATCTTTGGATAAACATATGCATGTGAGGTTTGGAGGCAGGTTGGTGCGAACTTCGGGATTCCTTGAGATAATACCACCAGATCAGAGGTGTTGCATTGGATGACTCACACTGTACATGACAGGAGCTGGACAAGCAAATCGATGATATATGCTTTTTATACTACGGTCTACTACCTTTGGTATTCGAGGAATGCCTTGGTGTTTGACCATAATAGAATCCCGATAGATATCCTTGTGGGATTGATCAAGGCCCACGTCTACAATTTGTTGAATGAGGCATTTCTTGTGAGAGCTAGAGAGGATTGCATCTTAGCAGTTGGTTTTTACTGTAGTTGTATTCTGCTCCTTGCATTGGTGTATATTTTATCTATGTTTGTACTAGGCTTGGTCTTAGTCTACTGATGGCTTTGTCGAAGATGGACTAACCATTGTGGCGGGGTTTGAGCAATTGTTTAGCTTGTGGGTGTCTATGTCTACTGATGACTTTACCGATGACGGATGAGTCTCATGAGTTGTGCTGGTTTTGCATGTATTTTCAGTTTCATTGGTTTCAAGGTAGTTGGCATGTTCAGAAAAGTTGACCTCTCTAGCGTACTTTGTGCGTGAGTTTTTGGGCCGTAGACTATAAACCGCAAGCATGTACATAAACTTTGTTGTTTTATTATAATTGGTCTTAACGGGCCCAATTATGCTGTTTCACTTTTTTCTATGAATTTTTCCTTTTTCCAAAAAACACATGTACAATTTATAAGTTATAAAATTATGTTTAAAATTATGAAATTTATTTATGCATATAACAAATAATAATTACCATTATATATAGGGATAAGATCAAGTAAGAACATAACTTACGATAAGAAATGAGAACAAACTTTGGCCACATGATTAAATCAAATCAATGTCCATTATTCAACATTATTTTTGTACACTAATTAAATATATTATAATTTTGGATACATACATACGGTTAGTATAAATCAATGCACGGTATTTACTACCTGATAACATGATTTATCGACCTAGTTTAGTCATGCATTTAGGTAGATTTCTCCTTTCCGCATTCATGTTTTAGCCTTAGTTTGTGCTATTTATACTTGTTTAATTCTACTTTGCAAGAATAGATGTCTACACACACTTTTGGTGTCATTGTAGGTGATTTGACGCATTTCGGAGCTAAAACAACGCATTTGAGGATCAAACCTCGAAGTGGATGCATTGGAGCAAGCATACGTGTACGGGAAAGGACTAGAAATCAAGCTAAAGGCATGAAGGACGACCAAGGGAACACTGCCATTCCACACTATACTATGCCCGAAAGTAGACTAACGGTGTAAAGCTCTTCAACGGCGGTGACCTCCATGGAAAAAGATAGCGTCGGAAACCAAGGGGTCGATAGTGAAGAGTTGGAAGCGGCGTCAAGGAAGAAGAGAGATCCGAATTACAGGTGAGAGAAGGTCATTAATATGCCTGGTAAACAAAACATAAAAAATGATGAAAAGTGGGGACAAAGCTGTATTTTTCTTTTTACAAACACCACTTAAAAAAAAGGAAACCCTTTTTTTTTTTTTACGGTTTCAAAAACTCTCATCGAGAACTGATGCAATAGTGTATCTGAGATTGCCAAACATATATATAAATCTAAAACACTCCTTAACACTAATAAACACTAGTAATTTAGGCCTTGTCAAACACAACTAAAGTGAAAATTTCATAAGTTGAGAAGGGTCTTTAGGGGAAGAAAAAAATAACCCTACATTATATGACGTATCCATGTCTTTGATACTTGTTGTGCTTGATCCTTTCATGTATGCATGTGTTGTTATATTCATCGATGATATGTCTTTAAACAACATATTAGATGCACATACGAAGTACCTAAGGGAAGTTCTCTCACCCACCTATTATGAAAATTTGGATATTTACCTTGATGATCTTGGACAAAATTTTAATATTGCTTTTGTTGGTGTCCTTGTAGGAATTTGTAAACAAGGAGGGGCACGAATGGAATCTGAACATGACGTATCCCACATATGGATGCATCTCCAGAACAAAGCTAAGTAGGATGTCATGGATTCGGGGATGAATCATTTTCAAGAAACGGAGGTTGATGTAGGAGCATCTCTAGAACTAGCTTGATTGGAGACCATGATCATGGAAGCAAGTGTTGTCTCATTTTCCCACAACTTGAACTTGTTTCAATTGCTCTACTTGTGTCTAGAAGTTGGTACTTCTCGAATCGATCACAAGCCTTCTTTATCGTTCATAGGTGATCGTGCCTTTAACCTTTGATTGTAGTGAAATGGTTCTACTGTAACACCCCGAATTCTGGGAACTCGGGATGCTACGGGCTAGGACCTCACAATGGGTCGCGACCCTAGCTTGACAACAAGTTCACTGGATCTTACAACAAGGCACAAATGTAAATAAAACAAATGAAAACTTATTACAATATTAAAGTCGTGAATGCATGACATGAGACAACCTTTAAACGAAACTACAACATTCTACGACGCTAAGCTATCTTACATGAATGCAAAAAGAGAAAAGGACATCTCCCGATCTATATGAGTACATGGACCCGGCTGACCATCTGCTCCGGATCACACTGCAACTTTCCTATCCTACAAGAAAGTCTAACAACATCACAGTATAAACCGTAAGCTAACTATTCAAGGCATTAGAATGTATACTAAAGCACAATCACATATAGAAGCGGAAAGTAAACACATAAGCATGCTGCACTAAACCGTTTTATTATCTTTGATTTAGGTTGTTCACTTCTATTAGTTCAACTTATTTTGTAGCACGAGAATCTCCCGAAACTCGCCCCTGTCCCCGTACCAACCGGAGTGGATCTGATGCACCTCACCGTATACCGAAATGGCATAGTCGCAGGGAACCTCCCAATCTCTAGGCAGAGAATGAGCAGTGATGCTATGACCCCGTTATGCATACACTTGGGTCTAATAAAAGGTAACGTCGTCCTAGTCAAGTTATAATTAAGGAACACTCAACAAACACCACTTTAGCAATACATGCTAATACAAAGAATAGCGGCTAAGTAAGTCATACGACTTACCTGGACTCATCGACAATCGGTCATTACACGGCATCATCCACACGTGCATACAATATCAATTACCTGATCAACGGTTACCTATCAATATATTTATCGGTTTGCATCAACACTCACAAGACTCTCTTAGGACTTCTAGGAGTGAAAGACTCTTAACGAACATCCTAAGAATATAATTAACTTTTTAGTGACATGAAATGTCATCCCGAATTTTTGAAATCAAATAGCATGCTTATCTAAAATTATGCACTCTCTCATTGAGCTTATAAGGTATAATAATCTCAATATATGTGATATATCACCTAAGGTATTATAGGCACGCCGAACCTGGCTCGTTTCTCATAAAACTCCTTTAGTTAAGTAATGAAGTCTCCAAATCTTGAAATCCTTCCTTAATCATTTTCCAACTATTTCCTATGCCAAAATATATACTTTACCTCCTCTATAAACTCCAAGAACTAATACCATATAGATGTCCTTTCACTTAACCTTCCACTCACACAAATTAGCTTCCAAATGCTAATTAAGGTAATAATTCAAAATCCTATAAATATGGGTCATTTTTTAAAAATATAAATTGGGCTACTTTAAGTAATTATCCAATTCCGGACATTTTTCGCAAAATCAGAAAGTATGGGCTACAAACTGTAAATATAAACTTGGGCCATTTTTTTGTAATTTTGCAGTCAGGGGCATATTTACATATTCCAGATATATTGTACATTTACGTAAATAGGAAGTATGGGGTAAAAACTGTAATTACCCATAATTTTGGTCAAACCCGAGTTTGGCCAAAGTCCAGGGTTTCTGGTCAGAAATCCAGAGCGGCGGCCGCGGCTCCTATGGCGGCATGGTGCACGGAGGTCGAGGGTGGTCCGGATTTGGACTCCGCGGCTTGGTAGACGGACTTGGCGACGGAGCTAGACGGTCGACGACAGAGACAAGACACTCGTTCTCCCTCGGGTCGATGAAGCTGCTGACGGACACGGGGTGAGGGTTCCAGGCGGCAATTCAGCACCCGAGAGAAGGAGGCTTCCTCCGGCAAGGGCGTACTTGCTGACGGAAGAACGAGCGAGGCTGGGAGTGGTATGAGTGTTCGAGTGAGGGAGCGAGGAAGCTCGAGCAGTGGCGGGTCACTTGTGTAACACCCCAAATCCGTAGGACTCGGAGTGCTACTAGGCTAGGATCTCTCAATGGATCCTGACCCTAGCCTGACAACAACTTCACTGAATCTTACAACAAGACACCAATAGATTAAAACAAAACATAAAACTGATGTATATATATATATATACTGATCAAAAGGTAATACATAGTACTGCTGAGTACAAAAGTCAAAACACGACTCCGTACAACATAAATAACCCGAAACCTCGATATCGTCCCTGTGTACGGAACCCTCAGCAGATCACTCTGCAGCTCTCCTAACCTGCAAAGGATCTACAACACGGTATAAAACCGTTAGCTAACCATAAACAAATATAAGATAGGCAAGAGCACAACCACACATCATATAAACGGTAACACATCAACATGATACCACACATTTACCCGGTTTATTATCTTTATAACGTTAATCACTCAAGAGTATAAAAATCAATATATGAAAATAGGTGACACGAGGAATATAATCCTCGCCTCTGCGTGCAATAGCTAGCTGGAGTGGTATCAGCGCACCTTCCCGTATACCGTAAGGAGTGGTATCAGTACCTTTCCCGTATACCAAGTCTAACTAGCGTACAGAGAACTTCCCAGACTCCACTACGGGATGAAAGGGTAAGTTGTCACAACCACTACAATGGGCGGTCAATATAACATAGGTCGGTGACCAAAATAACACATGCTATAAAGCATAAAACACACACACCACTCAAGCACACATCCAATATAAGGACGGTAGCTAAGTAAGTCCTATGGACTTACCTCAATCTCAGAAGTATCTCGCTACGAGCAAATCCCAGAAACGTACACTCCAACTAGAGGACAACATAGCCTATACAAGGCAGACATATATATATATCACAATCCTATCACACACAAAGGGTCACACCTAGACCCAAGGGATCCATAAGGGATCAAATCCAACTCGTCACCTCAAGGCCATAACCGGCATATCTATATCATACTCGTCATAAACCGATACCTAGCATGATACTAGTTCCCTCGTACTAGAAAGGAAAGGAACTACCTAACTATAGGTAGTTCCGGGACAAGACGCACCTGCGGGAACTAAGGACGCAGGGGCGGAAAAGATCACCCGCGGGCGCGGCAGGTGGAAGCCGCAGGGGAGGTGACACGGAACGCTGGCAAGCGCAGGTACGCCGCTGGCACGAAGCAGGCGTTGTGGCACGGTAGCCGCGGGGACGGTGATTCTTGGCCGCGGGGGCGGCGACAGTGCAGAAAGACACTTCGCGGCTTCTCTTCAGCTCTTCATGTGATCAAATCACGTCTTCACTCATCCAAAACCACATACAACAAATACATACACGTTCCAACATCAAACTATGATCAACATACACCTAAACCTAAGCTCAAGGGATAGAATCAAAGAAGAAGAGAAGGGGAAGAAGCAAAGGACTTACCACACTGGAGTCCTAAGTTGCACAGAAGATCAACACACCACACCACTAACTCTGGAGCTCAACAAGGCACCCACATCATCAACATCATCATCCACACACTTAAACACATCCAATCTCAAGGATTCTCACACACAAACTCAAGGAGAGGGAAGAAGAAGCAAGTAGGACGTAGGTGAGTTGGGAAGGTAAAGTGAAGAAGTGAAACCCTTGCTCAGCAAGGTAGGAAAGGGTAAAGACGAAGGTTAAAGCATGGGTCAAAGAAGTCAACAAAACCGGCTGCAGCCGCCGTAAACCGCAAGGGCGGATCACAGGGCCGTAGGGGTGGGAACCCGCAGGGGCGGCATACGTGCCCGCGGGTGCGGCAAGGCCAATCTCGGCCAAAGCCAATCTCGGCTATGGTCCGATCTCGGTCCGAAAGAAAGGGCTCTCACAACTTGGCTCGCCGGCGGAGGGTGAAGCGGGTCGGAGAGCTCGAGGGAGGGAGCGAGGAGGTGAGGCGGGGCTCGGGTTTCCTCTCTAGTAGCTCGGTGTCGGAGTTGGAAGGGAAGTGGCGGCGAAGCAACAACTCCTTTCTGGTGGTCGCCGATTATACTAATGGCCGGAAAATTTTTGGCAGCCAAAGGAATGCATAGGGTTAGGGTTTGAAGGTTTGGGGAAGAAGATGATGAATAGTGTTTATCGGAAAACGTGATACGGGTTTTTTAAAGGGTTTTTTGTAAGTTCTCTAGGATTTACGAGTCTAACCAAGTCTCGATAATTTCCTCAACCAAAGTATATCATTAAACTCTCTAATTAAATTCCCAATCCCTAAATATATATTTTACTAAAAATTCCTCAAATTATTATAACGGTTTGTCCATTTAATATATAGCTAGCTAGTTTCCAAATTAAATCATTTATCTCTAACTTAGACGAAACCTTACAACTTGTAAAAAAAACGACTACGAAAGTCTCGATCGGATAATTAAAAAAAATATGGGATATTACATCAATCCCCACTTAGAAAAAGTTTCGTCCGAAACTTAAAATATACGAGGATTGTCCAACTTAATCTATGATTCTGCAAGCCATCCTAAAACTACTCAAGGAGGTAATATCACCTAACTCTCATAATTTATTCAAAGTCGTATACATGTAAGACACACACATGATTACATATGCACATATACATATAAGCATGTCAACAAAGAACTAGCATGTTAACCTCAATAAAATAAGATTACTTTAGCTCTCAAAAAATATTACTCCTTATTCACTTATCAATCTCTAATGTGGTCTCGTTCTCTTCACTTTTAGATCGATGGTCAACAATATCAGGGTATGCTTCTACAACAATTGCGTCGGATCTTACTCTAGGACGAATTTCGGGTACTTCTATGAGATGACTCAATTCATTGCATAAATCCAATAGCCATTCACTTGCAGTATATACATACTTACTCTCTCGATCGGCATAATGAGCAATAGAACATAGTGTGGTTGATAAGTCAACCCATCGACAACTTTCCCAACTCGTTCCAAAATCTCAAATGGTGTCGCATGTCAGGGTTTCCTCTTCTTCTTAGTGTCAGAACGTCACTTTAGATCGGGGAAGAATCTTAATAGTTTTTTTTTTTTTGGACCTAAATCCTTAACTCCACGGTGTCCCGTCAATTATCTAGGACAAGGATATTAGGCATCTAATGGAACCTTTAGCTTACTAAGCTTACTAAGTGTTTAATTCTTTAATGCGACCCAGTCATGCAGTTTCTTCACTCAATAATTATCACTTATGTCTCATCGGGGCTCCAACTGTGATACAAGCTAGTAACAAAATCAATGGGTATATCCTCCCACGATCACTTTGGCATCCAGGGTATTGGCAACATCACATTGGCCTATAATCCTCTATCTCAACTTTATGATTAATTTGACATTGGGTTGCCTACTTAGCTCCCAAAATCTCGAAGAACGGTAAAAATCTATATCTGAAATAATGATATTGGACACCAGGTGGATTCTCATGTTTGTCTAGTGAACTCTTCTACTAGCTGACTAACCTGGTCACACTTTTCTTAAAGGGAATGGTTGCGCACTATTGTCAATTGATCACTACCATTCATTCAGTGTCGAATCATCGACTGTTTTGCACTCTCGAATAAATTCCATAGGGATATCCTTTTATCACCACTTCAACACTATATGTTTAGGTGGTTTGACTCACTTCTTGTTACACGGGGCTTCCTCTTTACTTGTCAACTTGTCCACTTAGAGTTGCAAACTTAGCCACAAGGGATTTAACAATCCACTAATATAACTTTTTCTCATACACATCTCAGTAACACTTGAGTAGGAAGCATTAAATGTACATGAGGTCTCCTAAGATCCGATTTCTCGACTCACAGTCTACTAGCATGCAAGCATAACCATGCCGCTTCGTAACCTTATTAGTCATTGATCAACGTATGATGATTAAATCACTTCGAGCTTTCTTGTGAAAAATGATTGACAACGTTGAATAAATTTGTTTCTTTCATCATCTCTTCTCTAATCAGTTAGATAATGATTCTAGGCTATCAAAGTTGGCTTGGATTACCAATAATTATCACCGTTCCTTTGAAAAACTCTTTAGATAAGCACAATACTATATTTATCTTGTTAGGGTGACACAAGATCCATATAAAAATCCTTAGTTACTCCTCATCTCTCTATCTCATTTTCGTTTTGACCGAAATGTATATTCTAACAACAATCTTCCAAACCAGACAAGTCGTTTCGCAAAGGTGATGTCGTCATACCCGCATGCTTGCACAACCACTATCAATCCTTCTATTCCATGTCACACCGTTCTCCTAATACGGCTTCTTTGACGATGCATGAGGGCTATAACCACATTTCCCTTCGCGGGGACACACCACCAGTCTAACTTGGGCGAAACATTATGTGAACTCCTAATGTTTCTTCATTTACGCAAAACTATATATTTGAAGTCAACATCTTCTTCTACTCCTCAACTTCTGTTAGTTCTTCATTCTTAGATCAACGCCTTGTTCCATCTCCACCCTAATGATTTTGCCATAAAGGCCAACTCTTGGAATTACCTTGTGAGACTCTAACCATAGATGTGACATCGCTCGATCGAACCAGGCATGATGATTCTTCCACTTCATTCAGTCAGTACTCTCTAGCTTGGCTCGCCAGCGGAGGGCGAAGCGGGTCGGAGAGCTCGAGGGAGGGAGCGAGGAGGTGAGGCGGGGCTCGGGTTTCCTCTCTAGTAGCTCGGTGTCGGAGCTGGAAGGGAAGTGGCGGCGAAGCAACAACTCCTTTTTGGTGGTCGCCGATTATACTAATGGCCGGAAAATTTTTGGCAGCCAAAGGAATGCATAGGGTTAGGGTTTGAAGGTTTGGGGAAGAAGATGATGAATAGTGTTTATTGGAAAACGTGATACGGGTTTTTTAAAGGGTTTTTTGTAAGTTCTCTAGGATTTACGAGTCTAACCAAGTCTCGATAATTTCCTCAACCAAAGTATATCGTTAAACTCTTTAATTAAACTTTCAATCCTAAATATATATATAATCGTCACCACTACAAAAATAGGCTCTCAGTGGGTTTTTAATAAAGGGGAAGGGTTTTTTGACTCCCTTTATACGTCTCCATGAGAAATCTTTCTCAAGGGTTATTGTTAATACTTGAGAAATATAAGGCACGGTCAGGGTTTTTTAAAAAAAAACTCTCGAGATATATCTATTAGGGGTTTTAAAATCACCTCGATTTTTTTAAATAGGCAAAATTTTGATAATAATTAATTGGTTTTATTTTAGTTTTTTTTCCTAATCAAAACAACAATATTTTTTGATACAATTTCAATATTCTCACCAAACTTTGTCATATGAACATATTAAATTCTTCTCTTACATTCTGAACATCTGAAATCAATAATCTATACAAAAATCATCAAGCTTTCAATTTGCAACAAAAACACATATAAAAGTGATTGTTTAGCATAATGTTAACTAACAATTTAACATAAGAAAATAAATAATGTCATAATCCTTTCAATTTGCATCAAAAACTAACATTTCGACATTCTAATCATAACATCCTTCAAACTTATTGTTGGGTTTCCAGATATTGTAACCATTCTTCTCGTAGCTCATCAAGGACTCCCACATCATATAAGCAATGTGAATCTCGAAAGCACTTTAAAACATGACATTCAGTTAGTGATTAAACAAAATTAATCATATATTAACAAATAATATTTTCAAGAGTAAGTTTTTCAAGCACTTACATTTATTAGAATGACAACACATTGATGATAAGTTATCTCCCACATGTAATGACATACATAGTAACCAGAATCAAGAGCATTAGGTGGTTGTCTAGGACACTACAAGTAAAGCAAAACTCATGCAATATAAATCGAACCAATTATATAATTGTAACTCCAAACCAAAACAAAAACAAACATATAATCAATAAACATACCATAATTTTCATCCAACGTGTTTTCTTCCTGTTATTTTTATTTCTTTGCACTGAGAAAATAGCAATGGCATCACATGTGGGGACTAGCCCATTTTTCACTCGAGAATTAATATGCGTTCCTTGGGAGAAATGTGAAAAACAAAGCAAGTTTGTGAGGAAGGAGAACCAGGTACGGAGCAGTTGGTTTGCAGGTTGTTGCATCATTTCTTACCAATGCTCAACAAGAATACAAAGAAAATAACTATAACTACTATAATGGATGAATGTTTCTGGGAGAAAATTCATCATATCACTGAAAAAAATCTTCCATGAGATAAGAAGTTGTCATATATCATATAAAAAGACAAAAAAACACCAAAAAATACCTTATGTATTAGTATTTTCATAACAGGGTCTCCATGCTCATACCACTCCGTCATTACAAAGGCTTATGGTAGCCAACAATAAGAACTTTAACAGAAGTCGCTGAAACAAACATTAAAACCACCTTTCTGATTTACCTGAAAACATTTGACATGCTTCACAAGCCAAGGTGGAAGCCAAGAATTATGAGCCTATACAAATGCAAATACATCAATCAGCCATCTAAAATCGGAAAATTCATGATAACAGTGCCATTCAAATATATTTTAAAGCAAAAATGTAAAATATTGTGAAGGCATGGTAACAAAAGCTGTAAAATAGAATAAATAAGTACGAGGCAGTTGCTACTACTGAAAAAGATCAAATTTCAGAAAAGATAAAATTCCGCTATTCAAGGGTTCCCACAGACTGTTCTATCATATCAGCTGGGAAGTGCAAAGGTTCTACTGATTCTCTCCGGTGGTAAGAGAGTAAAACGATCTTCCTAGAACTACAACCTCTTTGTGTTTCTAATGTTGAAACCCATGTCTACCTCTTTCAACGAACTACAATAAATTTACCAGTCCACAAACTTCAAGTTTCGTGCAACAGAAATGTCTTCCATATCTCATCTACTGGCGGATTCTAAATGTTGAAAATAGTTATTTCTAAATCATAATGTACTTAAAATGTACACAAATAAGGCTCTTAGGGGGATGAGGGAAAAGATGCGATTACATTATTTCCAGAGTTGTTTTTAGAAAACTGATGTTCGAGTTTGTGCTAACAAGTTGTTTAAAATTTTGGACAGTAATCACAATAAGGCCAATGAAAGTGCATCAGCTCGTGTACACTGAACATAGAGATTAGGAAAGTGGACTGAGAAATTATTCAATGCAAAGATAAAAACATATTTGTAATCTCATACCTCCAAGGCTCCAAGTCTCCAACAACCTCTTTGTTGTTGTACTTGCCTCCAGCTTTGCCTTCATCATCTCTTCTTGGGTACACGATGATGTGTTGATCATATACAACAACGCCATATTTACAACCCTTCGGAATCATCTTCATCTAAATCTTAATGTAGAAACATACCTGAACTACTTGAAGAGCACGTGCCATTTTTTTTCCATTTTGGCCTGTTGCGCTTCACTAACTTTCTGGATCTGCAATCAAAATTCTGCAATTTCAATATACATGAAAATTAAAAAGAAACAACACCAGCAAAAAGTAGCCCAACTCAAAATAATTAACTAGTTTATTAGAAAACAAGATAACATGATTTTTATCAAACCAGAAGAATCAAATGTAGTCAAGAAAATTAGATCACCTATCAACATCAATGACCTGAAACTAGGCTAACTTAGAATTAGAGGCACCTATTAAGACCCTTTGATCCACATGACATTCTACAGTTTCTCAAAAGAAAATGGCATCTTAAGAAGAATAGGTTGAAGAAAAAAATTGAAATAATATTACACCCAAACACATTTGCTAGCATTATGATATCAAGGATGTCTTAAGAAGATTAGGTTAAATGGAATCGAAAGGCTTCGGATATGTTTGGAGAGCATGTAGCTCGCTGTGAAGAACTCCAGGCTTCAGCCTTGAAGTACAAGTATGATCTTGGAGTGAGATTATTTTTTGTACCCTGCTTACCCCTGTACATCACTTTAATTTTTCAATATTCTGGATCGATATCAGACACTTGCTTCTACTCTTGTCGAACGGCGACACCGCCCTCTCCCTGCTTCGACTCCTCCCTCTCATCTACTCTCTTCTCCAATTTGAATCTTTCCTTGAAGAAGAATGGATGCTCCTCCTACTGATGTCTCTCCTATCGGAAGAAGGAAGAAACAAATTCCAACTCGATTACTGGCTGAATTTGTTGTTGATGAAAAATTTGATGTTTTTTTAATGTGAAGGTTTTTTGACTTATAGATTGGCTGAATTTGTTGCTGATTTTTTTTTTATGTGTTTATGGCTGTTACTAGTAGTTGTTTCATTACATCGGTGAATGCCATGTTCACATAAAGTGTGTTCATTAGCTCAAAATTTTTATTCCGAATTGCTCATCCATAATAGCTTTGTTCCTCCTTTGTAGAAAAGGAAGATAGAGGTGGTTTGTAGGCTAGAGGAGGTATGTAAGGTGATTCTTTTTCAATTGGCTTTTCCTCGGTTTTTGACTCCTCTTCTATCTTTTTTTCCTCTACAACCTTATGCGTGATACGTGGATCATAGATAACAACTTCTGGTTCTTTGGTCACTGAGCCACTCCTTAATGTTATTGCTTCAATTCATCTTAGATATCTACTTAGCGAGCGACATCACTTGCTCGGTCATCTCTTCCAGCTTTGTTTCATACTCAGAGTGTGTGGATGCTAAAGATTATTTTACAACAAGCATCAATTCTTCCAACATGGTCTCCATATTAGTCTTTGTTGAAGGAAAAGGTTCCAAAATAAGAGGATCAACACTAGGTGTTTGATTGGTATATTGATTATCGAGGGAGGGGAATTGTGGAACTTTATGTCCTTGTTTACTACACAATTGACATTCGATAGTTAGTTCAACATTCTCATGTTCAAAATTCAATGGTTTAACTCTTTCCTCAATGCTTTTGACATCACGAGCATTTATTTCTTGATTCTTCCTTCTAAAGGAAATTATGCTTATATGTTGAGATATATTCTTGTTTATATCATCTTGGTGAAGCTATGAGCATTGGTAATATCAAGTATATTCATTTTTACATCATTCAATAAATATTCATGCAAAGCACTTTAGTCAAAACCATTGTGAGGGCATATATAAAGTAATTCCACAAATCTTTCTTAAGCAGATGTATATCTTCTTCTTTCTCCATTTCAAATTGAGATATATCTTTCCTATGTTTATGAGTTCTACTGGAAGGGAAAAAACACTTGATAAACCATCAGTAAACAAATCTCAAGTGACGTATGAACCTGTTGGCATTCTTTCAAACCAGAAATAAGCTCTACCTTTTAGGGAAAATACAAACACTCGCTTTTTCATAGCATTTTTAGAAACATTGCGGAACATAAGTATGTTTATGATATTTTACAAAGTTTCTCAAATGTAGATGTGGACTTTCTCCTCGTCCACCACCAAATGTATCATGTTGGATCTGTTTAACTATAACAGCGCTTAATATGAATTTATCCGCTTCATTGTTTGGAAGCACCCAAGCATAGCTAGAGATAAACTGTTTAGAATTCATCCTTGCTTCCAACGTTCGTTGTTGATCAACGTCGTTCATCTTTCGTCTCACAAGGTTCCAACATGTGGAACAAAGACAAAGAGAAACCCGCTAATTAAAGTAACATGATAACTTAGAATAAATGGTTATCAGAAATAACCAAACTATCTATAAGTCCCAACAATGGCACCAACAACTTGATGGTCCTAAAACCTACCCGCAAGGATGACGGGGTCAAATGTAATAAATTCAGTTTCGAATTCATAGGTACTACATTTGTATTGGATGTTACAATAGACATATATGCTAAGCCAAAGAAGGAAAAGAAAGAGAAGGGTAGGGAAAAGCATGATTGTTGAAAAACAAAGTAACAAACAAACATAAATATAAAGATGTAAAGATGATATTTTGACGAAAAATCATCAAAGGAAATAAGTATCCTCACTATAATGAATCATTATGCAACCAAGTGTATGAATGACATTAACTTCAATCAACAAATATGTAGGTAACCATCAAATATATCCTTTATCATAGACAAATAAATACCGTGTTAAACCGACTTGAAATTGTTTTTGCAATCACAACAAATATAGAAAAATTGCATAAGCACTTAGAAATCTAGAAAAGACCAAGAGAAGTGTCGCTTGGGTAGCGTAGAACTAGAAAATGTACAGACTGGAACTGTAAGAGCCTTAGTCTTTTAGAGCCGAGATAGGACTTAGCCGCCCCTGCGGCTGAGCCTGTGTTACCGCCCCTGCGGCTCAGGATTNGGCTCGTGATGAAGGGTTTCAGTCTTCATTCTCCAGCTTCTCACGTTCTTCTTTCCCTCCTTTCCTTCCTTTGATCTTGTTCTTGCTTTTCCTTGGTTTGGAAGAGATTTGTGTGGCCTTGTTAAGGTTGATGTTGTATGTTGTTGTTGCTGAGCTTGGGAGATAGCTGAAGTGGTTGTGTTGAGCTTTTCCTCCTGTGTAGAATCCCAGCAGTAGGTAAACTCTAGTCTTCTTCTTCTCTTCTTTCATTCTTTAATTCCATCTTCCTTAGCTTAGGATTAGATGTATAGAATGTATATTGATGTTAGAATGTGTATGTATATGTAAGTGTTTGGATATGGAATGGAGAAGACGTGATTTGATCACGTGAAGAGTGAAAGAGAAGTCGGGACTCTACGTTCTGAAGAGTCGCTGCCCCTGTGCTAGCGAGACGCCGCCTCCGCGGAACCTTGTGACCGCACCCGCAATAAAACGCCGCCGCCCCTGCGGCTACGGTCACCGCCCCTGCGTTGGAGCGCCGCCACGCCTGTGGTTTGCCTTGCTTCGCCCCTGCGTCTCTCTTGTCACGCAGGTGCGTCTTGTCCCGGATCTACCTAGAGTAGTGTAGATCCTTTCCTTTCCTAGTATGAGCGGGTTATTAGCATGCTAGGTATGTGTATGAGGATAGAACGATGATGAGTATGATATCGATAGGTGCCGGTTATGGCCTTGAGGTTTATAAGTTGGATATGATCCTTATGGATCCCTTGGGTCAAGGTGTGACCCCTTTGTTTGATAGGAGATTTAATATCTCTTTATGCCTTATTATTAGGCAGTGATATCCTCTAGATTAGAGTGGATCGTGTTTGGAGTTGATCGTGGTTGAGATTTCTTCGAGGTTGAGGTAAGTCCATAGGACTTATTTAGCTACCATCCTTATATTGGATATATGCATGAGTGGTGTTTGTTATATGCTTTATAGCATGCGATATTGATCATTACCGACCTATGGTTTAGTGACCGCCCATTGTAGTGGTTGTGACAACTTGCCTTTCATCCCGTAGTAGAGTCTGGGAGGTTCTATGTAGTCAGGCTAGATCTGGTATACGGGAAGGGCACTTACCACTCCTTATGGTATACGGGAAGGTGCGCTTATACCACTCTAGCTAGCTATAACACTCAGAGGCGAGGATTATATATATTCCTCGTGTCACACACACACACACACACACACACACACATATATATATATATATATATATATATATATATATATATATATATATATATATATATATATATATATATATATATATACGATTTGAGTGTTGGACTTTATAAAGATAACTAACCGGGTAAATGTGTGACAACTTTTTTATATGTTATGATTCTTGAAGTGTGTTTGTGCTCTTGCATCTTCTATATATATGTGTATGGTTAGCTAACGGTTTTATACCGTGTTGTAGATCCTTTGCAGGTTAGGAGAGCTGCAGAGTGATCCAGAGTGGGTGATCCGCTGAGGGCTCCGTACACTAGGTTGCTATTGTGGGATATGGGATCTTTTGTTATGTACAATTATATGTTTTGATAGTACTCAGCGGTACCTTATATAAAACTTTTGATTTATATATTATAGTTTTATGTTTTGTTTTTAATCTATTTGTGCCTTGTTGTAAGATCCAGTGAACTTGTTGTCAGGCTAGGGTCAGGATCCATTGTGAGATCCTATCCTTGTAGCGCCTCGAGTCCTACGGATTCGGGGTGTTACAAAGTTGGTATCAGAGCCTTAGGTTGACAACAATGGCACTTGCAATCTGCGAAAAAGGTCGAATAGATAAATAAACAGAACCCGAAAGGGGTGTGACTTTTCAAAAGGTTTTGGTTTTGATTTGAGTACAAATGTTTTTGGATAGTGTGTACGAGAAGCCATCACCCCTCTGAAGATCTCGACAGTATAGATATATATAGATATTATGTTGTGATTGTCTTTATATATATCTATACATATGGCATATATATAGCCTTCTAAGTTAGGTTTATATCCTCTGCATATGGTTCGGACTAAAGCCTTACCTGCAGTTGGACCCACTCTAGGTAGAGGACGGGGTAGGATTCCCGATGTTGATCCACGTGCAGCAGAGGAGATTTAGGAAGATGTTGCTGAGAGTGTCGTTCTTGAGACTAGGAACGGTAGGGCTGAGAGACAGAGATCACAGAGAGCCCAGTCTGATGGCTCGGATCGTGTCTCCATGGGAGGATCAGAGTTTCGTGAGTATATCAGACGAGTAGAGGAGGCTGCTAGAGCCGGTAGACGTGCCCCTGATTTGGCGGCACGGGAGGGATCATTTGAGAGATCCCATGGAGCGACTCAGGTGCCAGCTGCTGAGACTGCTCGGGTTCAGGAGGAGTATAGAGGGCCTAGACCAGACACTTTGTTGAAGGCATTTCACTAGATGGGTGTACCCCCTTTCTTTGGGAAGGTGGGGTTAGAGGTAGAGTTATGGATCGGACATGTAGACTCAGCTCTGGAGTCTATTAGATGTCCAGTAGACAGACAGATATAGTTGGTGCAGACTCTATTTAGAGATCTGGCACAACACTAGTGGAGATTAGTACGGGGTCAGGTTACCAGCTATGACCAGATGAGGACCATGATCAAAGAGCATTTCTGCCCTGCCTCACTGAGGAGGGAGAAACTGCAAGATTTTGTCGAGGCTGGATTTAAGGATGTAGCAGTCTCAGAGGCTATTAGGAGATTCCAGGAGGAGCTGGCTTTGCTGGGTCCAGCTGCACCTCCTGCAAATCAGCATGTATATCTTTTCTCCCGACGACTGAGGGATACTACCCGGACTTACATGGCAGGGTTTCATTGTGAGTCCTTGATGGATTATCAGGACAGAGCTTCCGATTATGAGAGGGAGCGGGCTGGACAGAGGAGAGCTTCTCAGACCGGAGGGTCTGAGAAGAGACAACGTACTGGGCAAACCAGTGGTACTGGTGGAGCTGCTAGTGTTGGGCGAGGCCAGAGACGCCAGAGTTACCCCTCATCTGCACCGGTTGCAGATAAGGGACGACAGTGTTATAACTATGGTGATCCTGGACATATGAGGCCAGAATGCACGAGGCCGCTAGTGACTTGCTACACCTGTGGTAGACCAGCTCACAGAGTTGTTCTGCCGACAAGGCGGAGCTTCATCTCAGCAGGGTTCTTCTCCTGCTAGTGTAGCGGGAGGTGGGCAGAGACCACCTCAGCAGCAGCAGACACAAGGACAGCAGAGAGTCCCAAATTGCCCTACGACTCAGGGTTCTGCTCCTAGGCCGAGTAGAGGCAGGGGTCGTGGTAGGAGTACCACGGATACCAGAGGAGCTCAAGGTAGAGTTTTTGAGCTGAGGAGTGTAGAGGAGCCAGTTGCACCGACTGCTACAGGTACCATTCTGATTCGTGGTTTACATGTTAGAGTCTTGTTTGATACGGGTGCTACACATTCTTTTATATCTGATACATGTGTTGAGCGTCTCAGTCTAGATATGATTGAGGGGATACCCTTTAGTATAGGGTTACCCGATTGTAGTAGGGTCAGAGGTACCCGTGAGATCCGTGACTGTCCCATTTCTATAGGGACCCGTGTATTGCTTGTTGACTTCTTTGTCATGCGATTAGAGCATGAAGAAGTTATTCTATGTATGGATTGGATGGATAGACACCAGGTAGTATTAGATGTGGGTAGGAGAACTGTGACCCTCTCTACCGAGTTAGGACATGTAGAGGTTTTCCGAAGTTGGGACCTTGGAAAATCAGGTATGGTTATCAGTGCGATACGGGCAACGAGACTGATTGCACAGGGTTGTGAGGCCTTCTAGTGTTACGCCATGAAGGAGGGGGAGAGTCCAGCATTAGAGGATATCCCAGTGGTCTGCGAGTTTATAGATGTATTCGTTGAGCCGTCCAATTTGCCGCCTCAGAGGAGCGTGGACTTTGGCATTGATTTAGAGCCTGGTACGAGACCTATCTCGAAGGCCCCATACCGGATGGCGCCTGTCGAGATGTTAGAGCTGAAGAAGCAACTTGAGGAGCTGGCTGAGAAGTGCTTCATCCGCCCTAGTGTATCCCCATGGGGAGCACCTGTCCTCTTCGTATGGAAGAAGGACGGATCGCTGAGACTGTGTATTGAATACAGAGAGTTGAACAAGGTGACCATCAAGAACAAGTATCCATTGTCTCGTGTTGATGACTTGTTAGATCAGCTTCAGGGAGTGACTGTATTCTCCAGGGTTGACTTGCGCTCAGGATATCACCAGCTAAGGGTGAGAGAGCAGGACGTGCATAAGACGGCGTTCCGGATTAGATATGGACACTACGAGTTTATAGTGATGCCATTTGGGCTTACTAATGCCCAACAGTCTTTATGGAGTTGATGAACAGTATATTCATCGACTTCCTGGATCAGTTTGTTGTAGTCTTTATTGATGATATTTTGGTGTACTCTCGCAGCCAAGAGGAGCATGTAGGGCAGTTGAGGACTGTGTTACAGGTTCTACGAGATAGAGAACTTTATGCTAAGTTCTCTAAGTGTGGGTTCTGGATGCCAGAGGTAGCATTCCTGGGTCATGTTGTTTCTGCCGAGGGGATCAAGGTTGATCCGGCGAAGATCGAGTCAGTAGCAGCCTGGATGACACCGACGAACGTCAAGGAAGTACGTAGCTTTCTTGGCCTAGCCGGTTATTACCGACGCTTTGTGGAGGGATTTTCTGTAATTGCCCGTCCAATGACGAGTCTGTTGAGGAAAACTACCAGATTTGTATGGTTTGATTAGTGTATGCAGAGTTTTGAGGAGCTGAAGAGACGTCTGACTTTCGCTCCTATTTTGGCACAACTAGAGGGTACAACTGATTTTGTGGTTTACAGTGATGCATCCAAGCTAGGCTTGGGATGTGTGTTGATGCAAAGAGGCTGAGTGATTGCATATGCGTCTAGACAGCTGAAGACGTATGAGGAGAACTACCCGACTCATGATCTGGAGTTGGCAGCAGTAGTTCATGCACTGAAGATCTGGAGACATTACCTGTATGGTGCTACATGTCAGATCTTCACAAACCATAAGAGTCTGAAGTATATTTTCACGCAGGGGGAATTAAATAACCGCCAACGTAGATGGCATGAGTTGATCAAGGATTTTAATTTGGAGATTATGTACCATCCGGGGAAGGCGAACGTTATCACCGACGCCCTGAGCAGGAAGACGCCTCGAGAGCAGGCAATTGCGAGGTTGACAGTTCAGCATCAGTTGCAGAGAGACCTGATCTGGTTAGAGTTGGACATCCATTTTCCTGATGAGAATGCCCAGCTGAGTACTTTAGAGGTTCTTCCTGATCTGTTGGGTGACATCCAACAAAAGCAGGAAACCTGCCCGACCTTGATGAGGATCCGAGAGAGGATGTCTCCAGATGAGGCACCACAGTTCCTTCTAGGAGCAGATGGAGTGTTGAGACGCCGCGGTCGCGTCTGTGTACCCGCTGATGCGGACCTACGACAGAGGATCTTACAAGAGGCTCACTATACGCCTTATTAGGTGCACCCAGGTACGAGTAAGATGTACCAGGACTTGAGACGTTTATATTGGTGGGGAGGGCTGAAGCCCGATGTGGCAAGATTTGTGGCACAGTGTGCGACCTGTTAGCAGGTCAAGATCGAGCATTGCAGACCTGGAGGTGAGCTTCATCCACTACCTGTTCCACGGAGGAAGTGGGAGGACGTCACCATGGATTTTGTGACTGGGCTGAAACCAAGCAGGAGCTTTGATGCCATCTGGGTTATAGTGGATAGACTGACGAAGACGGCACGTTTTATCCCTATCCGGGAAACGTGGCCAGTGAGCAGATTAGCTGAGGAGTACACTAGACAGATAGTGAGACTCCATGGTGTACCGAGGACGATCGTCTTAGACAGAGATGGACGATTTACCTCGAGGTTTTGGCAGCAGATTCAGACTACCCTGGGGACGAGTTTGCACTTCACTACTGCGTTCTATCCTCAGACAGATGGTCAGTCAAAGAGGACCATTCAGACACTGGAGGATATGCTGCGAGCTTGTGTGTTGGACTGGGGACAAATGTGGACGGATCATCTCCCACTAGTTGAGTTCTCATACAACAACAGCTGACATGCATCTATTGGGATGGCCCCATATGAGGCACTATATGGACAGAGATGTCGTACTCCGTTATGCTGGGATGAGCCGAGCAGTGTTAGTGGTTTGACACCTGATCAGATTCAGGATGATGTGACTCGTGTAGCACTAATTAGAGAGAGGATGCTGACTGCACAAAGCCTTCAGAAGTCATATGCAAATAGGAGGCGTAGACCCCTAGGGTTCAGAGTAGGAGTCATGTATGGCTGAGGGTGTCTCCGACACGAGGTGTTAGACGTTTTGGCATTAAGGGGAAGTTGAGCCCCCGATATGTCGGACCGTTCGAGATTTTGGATCGGGTTGGGAGTGCAGCATACAGATCAGCTTTGCCTCCGAGATTAGAGGGTGTTCACCTTGTGTTTCACGTGTCTCGGCTGAGGGAGTACATACCAGATCCAAGACACGTCGTGAGTTATGATGATTTGGTAGTCGAGCCGGACCACACCTTTATTGAGCACCCTATTACAGTCCTAGAACGAGGTATGAGACGCCTGCGTTCGAAGGACATTCCTATGCTGAGGATACAGTGGTCGAGACGAGGACCTAATGAGGCTACATGGGAGACTGAGGATAGTATCCAGATGAACTATCCAGAGTTCTACACGGAGATAGATGTACCTGTAGGATCGACGAGTAGATCTTAGTACTATCTTGGTGAGTGTTGTGATTATGTACTTATGTGCTTATATGCTATGATGTGTTTATTTTCGTACTAGCTATGATATGATGGGTGATCTTATTAGACCTTGTTGTGCTAGTGCAATTGATTATAGCTGGAGATGGCTCTTCCTCCATGCTATTGTGATACGATTAGGGTTCAGCTGGAGATGGTTATTCCTCCATGCTATTTTGATGGACATAGTGTTACTGGAGATGTTTTTCCTTCATGCCTTATGTTATGAGTATGATGATTCGGCTAGAGATGTTTTTCCTCTATGGCTTTGTGATGTGATTAAAGTTTGGCTAGAGATGGTTTTCCTATACGCCTTGGATAGTATAGTGATCTAGTTGCTGGAAATGATGATTTCCTCCGTACTCATGTTTGAGGTTATAGAGAGAGTTATACCTCGGCTTATGAGTCCGAGTGTTTTAGGATTTTACAAGTTTCGGGACGAAACTTGTTTTTAGGGGGGTGAGATGTAAGAGCCTTATTCTTTTAGAGCCGAGATAGGACATAGCCGCCCCTGCGGGTTCTTGGAGCCGCCCCTGCGGCTGAGCCTGTGTTACCGCCCCTGCAACTCAGGATTCCACCCTTGCGGTTTCCTGCGGCTGCAGCCGGCTTTGTTGACCTTTTGACCGTGCTTTACTCTTTCCTTTCCTTTCTCCTTAAGACTCTTCTTTGGCTCGTGATGAAGGGTGACTTGCTAATAGTCGTTATGCCAAATCAAAGTAAATTCCTAAGGTACAAACTATAACAAGTATAGCAGGCAAGTTAGGGTCGAACCCACAGGGAAACAGAAACAATTGTAAGAGCAAGTAATATTACCCAAAAGTAACCAATTAAAGGGGGAGTTTTGTGTGTAAAAAAATATTGACAGAACAAGTTGCAAGTAGCAGTTGCGAAAATATGGAGGAAAAGTATTACACCAGGTAATTATCCACACAACAATTGAGATGGAAGATCATCGTATTCTATGAATCTCAAGTTCTAAAGTCCAGTAATTGTTCTCAATCCAGATCGTGTAATAGCTTTTAGTCCTACCAGTCCTAAAAGCACTTATCACCAAAATACAAAGGAAAACCTTCACCAAGTAATAAGGCAATAGCATTCAACCATGGATTATAAAGAGATACAAGCGATTATAACAACCTGTTAAAATAACATGCAATCGAATCCCCTTCACAATCCCACACAAGCAACCCGCTTATGATTATTGTATTTGCTACAACGGATCTACAACCCCAAACCTGGAGTTGTAAACCCTAGAGATATGACTAGTATTGATAAACCTAGGCGATCAATCCAGATGAACCAATAATAAACAATTAAGCAATAAGCACAGGAGATCGAGACAATTAACAAAAGACGAACAAGAGTAGAATACTCACAACCGATTCAACTGAGGGCTTCAAAAACCAAGTGTAACAAAGGAGAGTTAGTTCTCCATAGGATTTGGGTTTGTGAGGAGAAAGGGAAAAGAAAATACGTCTCTGGAATTCTCCATCCCCCTAAAACGGGACAGCAAAACTCTATTTAAAAAGTTCTAAAACTATCGACTTTACATAAAGTCGATGTGGGATAAGAATACGTCTTCAGGGACCGACGCGGTCGCGCCGGATGGAAGCGCGGGCGCGTCAATGAAAGTCTGCCACTTCTTCTCTGAAGCAACGGCGCGGGCGCGCCAGATATCAGCGCGGGCGCGCCAGTGCTGATTTTATCTCTGCAGCTTGGCCGCGTCGATCTTCAACGCAGGTACTTCTCCTAGCAGCGCGGGCGCGCCATGTAGCAGCGCGGCCGCGTCGAGCTCTTCTGACTTCAGCTGCTTCCGAATTTCTTCAACTTCAACTTCTGTAACTTGCATGATCTGATTTCTTCAACTTCTTCAATAAGTTCCGGATCACCAAGTTCATACAAATATCTCTCACAATGACATGTAAACGATGACAAAAACTACTAAATGCGCTATGAAATATATCGCATATCAAATTCCCCCATACTTAAACCTTTACTCGTCCCGAGTAAACATAGAAACTCAGCCTACTCTCACAATAAACCTCAAAGGTTCACAGACAGTACAAGGAAAATGAACAATAAGTACTAGTAGTTCCCACCATCTCAACAATAAGCACAAAAGACAATCAAAACAGGAAATGATACTTACAATTATATCTCAACCATCTACACCTTATAGCTCCCAGTGGCCTACCCGAAAACCTCCTTATCGCTTCACTTCTTATGTCGCCTTCGCCAAGAGATTAATCCTAAACACTCAAAGTAAAACACTCATCTTACCAAGGCGCCCTTTTGGGGTTTTCACCAAGCCACTCATTTTTTTTTTTTTTTTTTTAGATGGTACTCACAAAAACATTCTCACTTCCCTCAAGTCTCATATTGCCAAAGCCTAAAGCTTGCCAGACTACCTGCTTTTTACTTGAGGACCCTTTCGGGTTTTCACCCCACCCCAGGATTTGATTGCCTCTTTTCATATTTTTGGCTCTTTTTTTTTTTTTTTTTTTTTTTTTTTTTAAAGAAAACTCAGTGCAGAAACTGTACAAAAATAATGCGGAAATGAAACATGTACAAGATATGTAAGTCCAATCCCTTCCCCCATACTTGAATGTCACGATGTCCTCAAAGTGATGAAAGACATAAATAGAAAGGGAAGAAGAGAACAGAAGGACTCACTGACCACCATCTGGTGGTGGAAACTGGCGATGAAAGTCCTGGCAGAACTCGCGTAGCTCGCTCCACATATCGCCAAACCTACTGTAAAGGTCATTCTGCTGCTGCATAATCTGTGTCTGAACCCTTCCCTGTGTCTCAACAGTGTGGTCAAACTCCCCACATCCTGGCGCAGATGGTCAACCTGATCATGCAAGTAAGCCCATTGCTGGGGTTGTTGACGTGCATCCTGGTACGCCTGTGGAGGCCAAGGAGCCCACTGATGAGAGTCCTGCTGGCTCTGAGATGGCAGGTAGGAATCCCAGCCCTGAGTATCTGTCTGCTGAACAAAAGCCTGTTGAGCCACAGGTGCATCCTCAATCATGGCATCTCCAGCTGTGCCACTACTGCTACCCACTTCTGGGCGACGTCTTCTACCTAGAACTGATGGCGGAAAATAATCAGCCTCAATATACCAATCAGTCCAAGTCTCAGACCAAGGAAGGGGCTTAGGAAGCCTGAATTGATGCTCTTTCTTTTTGCCTGTACACCAAATGTTTCCCCCATCTGGTGCAGTGTCAAGCATCTGGCACCTCCGCAGATACTCCTCTATGTAGGTCTTTGCTATGACCTGCTCCTCCAGCTCCTGTAAATTATCTGTCTCAATGCCTGCAGCAATGGCTATCAAAGTAATAAATCCGCCTTGGACCATTTCTAGTCCAGCGGCACTACGATCCTTCCTGACCTTGTCGAGCCCATCAAAGAAGAGTCTAACCCAGTCAGGAGTATACCTCGCAGTAGGCACTGCGCTGTAAGCAAACCTCAAGTGTGTCATGGATAGCTTGGTATCTGTGTTCAGCCCATAAAATGTCCCAGCAACAATCTTGCACAACATACGGAAGACGGGATGAGTGATCCTGCTGTTGTACTCGTTACTGGATAAGAATTCCTCTCTAGACACCCCTCTAAAGAATGCAACTAGGTCTGGATCTGTCGAGGCTGTAATCCACCTATCAGTTGGGGCTTTAGTAATCCCCAAAGCAGTTCGCATCCTTGCTGCAAAAATCTTGTAGGTATTACCATTGAACCTGAAAGAAACCCCTCGAATTCTGTTATCCCCAAGGCTCAGCTGATATGTCGCTAGGAACTGTTTGCACAGTTCTGGATAACCTACAGCTCTCAATTCCAAAAAATCACTAATACCAGCGTGAGCTAGACATTTCTGCATACAATCTAGCATCTGCAGTCTCTGAAGAGTCTCTCTATGCAAAAATTTTGTAGAACTGACCCGGACTACCTTGTTATAAATAGCCCACTCCGCTTCAGATAAATCTAACTCAACACTAGACTGACTAGCCTCATCCTCAGATTGATTCGCTTCTTCCTCAGACTGATTCGCCTCTTCCTCAGACTGACTCGCCTCTTCCTCAGACTGACTCGCCTCTTCCTCAGATGAACTCATATTCTACAGGTAATAAGAAGAGATCCGAATCGAAAACAAGGAAGGTGGAATAACTCACAAAGTGGCGACAAACAGCGGACTTCGGCTCAGGAGACCGGCGCGGGCACGTCAGTAGCAGCGCGGTCGCTTCGGAAAGACTGGCGCGGGCGCGTTGGATGGCAGCGCGGGCGCGTCGGGCTTAAATTTCCAGATCTGGAGTGTGGTTGTGGCGGACGACAGGAGGAACGGAGTGGCTCGGCGAGGACGAAGGGGGCGCAGGGTGGTGCGCAAGGCGTTGTGGAGGGCGCGGCTTGCGTTGGAAGAGGGTGAGGAACAGCGTTTGGCTTGATAGAGAGGGATAGAGAAGTGAAGGTTAGGGTTGGCTTGATAGAGAGGGATAGAGAAGTGAAGGGGAGTGGAGTGATGAAGCTGGTTTGAAAAATGCGGGCTGGCCCGAAGCGGGTTTTCCAGTGTGGTCTCTTTTTTTTTTTTTTTTTTTTTTTTTTTTGAACGAAAATTAACATTGCGGTTGCAGTGGGTCCGAAATGCGGATGCAATTCGTCACCAGAAACTCCGTCTTTATTACCTACAAGTTAGGAAAAAAAAAAAAAAAAAAACGAGCTAAGGGAAAGAATGCAATACCTTGGGTTGCCTCCCAAGCAGCGCCTTTGTTTCATGTCGCTGGCTCGACTAAGCCTTTTTGATTATTCTAACTCTGCATTTGGCTCCTCCAAAACTAACTCATCCATAGCCTCCTTTGGAAACCCTTCATAATATATCTTAAGCCTTTGACCATTTACCTTAAACTTTTTGTGGCTATTTGAGTCATATAACTCTACAGCTCCATGTGGAAAAACTTCAGCAACAATGTATGGTCCTCCCCACTTAGACCTGAGCTTCCCAGCGAAGAGTTTCAGGCGAGACTGAAAAAGTAGGACTTTGTCACCAACTTTGAAGTCCTTCCTAAGTATATGCTTGTCATGCCATGCCTTGGTCTTTGCCTTGTAAATAACAGCATTATCATAGGCGTCCAAACGCAACTCTTCAAGCTCGTCTAACTGTAGCTTCCTGAATTCTCCCACTTTATCAATCTGCATATTGCACTTCTTTACTGCCCACCACGCTTTGTGTTCTAGCTCCACAGGGAGATGACATGCCTTTCCATAGACAAGTCTGAATGGAGACATCCCAATCGGAGTTTTATAGGCTGTGCGGTATGCCCACAATGCATCATCAAGCCTCAAGCTCCAGTCCTTCCTGTTAGGGTTAACAGTCTTCTCCAAAATGGCTTTAATCTCTCTGTTGGATACCTCTGCTTGACCGTTTGTCTGTGGATGATATGCAGTGGAAACTCTATGTGTAACATGATATTTCTTCAGCAAGGCGGTCACAGTTTTGTTGCAGAAATGGGTACCCCTGTCACTAATCAGAGCTCTAGGAATTCCATACCTTGCAAAAATATTACTTTTCAAAGAAACCTGCAACAACTGTAGAATCATCAGTTCTGGTGGCCTTCGCTTCCACCCACTTGGAAACGTAGTCCACCGCAAGTAAGATATATAAATTCCCACAAGAACTAGGAAAAGGTCCATAAAGTCAATGCCCCAAACATCAAAGATTTCACAAAAAATTATAGATGATTGTTGGCATTTCATTCCTTTGAGAAATATTCCCCATTCTTTGGACATCTATCACAGGCTTTGCAGAAAGAGTAAGCATCTCTAAAAATATGTGGCCAATAAAATCCAGATTCGAGCACTTTCCTAGCAGTTTTATTTGCACCAAAATGTCCCCCACATGCTCGAGAATGGCAAAATTCAAGGACAGATCGTACCTCATTATCTGGCAGACAGCGGCGAATTACCTGATCAGCGCAGTGTTTCCAAAGATATGGGTCGTCCCAGACATAGCGGTTGCCTCCCTCCGAATTTTCTCCTTTTGAGCCGTAGTGTGATCCGGGGGAAATTCCCCAAACTAGGTAGTTCACAATGTCCCGGTACAGGGGTTCACAGAATAAAGTCCTAGAACGGACTGAGATAGGGGAAGGATAGGTTTAGAAGAACTTACAGTGCAAAAATCGGATTCAGGGAACTGTAACAGCGCGGCAGCGTCAGGTCTCAGCGCGGCCGTCAAGAGGCAGCGCGGCGGGCGCGGCCAGGTCGCAGCGCGCGGGCGCGCCAGTGAACAGCGTGCTTTTATGCTCAATTCTGCACAATGTGTCNATATAACTTTTGCTTGGTAAGTCCAAATCACTCCATTTTTCATCTATATTCCTTATTTCTTCTCTATTTACATATCATGGAAATGATTTTTGGATTTGAGTTATTTGGTTTCACGATCATGTATGAGTAGTCTTATATTAGGGTTTGGGTGAAAACTTCAAATCCAAGCTATGTAATGCATTTTAGTGAGCATATAGGAGAGACTTAGTTGTTTAGAATATTTAGTCCATGTTTGTTCTAATATGAATGGCGGATGCTAGATTTCTATCTAGATTGTTCTTTTTATGCACATTGTTTAGTTTCAAGCATGCTTCTATGTTCTTATATGACCGGTTATCATGGATGAGACGCAATAAGTAATTTCATTGATAGGATGCTTGTTTTAGATGTCTATCATGCTAGAGTATGTGTAGTTAAGGCCGAAAGGATGGATTTCATGCTTGCTTTGTGTTAAACCATGCTAAACTAAATTGATTCATGCTTGCAAATAGCAAACACCATGTGATGCTTGTATGTCTTGATTTAGAGCTTAGTAGTCTTATAGTTGCCTTCCAACTTGTAAATAGCAAACACCATGTGACACTTGTTGTTTGGATAACTCATGCTTAGATTATCACATGCCTAACATGTCTACACAAGTTTAGTAGCATTGACTTGTTACTTGCTAATCTAAGTTCTCATATCCTAGATTGGCATAACATCTATCTCATGTGGCTTAACAAGGGTTTTAGGAACTATCCTCAACCCCTAATTGTTTTCCCATACTTGATTTGTGTTTGAGATTTCACTTGCTTGTTACTCGATTGAAGTGTATTGTCATGTTCAATCACTCGATCACGTGTACTAATATACTCGTTGAAGTGTATCAGTCACTCGATATGTGTTGATTTCTTCCCCTGAAACTTGTGTGATCACTTGATCCATTTTTTCTTTCTTATTCACACTTGCATTTGTTTAGAAGACTTCTTAGAACATGGTTAAGATAACATGGTCCTTTGGGAGATGAGCTTGACATTCTTGTCATATATTTACATTGACACGGTCATGCACTTGTGATTTTATATGTTTTCTCCTTAGAGTGTTTGCTTATACATTTCTACACTCTTATCACACACACCTAGGGAGTGTCAATCACTCCGTATGGGTTTCGTCCTCACAAGATACTAGCTAATCTATATTTATGATTTCTATGATGCAATTACTTACCTCATGGTTATGATTCGGTTGAATATTGATGCAATTACTTACATTCTCCTTGAAATTACCCATCATTTTATAATATTCAATTCATATTCAGACAAAGACATTGTTAATAGTTCGTTTTAGTATATGGTTGGCTTCCAAACTATCCCAATATAGTAAAACCTAAAAATCATACGTATGATCATTCTTTGTAAGGCTGCCTAAAAGGTATCCTCAATCTTGTATCTTGCATATGATCATTCTTTGTTAAATAGTTCATTGTTTTGCTTTTATAAAGAGTAATACAAAATACATGAACTATTATTGAAACTCAATGTTCTCTTGTATCAATATTATCACTTATATAATACTAGTTGTAAAAATTGATAGATATGATTACTTTAAGGTTTCAAATCTTCCTGAAATTGTTCAATTCTATGTTATATTTATGTGGCCCGGGTGTGTGTAAAACCATCATGATTCACAACCTCAAAAAATGGATTTTGCATACAAGTAAAAAAGCCCTGTCAATTTTCACCTATTGCTGTAACATCTACTTCTTCTTTAGATTTTCAATTGTAAACAAACGACAGAAGTAAATGAAGAGTAGGAAAAACAAATAATCCAATTAAAGGATATCATGAAAATGCACAAGAAGTATATGCCATGATAAATATGGACAGAAATCACAACGTTCAATTTTGCCCCTACTTATTGTGCATCACTATCTGTCAAAAACCTTGTTGTTACTTGTAGGGATCATATACTAATTCATTATCTTTCATTAAATGTAAACAGGGACGCATCATTCAAACCACAGAAGTAGATTCAAGCACATCTTTGTTCTTTTGTTGATGTTAGTGAGTGTTTTGAGTCGTATTTGGATCGTAGTCGTGTGCTTGCTGACAGCTCCTGTTGATGAAAAGTGCCTTCCTTGGAGTCTCGTCTTTCACTACCCCAGGAGTTCATTTCCTGTTGTACCAGTCTCCAACGGTGCTACTTCGCAGTGCTTGGGTCATTTTTTACCTGCTTCGTTTTCATGAAGTTTTCCCATTCATTTCCTTGTTTGTTCCGTTGTTTTCCCAAGTGTTGGTTTAGTTTGGTTCGTGTTCTTCTCTTGGCGGTTGTTGTTGTCTTTGCGCGGCTTCTCGTTTCACCCGTTTTTCAACGGTGATCGAATCCCTTACCTTAATTATCAAAAAAAAATAAAATCAAGCACATCTTTCTCTGATTGTTTAAAGGACATATTCAATAAACAATCTTTCTCAATAAACCTATACCAAACAAGAAAATTTACATGTCTATAAATCTCTAGTAATCTCCACTACAAGATCCCTAATAATCCAAACAATCTCCATTCCTAAGAATCTATATACAAAAAATTCCATTTGATATCAAGCACACTCTTGAACTCAACCCTATGTATATAAATGTTTATTATATGTTCAAACTACTCAACTAAACTTTTGTTCAAGTATACGACAAGTGTTAAATAATTTAGAAAAATCATAATCCTTGGTTATTTTGATATATATATATATATATATTATATATATATATATATATATATATATATATATATATATATATATAATAAGAGTATATATTTATTAGATAGTTAATCATTATCTTTCAATATATTAATATTAAAAGATAGTATTTTTTAGAGAATAATTATATTCGCAAGAATTATAAAGGTGGACTTTCTGAGAGAAATCCGAACCAAAATTAGCAGGTCTAATTAACGTATCGGTTATTTTCGATCGAATTCATTAGTCATTGAATCAAGTTGATGAATTGCGCGTTCAAAGGACTAGTTATTCAATTGAATATTCAAATATTCAATTGGGTTGTTGAAACTCAAAACAAACATATTATAGAATTACAATTAGCACTTAGTGGGTTGTTAAATACTAATCTAATGCATGCAAACGGCTAATATTAATTACATGGGTTAATAATGCATGCAAATAGTGGAAAATATAAATAGACAATGGTTTTTAAGCTTGACTTAGAAAAAGCCTATGATCGTCTAAGATGGAATTTTGTCTCTTCCACTTTGTAGGATGCGGGCTTCCCAGCTTGTTGGATTGACATGACCAATGAATGTACGAGGACAACTACAATGAGCATTATTTTGAATGGTGGGGTTTTAGAGGAGTTCAAGCCGTCAAGAGGAATACGACAAGAAAATCCTATCTCTCCCTATATTTTTGTCTTGTGTATTGAAAGGTTGAGCCACCTATCAATAAGGTTGCGGAGGAAGATAGATGGAAACCTATCAAAATTTCGAGAGAGTGCCCTCCTATATCACACCTCTTCTTCGCCGATGATATCACGCTATTTGCTGAAGCGTCTTGCCGTCCCTTGAAAGTGGTCCTGAACATGGTGAAGACTTTTTGTATCATTTCGGGCTAAAATATGAACATGGCTAAATCCTGGATTTTTGTTTCCCCAAATGTTGGACATTATCTGAGGAGAGCCTTAGGATCGATGAGTGGACTTACCGTATTAGAGGACTACGGAGAGTATTTAGGTATTCCACTTTTCAAAAACCGAGTAAATGAAGCAACTTTTGGCCCACTTCTTAATAAGATTCAACAGAG
The DNA here is from genome assembly GCA_002319775.1 of Fagopyrum tataricum. Classification (NCBI taxonomy): domain Eukaryota; kingdom Viridiplantae; phylum Streptophyta; class Magnoliopsida; order Caryophyllales; family Polygonaceae; genus Fagopyrum; species Fagopyrum tataricum. Next base: position 45,317,818 of record CM008283.1, read on the forward strand.
GCTAATAGGATGGTGCAAGAAGCAGCTAAGCTTTGCGGGCAAAATAACTCTTACAAAGTCGGTCTTGAATTCAATCCCGGTTTACGCAATGTCCATAGTGCTTCTCCCCAAAGACACTTGTGAAAAGATCGATAGGATTTGTCGTTCTTTCATTTGGGGAGAAGATGAGGAGAGAAGAAAGTTGCACACGGTTCCATGGTCGGAGCTCTGCAGACCAAAGGTTCATGGTGGATTGGGCATGGTTCCTATGGAAATCCTCAATAAAGCCCTTGTAGGCAAGCTAGGATGGATGCTGCTCACTGATAGCAACAGTTTATGGTGTAAAGTCCTAAAGAAAAAGTACATCGGATCTACTAGAACCATATATGGTGCTCCTTTACCAATTTGGAAGAGTATCGTGGTGACAGCCAGGGACGTTATACCCCAAGGTTCACAATGGAACGTCAGAAATGGAAAGGACACACTTTTTTGGACCGACAAATGGATCAGCCCGAAACCCCCCTCAGTCTCTCACACAGTAGAATTGGAGGTTGGGTGCGAGTTGTCCACCCGTACTGTCAAAGAATATTGGAGGAAAGACGCCGGTTGGGACTAGGAGGTGCTTCGCTCGTTGCTGCCCTCGTCTTTACTGCTCCAACTTGCTACAATCGCCCTCGATGAGGATAGGAATGACATTCTTTGCCGGCCGGCTTCCCGTAGTGGATGGTACACAGTCAACTCAGCTTGCACGCAGCTACTTGGAAGCAATGACCAACAGGGCAACGACACCATCGTCTATAAGAATCTTTGGAAGTTGAAAATCCAGGAGAGGAGCAGGGTCTTTGTCTGGAAAGTACTCAAGGGAGGATGCTTAACGTATATGGAGAGAGCTCGTAGGCATATAGCTGGAGTGGACACTTGCACTATTTGTCACAGCTCTCTAGAAAGCCTTGAACACCTCTTCAGGGACTATACAAGATCCTTGGACATGTGGAGAGAGCTTCAAGCAGATAGGATCGTCGAAGAATTCTTCACCCTACCTTTCTTAAGCTAGATGAGAGGTAACATTTTATGTTCTACTCCTTTTAATAATACTATTATGTGAAAAGACCTTTTTGCAGAATCTATATGGCACATTTGGAAATGGAGAAACGACGAGGTCTTTCGGAACGTCAAGAAACCACCGGAGTGTCATAAGAGGATCATTGAGAAATCTAAAAGCTACATCACATCTTCGAAAACTCAGATGGAAGGAGCTAGAGATCGAAGGATATCGACCATCAACATCACTTGGACTCCACCACCCGCGGGTTGGATGAAGATCAACACAGATGGGGCCGTTAAGAATCATTGTCTTGCTACTGCCGGGGGTTTGGTTAGGGATGACATAGGGGTATTGCAACGAGGCTTTGTTCACAATATTGGGATGTGCACGGTACCCATGTCGGAGCTGTGGGGTATCATGCACGGTCTCGAGATTGCTTGGGAGAGTGGAGCTAGGAACGTGATTCTTGAAGCAGATTTCAACCTAGCAATCACTCTTCTAAACAAACAAATTCCTCGGTGTCACCCCCTTGCTAGCCTAGTACATAAGTGCGAAGGCTTCATGAGTAGAGCTTGGTTTATCCAAGTTCGTCATATTTTCCGTGAAGCCAATGGGTTGCGGATTTTCTTGTTAATCTAGCTCTTAATTATAACATTAATATCCATGTATTGATTGACCCTCCTGAAGGTATTAAACAAATTATTATTGCAGATGTAAGGGGTCAGACTATCCCGTTTGATGACTACTTAGCCCTTTATGAATAAGAAGCGCGTTGAGATGCGCAGAGGTACCGAACCTCCTTCATACCAAAAACATAAATAAATAGACAATCCAAGAATGGTTTTTATTTATATAAATGGGCAATTGGATTGCAAATTGAAAATGGTGGTTTTCATTTTTTGGACGCCTTTTGTATAAAATAGTCAATTGCGTACCTGTTACTTTCCCTTCGATCTCGATGTTTGCACTATTCAAGCATTCATATCTATATCCGGATGAACTAATGAGAGTCGCATGTAACATAATCGATTATATTATGTATACGATTCTTATTTAGATTTTAAGGAAAACTTATTTCATGAAATTACGATTTTACTGGACTGTTGGTGAGTGAGTAATTCTAGTTGGGAAATTGAATCGCTCTAAAAGGTACGTACATATTTAATCATACTTGTCTAGTCGGTTGGTACTCACCTGGTCAGTTTTACGTTATAGAATATAAATATATCTTGAAACAATCATCCGTGTCATGCAGTTATATCCACCGTCCATTTATCTTTGTAAGCAGAAAATATATATATATATATATATATATATATATATATATATATATATATATATATATATATATATATATCATTTCAATTGGGCGAACATTGATCACCAAATCTGAGATCGGATGCTCTTCAGGTTTTGAGTGGTGGAGTTTCAAACAAAGGACTTCTTTGGAATCTCATTCCTTTTCCTTGTATTATTCACAACATTCCCTCACAAAATACTTGGATGATGATTCGCAAAAGGACACCTTTTTCTGATTCCTAAGTTATGAGGCTCATATTTCTCCTTTCGATTCCTTTTTTTACTTTCCCACACTAAAGGAACCCTTTCTTTCATATTTTCCATGTATTTACAATTTAGATTCACCATTTGGGTTACTACCAACATCATTGCAAATTCTTGCAATACTGCAACTACATTTCTTTTGCAGTTTAAACAAGCCAAGTTCATGGATACAAGCAAAATGTTAGCCCCAAAGCAGTAACTTAACATATAAAGAGCAACATGAAGAACGATACCGGAGACAAACATCAGTCTTCATGGTTACCAACCCATCAGCGTCCTCTTAACTCCATCTACTATCTTCTCCCTTACTTTACCGCTTGCTAAAGGGAGTTCCGGTCGATCAACCAGTCGAAACCTGTATACTTCCCATTCTCGCTCTTCAGTCGACTGCCTTCCGATCTCAGCCTGTACGTCAAACGAAACAATTTTAAAATTTATCCGAGTGATTTAGTCCACTTTTGGTGCAAGGGCTGCACATGACCGGACCGAAGATTACAGTCTGGTCCGGTCCTAGACCATAACTGTGAAAATCCGGTCCAGTCCATGACATTACGAACCTGGACTGCACCGTAATATTCCGGTCCGGTCTGTACCGTTAATTTCACTTTTAATATCTTTGAACAGTAAATGCATACGGTCCGGACCATATGGACAGCTCTAGGTGTAATGGCATTCCCTCAACAGTTTGACACTCGTATCATATGATAAAGGGTAATGATAGTGTGCTTTGATTGCTTACTGTGAAGATGCATATCCCTAATGACTTTAGAGCGAATGTAACATCAAGAAACACCCTGGGCCGTCCTTTTCCTGATAACTCAACTGGGTTGGCAACCAAGAGCTCTGTGTCTGGGCCACGGTCTGTGATGATGACCCGCAAAGAGTGTAGCATCTCTTCTTTCAGTCGAGAGCACAGCGTAACTAGAGTTTCTGAATCGACAATTTTGTAGCCGTCAGCCTGCTGGATAAACAGATCCATATCTCGGCTTCCTTTTACAGTAGGGGAGAATCTTCCATATGTCATCTAATGAAAGTTGGAATAATTTTCATCGCATCAAATGCTTATGTCAACATCAAACCATAGAAAAAAATAGAATAAAGAATTTAAGATGTTTGTTACCCGCATATTTAAGTCCTTCACTGTCCTTAAAATGTCATATAAGAGACCCTTTTGATCTGCACAGTGTACCTGAAGCAAGGTATGTGCTGGACTTAACAAATTATCCACGGTAATTTCTGGCGTGAGAGATTGCTGTGAAGGAGGTTCTCTCGCTAATAAAACGGTCAATATCTCATCAGAAATTGCTGGTGAGAAAGACGTTGAGGACTCTTGCTGACCTCCAAACTCTGGACCCGCCAACTCCAGTTCACAGCTGATGCAACTGTCTCCTAGCACTAAATCAATCTGTTTACAAGTGTCGTCTTGTCTCTTTTTTGTGTGCAGAAGATCCCTGAAATATTTGCAAAGCCAAGTGTTTAACAAAAAGAAAATTTTAATAATAATAATAATACAGTGAACCACAAGAGGCAACTCACATGCCATCAGTGATAAAGAAGAGATCCAAAGCTCTTCCATCTGGGTTTGTCATGACTTTCACTCTTTGAATAGTTAATTCGAGTTCACAGAGGACCCGAGTAACAGCTGCAATGAGATTGCATTACTAACCATCATACCTTTGCATTGGAAACTACTTTGAAAACCAAACACAAAGCAAAACAAGATAATCTTCATTACCATGTAATAGTCCCTTCTGATCAGTGCAAAACAATTTGAGCACATACAAAGAAGGAATGGTCGAACCACAGGGTTGTTGACTGATATAGAAGGGAATCAAGCATGACGGGCAAACAGATAAAAGCCGAGTCTCTAAGCTGGACCAGTCAACGGTAACTGAGCTGGCGTGTGGTATAACCCATAGCATGATGTAGCACCATCTCCCATCAGTTGAAACATCTGTCAATTAGAGAAATCCCTAATACTTCATTAACATATATATATTATAAAACGGATCTCCAAATTCTAAAACATTTTTGTGTGTGTAGATTTTCTATATGCTCTTTACAACTAATTGATGCGCATATGAGTATTCTAAAATATTCATTATTTGCCTCCAAATTCAACAATTCTGAACAATAAGAGACCTCCACACAAGCTAAGACAATCATAGTCTATGGTCTTGAATAGGACACAGGGTGAAGGTCATGCAATCCATACATACTCCTTGCCTATGGCTACAAGTTCTAGCCAAGGGATAGGACACAACTGAAGTAATGAAAATCGACTAGTTTAAAGCTTATCAGAATTATGAACAAACATGCATCAAGAGGTTATACACCATATCTCCGTTCGCAATTCAGTTAAAGAACATTGATTTTCAGAACACAATAGAGAACTCAACAAAACAATAACCAATAGTAGAGTAGCAAATAAATTAATCCCAATTTACAGGAGCACAGAATTAGGTGAAAAGAAGAAACCTCCTTTAGTAATTAGAAACTCAAAGCCAGGCAGAAATTCAGCAAAACAATAACCAATAGTAGAAGATAAATTAATCCCAATTAAAAGGAAACACGAAATTAGGTGAAAAGAGCAAACCTCCTTTAGTGATTAGAAGGCCAAATTCAAGAATAATTCGGCAAAGATCGCAGCCAAGACCGGCTTTATCAGGACAATTAACTGTGATGAGCGACGGTTCCTCCGGCGCCTTCCCTGTCTTGATAACTACGACGTCGTCCCACGGTATCCCCATACCTCTCAAACTCCTTCCTTCCTGATTTCTCCCGCTGGTGCAAACGCCAAAACGACGCCGTGCGAAATTTACATCTCGCTCCTTCGCTCTCGTGCTTCTTGCCTATTTCTGCAAGAGTGGGAGGAGGAAGACAATGGAGTTGTCATACTGTCATCCTCGATGATTCAATGTCGGCCTTAAGCTGGAGGCTGGGGGTGGGCCCACTTGTCTACTGTGGTACACGTCAGAAAATATATTTTCTCCAGTTTTTTTATATTATTTCCGCTGTTGCGTTCAATCATTCTCAAGCTAAACGTTAAGAAGGTGGGCCCATCTGGAGGATTCCGCCTAGCCGCCTAGGTCGTACCGCCTCCAAAGAGTTTCTATCTAAGCATTTTTAAGGGCCTGGATTTATCGTATATCACTTTGTACGGTCTAGATATTTTATGTATTGACTTCATTGTCCTATTTTTGAAGTGACTTAATTTTCCTGAACTAACAAAATAATTTGAATAAAATTTTTTTAACTTACGTATAAAATACGATGACAACTCCATCGGATCAAAACCACAAAAACCTCTAAAGAAAAGATTGAAGCACATACTTAGAGATTTTTTTTAGGATACACAAATATTTATTGATAAAAGTTAAACAATTTTGTACATTTATTATATAGATAAAATATTATATATGAATATATAAGTGTATAATTGAATCAGAATCATTTGCAATCACAACTTTAAATATGAAAAATAGATTTGTAACCAATTCATTAGTGAAATAAAAATATGATTCTTAACTATATTTTTGATAATCCTACACCGACAATTGTTATAATTATTAAGATTATTTTATATTTTAAAATAAAATTGTATTTAGTTTGTAAAATTTTTGATAAGGTCACCTAATATTATTTAATAAAAACTTTAAAATTTAACCGGTTTAAAATCTAGAAAATTAAAATGATATTTACCAAACTAAAAAATTATTAACGTTACAAATAAAAAAAATGCAATGAATTTCATCATCTAATATTAAATAAATTTTAATTTTATATTTGTTTTTAAATGACGGATTCTCAAATATACATGTTCGCACATTTAGTTATTAAATAAAAATTAAAAATTTCTATCTAATTCTACAAAGTTATTGAATCCGTTTCATACTAAAATAATTTTGTGAAAAATTTAGTATGTCCAACTGGATAGGTTAATGTCCCATATATCAATAGGTCCTTAATAAGAAACTATCAACTTACTAATGCATCCTTTTAAGGAACATCATCATTAAAATAGTTAAGCCACATTTTTATGTTTCTCAACCTCCACAAGGGTGGACTTTAAGTAATAGGAAGCTGTCACTGTAAAGTCCGGAAAATTTTAAAAAATATATATAAAAAAAAATATATAACAATGATCGAGAATTTTTTTTAAAAATAAATTAGCTTTTATACTCTTTCCGTACACTATGCCACGAAGATGTTCGGTAATTAATTCCGTAAATTATTATAACGAAAATGTCCGAGAACTTATTCCGACCGTAACGTCCGTTACGGAGTTATTTTACGGGTTCGGACCCGACCTTTATGCCTCTTCCCTTCTTTCCCCTCTCTTTTCTTCCCAGAGAAAAATATCGGCCCCGCTGAGACCGATCTCGACCGAGATTTTTCCAGGTAACCGAGATGACCCCTCGGTCTTCTCTTCTCCACTGCTCCACGCCAAGGCTGCCATAGCCGCCCAGCTAGCCGGCCTAGGCCTGCAGGTCTGTCGCCGTCCCCCTTCGGGCTTGAAGTGAGCAGCGGCTCACACGTTCCCCCTCTGCAATCTCGGCCCCGAGTCCGCAATCTCGGCCGAGCCCCCCCTCTGTAACCGCGGCCGAGACCCTCTGTAATCTCGGCCGAGCCCTCTGTAATCTCGGCCGAGCCTGTCCACGATCTCGGCCGAGCCAAGTCTACATCTCGGCCGAGCCCTCTGCAGCACGGCCGAGATTCTGCTGTCCACGCCGCCGCGTTGTGCTAGGACGATCCTTGGACGTACTTCCGATCGGCCTCCCTCGTATTCGGTATAGTTATGATTAAACCCCCTCGGTTTTGTAATTATTATATATAAAAAAAAATATATAACAATGATCGAGAATTTTTTTTAAAAATAAATTAGCTTTTATACTCTTTCCGTACACTATGCCACGGAGATGTTCGGTAATTAATTCCGTAAATTATTATAACGAAAATGTCCGAGAACTTATTCCGACCGTAACGTCCGTTACGGAGTTATTTTACGGGTTCGGACCCGACCTTTATGCCTACTTCCCTTCTTTCCCCTCTCTTTTCTTCCTAGAGAAAAATATCGGCCCCGCTGAGACCGATCTCGACCGAGATTTTTCCAGGTAACCGAGATGACCCCTCGGTCTTCTCTTCTCCACTGCTCCACGCCAAGGCTGCCATAGCCGCCCAGCTAGCCGGCCTAGGCCTGCAGGTCTGTCGCCGTCCCCCTTCGGGCTTGAAGTGAGCAGCGGCTCACACGTTCCCCCTCTGCAATCTCGGCCCCGAGTCCGCAATCTCGGCCGAGCCCCCCCTCTGTAACCGCGGCCGAGACCCTCTGTAATCTCGGCCGAGCCCTCTGTAATCTCGGCCGAGCCTGTCCACGATCTCGGCCGAGCCAAGTCTACATCTCGGCCGAGCCCTCTGCAGCACGGCCCAGATTCTGCTGTCCACGCCGCCGCGTTGTGCTAGGACGATCCTTGGACGTACTTCCGATCGGCCTCCCTCGTATTCGGTATAGTTATGATTAAACCCCCTCGGTTTTGTAATTATTATATTTGTTACCCTATGTTTGGAAAATGTAGAATTGTCGGGAAATGTGTTAGCGGGTTTTACCCGTAGTTTTGAATTGCGGAATTTTAACGTAGGTTTGAGGAACGAGTTATGCCGTAGTATCATGTTAGGATGGTTTTGGTACGACTTGGAAGAAATGCCAAGTAGTGGCTTTGGAAACCTTAGGAAAACGTGATGGACGTACTAGACCCCGTGGACGTGTATAACGTGTTGGATTATGAGCATGATAGATTCTAGGATGTGATTCTAGAATGAGAATCAAATGATCTTGTATAGATCATTTGGGTAGAAGTCCTAGGCTTCTCGAGTTGAGCGGGTATTGATAGATATCGTGCTATGAGCAGGTGTTGTATTCTTCCCAAGGGAAGCAGGAGCGTTGTGAGTTAGCGTTGGGACGAGGTAAGTCCTCAAACTTACTTAGCGAGTATTTTACGTATTAGCTTGATGCGTGTTGGGTGGTGTTTGTTTAAATATGTGTTATAATTATGAAACCGGTAAATAGGACCACCGACCATGTAATATTGTTTGGCCCAAGTGTATGATAACGGGCGGTGACAATACTGCCTAGCCCGGCATGGGTCTAGGGGATTCTCGGCGACTTGCCCGGCGGGTTAGATGGACGGAGGCATCCGTGCCATTCTTTGCCGGTGGGGGGACCGAGGCGAGACCACAGTGGTTCTCGTGTCACAACCATAAGTTGAACTAGAACGGGATACGAGATAATAAGTAAAGATAATAAACCGGACTTGTGTGATTTTTGTTTTGTGTTTTTATGTGTGTTTGTGCCTGCCGTTATTCTAATGCTTAGAATGCTAGCTAACGGTTTTAAACCGTATATGTAGATGATTTGCAGGTTAGGGATGCCGCCGAGTAAGGTGGAGGAGTGGACAACCGGGGTCCTCGTACATCTTAGGATGGGGTTATTTTGAGTCATGGTTTATGTTATGGATATTTTCGGATTTTAGTTTTGTACCGTATTACGTTGTTTTGAGGACTCGGCTGAGTTTCCCAGTTGTACTTTACATTTCGTTTCCGCATACATTAAAAACGTATTTAAGTTTTCTCCTTTATTCTGTGCTATTGTTGAAAGGTCCAGTGAACTTGTTGTCAGGCTAAGGGTCGGGACCCATTGTGCGGTCTCACCCGTAGCGCCCCGAGTCCCGCGGATTTGGGGTGTTACAAAAAGTGGTATTAGAGCCAGGTTGACAACAATGGCACTCGCAATCTTTTATAAAGGCCGGAATGAGGTATAAACAGAACCCCCACGGGTTCTGAGTTTTCGTTTTCAAAACCATACGCATGAGTCGGGATTGGGTTAGAATGTACGGGACCACCGCTCCTTCCGCAAATCTCGGCGACGTATAGCTCTGGATTAGAAGTAGTTATTATTATTACATAGTTATATATATGTATTTACGACCTTAGGATGTGTGGGCATTTACGCCTTGGATGTAATATGTTATTATTTACCTTATGCTATGTGAGTTAACGGATTAAACCATGAATAAGTACTTGAGTAATCATAATTAAATAAAACATCTTCCGAAATCAGATGGCACGCACGAGAGCCACCGCGTATGTAGGACCCGCTAGGGGTTTACCGCCACTCCCCCTACCGCCCCGAGAGGACGGGGACGGGTAGGAAGACCTCAAGGTACGAGAGGTAGAGGACGGGGACGTATTCCCCATGTGGACCCACCCGCTGTGGGTGCACCAGCAGTGGAGGACATAGTTGAGGAGGTAGCAGAGAACATCGTTCCCGAGGCTCGGGACAGGACAGTTGTGAGATCAGAGGCGCGAGATTCCCCATCTAGCAGGACTGAGGGAGCGTCTGTGGGAGCTACCGTATTTGCCGACTATGTACGACGGGTCGAGGAGGCCTTTAGGACAGGGGCACCTCCTCCCGCACCACCGGTGCCTGCACCTGCACCCGCACCGGCGAGATCAGCTGAGGTCACACAAAGGGTGACCCAGGTTCGTGCTGCCCCCGAGATAATTGCATCTGCAGCAGTTGCGCCAGAGCCAGTTGCTCGTCCTGGAGACGAGTTGAGGTCCCCGAGACCTGATTCCTGGTTGAAGGCTTTCAACTAGCAGCATGTACCCTACTTCGACGGGAAGGTAGGGCTGGAGGTTGAGCACTGGATTGGGCACGTGGAGTCAGCGCTAGAGGCGATCCGTTGCCCTGAGGAGAGATAGGTCGAGATAGTCCAGACCTTGTTCCGTGAGCAGGCCCATTTCTGGTGGAGGACAGTTAGAGCCGGTGTGACCCGGATGGAGCAGCTACTGAGCCTCGTGAGGGAGACTTTTTGCCCAGCTTCACCGAGGAGCGACAGAGTTCAGGACTTCCTCGAGGCAGGATTCGAGGATGTCCCCATTATAGAGGCGATTAGACGATTCCGGGCGGAGCTAGCCTTGCTGGGACCTTCCGCACCTCCAGCGGACCAACATGTCTACCTCTTTTCCAGGAGACTAAGGGAGTCCACCCGCGCTTACCTTGCGGGATTCCGTTGTACATCCTTGGCGGAGTACCAGGATAGAGCTTCAGCTTATGAGAGAGACCGCCCCGGACATAGGAGGGTGACACAGTCCGGAGGACCGGACAAGAGGCAGAGGACCGCCCCATCTGGTTCAGGGGCAGGAGTAGCAGGACAGGGGCGTAGCCAGGCCCAGGGATGATCAGGTCCTCAGACTCAGAGACAGGCCTCAGATGGGGGACGTCAGTGCTACAGCTGTGGAGGATTCGGACATATGAGGGATACATGTAGGAAGCCACCTGTGGCTTGTTTCACTTGTGGCTAGATGGGCCACCGAGCAGCTTTTTGCCGTCAGGGCAAATCCCAGTCACAACAAGGTTCTTCGCCTGCTGGCAGAGGAGGAGGCAGTCAGAGACCTCCCCAGTATCAGTCATAGGGCTCTCAGCAGAGGAGCCAGGGTCAAGGACAGGGTCAGACTCGTACACAGGGATCAGCCCCAGGACAGGGCTGAGGCAGAGGCCGTGGTGGAGGTACACAGGAGACCAGAGGCACTCAGGCCAGAGTATTCGAGTTGAGGAGTGCAGTTGACCCTCCAGCGCCGGCAGCCCCAGGTACTATTCAGATTCACGGTTTTTCGGTCCGAGTTTTATTTGATACGGGTGCTACGCACTCGTTTATATCCGATGATTGTGTAGCTAGGTTGTCCTTAGCTACGATAGAGGGGAGACCCTTCACTATAAGGTTACCCGATGGAGGTAGGGTTAGTGGTACCCGAGAGGTACGCGGTTGCCCCATTCGGTTGGGAAACCGAGATTGGTTAGCCGACTTCTTTGTCATGCACTTGGTGCATGAAGAAGTCATCTTGGGTATGGATTGGATGGACCTCCATCATGCCGTTTTGGACATCAGCTGGAGGACCGTGACGATTTCCATAGAGACGGGGCAGGAGATTATTTTCCGAGGTTGGGACCTCGGGAAAGCCGGTACAGTCATTAGCGCCGTTCGAGCCGCTAGACTTATCGGGCAGGGATGTGAGGCCTTCTAGTGTTATGCCATGAAGGAGGAGGAGAAGGGACCATCACTGGAGGAGATTCCAATGGCTTGTGAGTTTGAGGATGTTTTCGGGAAGCCACCCGGGCTACCTCCGCAGAGGAGCGTAGATTTTGCTATTGAGTTGGAGCCCGGCACGAGGCCGATCTCCAAAGCTCCATACCGCATGGCGCCGATCGAGATGCTGGAGCTGAAGAAGCAGCTCGAGGAGTTGGCCGAGAGAGGTTTCATACGCCCGAGCGTTTCCCCTTGGGGTGCACCGGTCCTCTTCGTTAAGAAGAAGGACGGATCCTTGAGGCTATCATCGATTACAGAGAGTTGAACAAAGTCACCATCAAGAACAAGTACCCGTTACCGCGCATTGATGATTTGTTGGACCAGTTGCAGGGAGCTTTCGTATTTTCTCGTATTGATTTGAGGTCGGGATATCACCAGCTGAGGGTAAGAGAGGAAGACATTCAAAAGACGGCATTCAGGACGAGATACGGCCACTATGAGTTTGTCGTGATGCCATTCGGGCTCACGAATGCACCTGCCGTCTTCATGGAGTTGATGAACGGCATCTTCATCGACTTCCTGGACCAGTTCGTGGTGGTATTTATTGACGACATCTTAGTCTACTCCTGGAATAGAGAGGAGCATGAGGGACACCTGAGGACGGTACTTCGAGTCCTCCAGGATAGAGAGTTTTACGCTAAGCTCTCTAAGTCTGAGTTTTGGATGTCCAAAGTGGCATTTTTGGGACATATAGTTTCCGCCGAGGGTGTCATGGTCGACCCAGCGAAGATAGAGTCTGTTTCCTCATGGCCGCCTCCTAGGACGGTCAAGGAGTTGCGCAGTTTCTTGGGCTTAGCGGGATACTACCGCCGTTTTGTTGAGGGTTTCTCCGTGATTGCACGACCGCTCACTTCCTTGCTGAGGAAGTCTACCAGGTTCGTCTGGTCCGAGCCTTGCCAGCGCAGCTTTGAGGAGCTGAAGAGGAGGTTGTTCTCCGCTCCCGTGTTAGCCAAGCCAGAGGGCGTAGAGGACTTTGTGGTTTATAGTGACGCCTCCAAGAAAGGCTTGGGGTGCGTCTTGATGCAGAGGGGTAGGGTTATTGCGTATGCTTCTCGGAAACCGAAGCCGTACGAGGAGAACTACCCTACCCATGATCTCGAGTTAGCAACAGTGATCCATGCTCTGAAGATCTGGCGACACTACTTGTACGGGACTACCTGCCAGATCTTCACGGACCATAAGAGTCTGAAGTATATATTCACTCAGCGGGAGTTGAATAACCGCTAGAGGAGATGGTTGAAGCTGATTAAGGACTTTGATCTACAAATTTTATATCATCCCGGGAAGGCGAACGTAGTTGCCGATGCTTTGAGTAGGAGGACACCTCGAGAGGAGGCGATAGCTCGGCTTACGGTTCAGCTTCAGCTGCAGAGGGATTTGATGGGCTTGGATTTGGATATCCGGTTTCCGAGTACGGACTTCCGATTGACCGAGTTAGAGGTATTGCCTGACCTGTCCGGTGAGATCCTGCAGAAGCAGGAGAGCTGCCCCATTTGGATGAGGATCCGGGACAAGATGTCCCGAGGAGAGGCACCGCAATATGTCATAGGAGCAGACGGACTCTTGAGACGTCAGGGACGTATTTGTGTACCGTCGGATCCGGAGCTGAGAGAGCGGATCTTGCGTGAGGCCCATTCCACACCTTACTCCGTGCACCCAGGCGCGAGTAAGATGTACCAGGACCTTAGGAGATCTTATTGGTGGGGCGGGCTCAAGCCCGCTGTTGCTAGATATGTGGCCCGATGCCCGACCTGCCAGCAGGTCAAGATCGACCACCATAGACCCGGAGGAGAGCTACACCCACTGCCCGTGCCGTAGTGGAAGTGGGAGGACATCTCCATGGACTTCGTGACCGGTCTGAGACCGAGTAGGAGCTTTGACGCGATATGGGTGGTAGTAGACCGGCTGACGAAGACCGCACGTTTTATCCCTATACGGGAAACGTGGCCGGTGAGTCGTTTAGCCGAGGAGTTCACCCGGCAGATTGTGAGACTACATGGAGTCCCGAGGACCATCATCTCGGACAGGGACGGGCGTTTTACCTCGAGGTTCTGGCAGCAGGTACACGCCGCACTGGGTTCGAGCCTTCATTTCACCACCGCATACCATCCTCAGACCGACGGCCAGTCCGAGCGGACCATTCAGACATTGGAGGATATGCTACGAGCATGCGTGCTAGACTGGGGACAGGTATGGCCAGATCACCTCCCGTTGGTCGAGTTTTCGTATAATAACAGCTGGCACGCATCGATAGGGATGGCACCTTATGAGGCATTGTATGGACGGAGATGCCGTACTCCCTTATGTTGGGACGAGCCGAGGAGTTCTAGCATAGTAGCTCCAGATCAGGTACAGGACGACATGGCGAGAGTTGCCTTGATCCGAGAGAGGATGTTGGCCGCGCAGAGCCGGCAGAGGTCGTATGCGGATAGGAGGCGTAGACCTCTCGAGTTCAGAGTAGGAGCCCAGGTGTGGTTGAGGGTATCACCGACGTGGGGCGTCAGGCGGTTCGGCATTAAGGGGAAGTTAAGCCCCCGATATGTCGGCCCATTCGAGATCTTGGAGAGAGTCGCTGAGGTGGCATACCGGCTAGCCCTGCCACCACGGTTGGAGGGTATACACCCGGTCTTTTATGTCTCTCAGCTGAGAGAGTACAAACATGACCCGAGACACATCGTTAGTCACGAGGAGCTAGTGGTCGAGCCGGACCACACTTTCGCGGAGCACCCGATAGCGGTCTTAGAGCGGAGTACGAGACGCCTTCGATCGAAGGAGATACCGATGATGCGAGTACAGTGGTCGAGGAGAGGAGCCGATGAGGCTACCTGGGAGACGGAGGATAGTATCCGGAGGAACTATCCTGAGTTTTATGCGAGCCTGGCTACATCGATAGGACCCTCGGGTTAGTCCCGAGATCTTTCTTGTTACTTTATTGTTATGTGATTTTGCTTGATTGATGAGTACCTTGCGAGGTCGTGACATGATTGCTATGCGTAGACTTGGTTTAGAACCGATAAGAGTTTCGCGTGTTTACGAGATGGGTATATGGAGAGAGATGGGGTCTAGCAAGTTTCGGGAGGAAACTTCTTTTTAGGAGTGTTAGTTGTAAAGTCCGGAAAATTTTATAAAAAATAAATAAAAATATATATAACAATGATCGAGAATTTTTTTTAGAAATAAATTAGCTTTTATCCTCTTTCCGTACACTATGCCACGGAGATGTTCGGTAATTAATTCCGTAAATTATTATTACGGAAATGTCCGAGAACTTATTCCGACCGTAATGTCCGTTCCGGAGTTATTTTACGGGTTCGGACCCGACCTTTATGCCTACTTCCCTTCTTTCCCCTCTCTTTTCTTCCCAGAGAAAAATCTCGGCCCCGCTGAGACCGATCTCAGCCAAGATTTTTCCAGGTGACCGAGATGACCCCTCGGTCTTCTCTTCTCCACTGCTCCACGCCAAGGCTGCCATAGCCGCCCAGCTAGCCGGCCTAGGCCTGCAGGTTTGCCGCCGACCCCTCGTTCCACTCCTCTGCACCCTGGCTAGCCTGCAAGCGCGCCTCGACCCTCGCTCATCCTCTCTACCTTCTCTCCCTCCCGCAGCCACTTCCATCTCTCTCACCTCAGCTCTCTCTCTCTCTCTCTCTCTCGGTTTTGTCTCCCACGTCCAGCCACCCTTACGCTCTCCCTCTTGAGTCGCCACCGTGAAGCCGCCGCCGTCGGACGAAGGTAGCCACGCCACGGTCCACGCTGCAGCGCTGCAACTTCGGCCGAGCTTCTGCAACCTCGGCCAAGCTTTCCTACACCCCGGCCGAGACACCCTTTCCTCGGCCGAGATTCTGCACCACGGGCGAGAACAGATCTCGCCTCCTCCTCCGGCCGAGATCTTGCCCTGCAGCCCTCGCCCACTGGAGCCGCCCTCGCCTGCCGGAGCCACGCCACCGCCGCCTCGCCGTCTTGGACAACCGAGGAGCACCAGCACCGCCCTGTCGCCGTCCCCCTTCGGGCTTGAAGTGAGCAGCGGCTCACACGTTCCCCCTCTGCAATCTCGGCCCCGAGTCCGCAATCTCGGCCGAGCCCCCCCCTGTAACCGCGGCCGAGACCCTCTGTAATCTCGGCCGAGCCCTCTGTAATCTCGGTCGAGCCTGTCCGCGATCTCGGCCGAGTCAAGTCTGCATCTCGGCCGAGCCCTCTGTAATCTCGGTCGAGCGTTGTGCTAGGACGATCCTTGGACGTACTTCCGATCAGCCTCCCTCGTATTCGGTATAATTACGATTAAACCCCCTCGGTTTTGTAATTATTATATTTGTTACCCTATGTTTGGAAAATGTAGAATTGTCGGGAAATGTGTTAGCGGGTTTTACCCGTAGTTTTGAATTGCGGAATTTTAACGTAGGTTTGAGGAACGAGTTATGGCGTAGTATCATGTTAGGATGGTTTTGGTATGACTTGGAAGAAATGCCAAGTAGTGGCTTTGGAAACCTTAGAAAAACGTGATGGACGTACTAGACCCCGTGGACGTGTATAACGTGTTGGATTATGAGCATGATAGATTCTAGGATGTGATTCTAGAATGAGAATCAAATGATCTTGTATAGATCATTTGGGTAGAAGTCCTAGGCTTCTCGAGTTGAGCAGGTATTGATAGATATCGTGCTATGAGCAGGTGTTGTATTCTTCCCAAGGGAAGCAAGAGCGTTGTGAGTTAGCGTTGGGACGAGGTAAGTCCCCAGACTTACTTAGCGAGTATTTTACGTATTAGAATGATGCGTGTTGGGTGGTGTTTGTTTAAATATGTGTTATAATTATGAAACCGGTAAATAGGACCACCGACCATGTAATATTGTTTGGCCCAAGTGTATGACAACGGGCGGTGACAATACTGCCTAGCCCGGCATGGGTCTAGGGGATTCTCGGCGACTTGCCCGGCGGGTTAGATGGACGGAGGCATCCATGCCATTCTTTTCCGGTGGGGGACCGAGGCGAGACCACAGTGATTCTCGTGTCACAACCATAAGTTGAACTAGAACGGGATACGAGATAATAAGTAAAGATAATAAACCGGACTTGTGTGATTTTTGTCTTGTGTTTTTATGTGTGTTTGTGCCTGCCCGTTATTCTAATGCTTAGAATGCTAGCTAACGGTTTTAAACCGTATATGTAGATGATTTGCAGGTTAGGGACGCCGCCGAGTAAGGTGGAGGAGTGTACAGCCGGGGTCCTCGTACATCTTAGGATGGGGTTATTTTGAGTCATGGTTTATGTTATGGATATTTTCGGATTTTAGTTTTGTACCGTATTACGTTGTTTTGAGGACTCGGCTGAGTTTCCCAGTTGTACTTTACATTTCGTTTCCGCATACATTAAAAACGTATTTAAGTTTTCGCCTTTATTCTGTGCTATTGTTGAAAGGTCCAGTGAACTTGTTGTCAGGATAAGGGTCGGGACCCATTGTGCGGTCTCACTCGTAGCGCCCCGAGTCCCGCGGATTTGGGGTGTTACAAAAGTCGGGACTCTACGTTCTGCAGAGTCGCCGCCCCTGCGCCAGCGAGACACCTCCCCCGCGGAACCTTGTCACCGCACCCGCGCCTCAGCGCCACCGCCCCTGCGGCTACGGTCACCGCCCCTGCGTTGGAGCGCCGCCGCGCCTGCAGTTTGCCTTGCTTCGCCCCTGCGGTTTGCCTTGCTTCGCCCCTGCGTCCCTCTTGTCACGCAGGTGCGTCTTGTCCCGGATCTACCTAGAGTAGTGTAGATCCTTTCCTTTCCTAGTATGAGCGGGTTAGTAGCATGCTAGGTACGTATATGAGGATAGAACGATGATGAGTATGATATCGATGGGTGCCGGTTATGGCCTTGAGGTTTATAAGTTGGATATGATCCTTATGGATCCCTTGGGTCTAGGTGTGACCCCTTTGATTGATAGGAGATTTAATATCTCATTATGCCTTATTATTAGGCAGTGCTATCCTCCGGATTGGAGTGGATCGTGTTTGGAGTTGATCGTGGTTGAGATTTCTTCGAGATTGAGGTAAGTCCATAGGACTTACTTAGCTACCATCCTAATATTGGATGTATGCATGAGTGGTGTTTGTTATATGCTTTTTAGCATGCAATATTGATTATTACCGACCTATGGTTTAGTGACCGCCCATTGTAGTGGTTGTGACAACTTGCCTTTCATCTCGTAGTGGAGTTTGGAGGTTCCTTGTAGTCAGGCTAGATCTGGTATACGGGAAGGGCACTTACCACTCCTTATGGTATACGGGAAGGTGCGCTTATACCACTCCAGCTAGCTATAGCACTCAGAGGCGAGGATTATATATATTCCTCGTGTCACATATATTCATATGCACTTACCACTCCTTATGTGTTTGGATATAAAAACAAACATAACCGTAAAAACCTCCCCGACAACTGCACCAATTTGACAAGGGTTGAAATATGAGCCTCAAATTTGATAAATAATTATAAAAACCAATTGTAGTAAAGTGGTGCAAGATCAATCTCATGGAGATTAATGTAATGTTTGTATAACTAATTACAAAGCCAAATATATAATATATAAACAAAATAATGGAGGTGCGAACACAACGAAAACACACAAGATCCATCTGCTAGACACAAGGTACCAAATCGGATGATTTATGGACCAAGGTCAAACGATCTCTCGTGATGAATGGAGGAGAGTTAAGGGAGAAGACATATGTATAGGTTGATCAATTACGAACAATCATGAAAATAAAACGTTCACATACGAATTAATGAACACATCTCAAAATCTAAATTACCATATCATTAGTACATAATATAAGGGGGTGTTGTTCGCATGGTAGAACTGGGTAATACGAACGGGTGACCCCGTTCACTACACCATAACAACATGTATTCATCCGAATACATGCCATTTAATAGGTGTCGGAATCACACCATCTAAGGATACTTTGTTCGTGTCCTCATGTGTACTCGTCCACCTATGGTGCTCATGTAGAACCGGAGAAACTTATCCGGCATATAGGGCTCGATAATGTCCAATACCTGGATCGTGCCTCTATATGTAGACACTGTGTACTCACCCTCAAAGTATAAATATCGATCCTCATACGACACAAACTTGATATCCTCAGCTCTCATATGATCAATCAAAACAAGGAGTATTCCCAATCTCTCCAAGGTCAAGGTTGGCGTCTAAAACAACTAGTCTCGAAGCCTACTAAACTGATCCATACAATCTAAGATCCTCGGTGCAACACACTCCAATGAGGAGAACCGTGCATAGATCGATCCAATACATTGCACATTAAGTGAGACGTAAACATTTTTAATGTATATTTAATTACAAATGAATAGTATAAGACACCAAAATTTATACATGTAAGATAGATGTGCAACCACCAATAGTCTTAATATTAAGCCGTGAATCCTCACCAAAGAATTTTAAATGAAAACTAGTCTAGGTATAACCAAATCTGAACTTATCTAATTTGTTAAGTGGTATGAAGCTATAGAGATATCCTAAGATGCCAGTGCCCCATACATATGATCTTGTGCGGCCGTGATCTTGAACTTGATTGTTCAACCAGGGAAAGATTATGTTTGTCGACTTGTCACGAACAAAGCCGACCCCAAAAAAAACAAAAGGTATACAAAATCAATAGTGCTTGGTGGGTGTGTGAATCGAGACATATTGGAGCGAATGTCGTCTTTAGTTCCTCGACAAACAGTGCGGAGCTAACGGTGATGGAGTGCTTGAACCCGAGTGAGGCCAAAATCCTCGCACAACCAAGATATGTGGCACCCTCAGTAAGTGGGGTCAATAGAGCATCTCCATCAATCCTCAAACCCATGATAATTGCAACATTGTGAAAAGTAATGGTCATCTCACCCATGGAAGGTGAAAGTAGTTGGTCTCAAGATGCTATCGGTTTACAAATGTGTGGATCACTACATGATCAACGTTAGAGAAAGACACACCCTATAGATTAGTCAAACTACCTTGTTTAGCGAGCTCAAATCACAAGATGTGATCCTCAATATCTAATGACCACTTGGTAAGAGAAGTTATATGGTTCAACCGCCTAAGAACCCTAATCGTCTCTCTCACATCCACATCCTTCATAAATACAATTATACTCATTACAACATTTCACTAATTTATACCGTAAAAATAGTCTTGAAAATACGACCCAATTATCTACTTTGCCATCCAAATACTACGAGCACGGTAACGGCCGGAATAGCATGTCAACACATCTCTAATCAATGGAGTACCCGTGTCAGGTACAATGTGGTCTCGATCCGCAATCTGATTTGTCGGGATAAACCCAGCCTCGACATGCTCATCAATTTAGACCTCTACATGCTCACTAACTATCTCTATAGGAGAATGATAAGGCGTTTGACCGGAAGGAGCACGATCGCTAACTAGGACATCCTCCATGACGACATCCGGCTCTCTCGTATAAGTTTGGCTGAGCGATACGTCATCCTCATCAAACTCGGTCCGATATAATGGATCAGGTTACGAATCCACTCGGACGGATGTGGATATCTCAAAAGCTGACGATCTAAGTGTCCGAGAAGATTGGAGCGGTGTCTGGAGAGGAACCGGTCCGGACATCGGCTCTACAACATGAGACGCACCATCTTGATCGCCTCGGCGAGCTGAGGCCGTAGGCTGCCTCTGCCTCTACATCATCTCTAATGTTCGACACAAATATATTTCATATATTATATATGTAGTAATAACTTGTTATACTTTATATATATATTAAATATTCATTTATAGGTAACTAAATTTAATATAATACTTATATATTTAGTCCCTCTTTTAAAAAAAAAATCATAAATGATAATTATATATATATATATATATATATATATATATATATATATATATATATATATATATATATATATATATATATGTATGCATATATATATATATATATGTATGCACATATATTTCTAGGTACTTAAATATAATATAATTAATTATATATATAAGAATAATTATTATAATTTCGTATACTTTTTATTATATTTAATATTTAGTTTCTCGGTGAATAAATTTAATGTAATTAATTATAAATAAATAAATAAATGGTAATAATATGATTATTGAGGATTTAATTTTAATTTTTTTTAATACAATGCATGACGTGTATTCCAAGATGCGCGTCGGCAATGTTCATTGTCTTCCTCTAGACACCGTTAAAGATGCCATTCCGCTTCGATGTTATAAACCTTCCAAATCTAAGCCAACCTAATAAAAATTAAACATAAACAATCCCTAAAAAAATTCCGGATTATCGTACTTCCATTGTCGAAAATTGGCGCTTCTCGAAGGGTCTTCCGCCACAACCACTTCCTTGCTTCTGCCCTTGATTCATCACCACCGGAATTGTTTTTACGTCCAAACATTCTCCACCAGAACTGGTTTTTTGAACCGTTGGTTTCTCGAACTGGTTTTTGTGAACGATTTCGCTCGTCTACATGACGATGCTCATTCCGGATGCATTTTTATAGGGTTTAAAGCGACGCGTAAATGCAATGCGTTTGCGATGTGCATTCTGAATGCGTGTCAATGCTAAATCTAGCGCGCAAATGCAACGTGTCTGTGACATGTATCCGGAGTGAGCGCCAATTTTGCGTTTAGTAATTCGGTCGTAATGTACCTAATAGGTCGGTAATAAAGTCATGTTAAGAAGTGTACAATTTTGGTCATTTCTCACAATCTTGCACCTATTAAAAATATCTATTAATCATAACATATAAATTTACACCTAAAAGAACAAATAAATTAAAAGCAACTTTTACCTCCTACATAAAACCTATATACTACTATTAAAGCGAAAGCACGCTTCCTCAAATTTTTTTGCCACATGTCATTTTCTTAGAATTATGATTTTTTGATAAAATTATATATACATTTTGTTGTCATATAACATATTACAATAATAGAATAACTATTTTACAATACTTAATATTTAAAAAAAACTATCCTATAATAATAGATAATATATATCTACTTACCATACTTACTTTTTAAATATCTATATTACACTATATATCATAAAATTTATATAATTAATAATAAATTAATATCTTACTTTTTAATCTTACCACGATCTTCTATATACTTCAAAAATATCTTATCAAATTTTCCTAAAAAAACTTTCCATAAGATGATTGAACAATTTCATATTCTAAATTTAATATATATATATATATATATATATATATATATATATATAATTGTTATATAAATAACTTATTCACTAAACTAAAAAATGTATAAACTATTAAAATATAAATATTACATCTTATTTGTTTTTTAAGGACCGTGTTTTAAAATTGTCTAACACAATTTTCCGATTTGAATTTTTAAAATCTATATCTATGTTCTATATTCTACTATTAAAGCCAAAGTAAATTTTCTTAGGTGTCATTTTCATATTAACTTCATGCCACATGTCATTTTTTCATGCATTTATTTTATAATTTTACAAATTAATTAATACATACAAATCATTAATATACACAGTATATCTATACCATTTTCATTTATAATTTTACCACAATTTTCTACTTATTTTAAGATATCATTATAAAATATTAATTAAAAAATATTTTCACCTCTATTGATAAGATCATTAGATTATTTCACACTCTAACTTTAACATATTTGTTTATATTATTTAGTATGTACTCACCAATTAACAAATGTATAAAATATTACAATAAAAACGTTACATTTCTTTGTTCATTAGATGGTATTTAAAAATACCTAAGATAATTTTTAAATTAAATTTTTTTTATAACTTCAACTTATTTAGCATTTATATTCCAATTTTGAATTAAAATTTATTTTTATAAGTTATTTATTTCACTTTAACAATATTAACTTATTTTTACATTATATGATTATTAAAAATTAGTATATATAATAATTTCTTAATTAACTATTTTATTGTTTATCTATAATATAATTAATATATCAATAACATAAAAAATTAATTTTAATATCTCTTCAGTTAATATACCTAAATTACAATATATCAAAAGTATTTTTTAAATAAAAATTACCTATTAAGTTTTAAAATTACCGTAAGTCTATGATATATGAATTAAAACATATAATCAACTAGTAACAAATCATAATTGCATCTTACAACTATCTAATTAAGGATATGATTCGGAGAAGAAAAAAAAAAGAAAACAAAGGATGTAACATGTTATTCTGATCAGGCTACCAACCTGATTACATTCTCACACGAAATCAAGCAGATAATATTCGTAAATGAAAAGAAAAAGAATTGCTTTCGTTGTAGAAACTCTACTACCCACATGCAAGAAGCCAAAATAAATATCTCTACAATATAAAAGTAAACAAAAAACGGAAAAATCGGAAAAATATTGACAGATCTACGGATTCCCTGTCCGACAACCATCTTCTACCGATTTGGGCGTCAATCGCCATTTTAGTTCCGGTGGTTTTCATCTGCTAGCGTTGATTTCTCAGAGATGTCGAATCTCAATCTCATCGCTATAAGGGATGGAGCCACCGCTGTGGAGAATAATGGTGGTTTTTACTCCCCCGCGAAGGAGAAGGCAGCAAACAGGTCTGCTTACACCAACCGTCCAGCACTTCTCCGTCGCCTTCGGAAGCTGTTCGCTAGTGCTGCCAAGGTCAAATACTTACTCATCATAGCTCTTCTCCTCGCGGTCCTTCTTTTCGCTTCCAAAATCGACTCCTTCATGGGATGGAACCTAGATGCTTCCTCATCGTTTTCCTCTCCATCCAGGTATTTCACTGGTTTTGTAAGTTTACGTGAGTAATTTTGCCTCTTAAATTGAACGTTCTAAATCTGGAATGTAGCTGATTCAGCTTCAGTTAATGTGTTACGTTTTTCTTTCTTAATTTGGTACTTCTTATTAATGATTGGATGCGATTTGCATATTAACATTTGAACGGTTCCATTATCACGTATTTATTGATCCCTATTGCAATTTGCATTATAATATTTTGTGTTTAAGGGTTCCTTGTTTCGTCCTAGGTATTAAGCCTTATTCCAGTTACTGCTATTTCAACCTGATGGAAAAACGAGCATTGCATCAACTTTTCTAGATTTTATTGCTAATGAAGTTTTACATTAGGGAAGTGCCATAGGGTGGGCATTACTTACGATATGACAGGAAACCTTCAGTAGTTTTGTTTTATTAGGAGATAGTTCATTGAATGTTCATTAGCCACAGATTTGACTTTATTCGAATTTGATTTTTACCGGTTGCAGAACGGGCTTCTGGATTCTAGAGATGGTATTCAAGTCCCCTCTCTGTTACATGATTTGACTCAAAAGATGCTAAATATCACACCTCTTCTGGATGAATAGCTCTAGGGTAGCAATACCCATTCTAACGACTTAAAAGTTCAGGGAATGATGTTTCTTGTTTTTCTCCTCTGAAACTGTTAGTGTTAGACACTAAGATGTTATATAACATGACTTTTCTGTGTCACCTGTGTTCTGCATTGTCCCTTCCTTCCATTGTAACCTTTTCTCCATCACTTGGTTGGATTTTAGTAATCAAAATAGGATTGTTAGGACTTATGCCACTCATACACCCCACCCTAAGACCATTTAAGAGGATTCAGGTGGACAAAACCATCCCAAAAAGTTTTCTTCTCCATACCGTACATAACCTTCCTTTCTCCCTGGTTATGTAAACTAAATTTGGATAAGAAAGACAACTCAAGTAGTTTGAGGGACGATCAATGCAGGAGGAATTGGAAGAAAGGGTTAGGAATTACAGAAACCTAATGGAAGGGTTTGGTTATCAGGAGGTCGGGAATTTGGAGTATGATTCATGTAGAGGGAAGAAGCCACTGACCATTAGACTAGGTATTTACTCTTCGTATAATTGGTGCGTGATACTATTTGTTACCATCATTTAACACTCGGTGATATTTGTTCGAAATAATAAGTTCTCACATCAAATTACTGATTCCAAGCCTAGTATATGAGGTTGGTGTGGTACTGCTTCTATTGTCGATTGGTTTTAGGACAGAACCCCATTGACTTAATGTGGTGGGCTTGAGTCTAACGTGCATGTGCGTTTGTATGCAAAAAACCTTGCTCCAAGGTCCGTATGTATCGGACTTTGACAATATCTTTGTAGGTTTTTCATTTGTTGGTATATGGACCAATACTTTATAAAGTTTGAACGTAAATGTAATGTGATTGGGTTCTATTTAGTATGAAATATTTCAGATGGAGGATACATTTGTTGAAAATATTTGTGTTAATCTTTTGCAGAGGTGGATACACAGTACTCATTAACACATGGAAACGAAATTCTCTTCTGAAACAATCAGTTGCTTATTATGCATCATGCCGTGGTACTGATGCTATTCATGTTGTGTGGAGTGAAATTGATCCACCACCACAAAGCTTGAGAGCCTATCTGACTAAAATTGTGTTATCAAAGTCTCATAAACCCAACTTGAGATTTGATATAAATGAGGAGGATAATTTGAATAATAGGTTTAAACCAATCAAGGACCTGAGAACAGATGCAATCTTTTCCATTGATGATGATGTCATTGTTCCTTGTGATACGTTGGACTTTGCATTCTCCGTCTGGCAATCTGCACCATCAACAATGGTTGGCTTTGTTCCTCGCCTGGTTTGGTTATCCAAAGAGGTCAGTATGAATTAGAACTTCTGAACTTTATCTTTTGTTCATTTTCGTTAGAAATGACTTAAATGAGAACATCTGAACTTCCTTGACAAATAATATTTTCCAAAGGGCATACATATCCTGCCCCAGTGCCCCCTAATTTTTTTTGCTGGATATTTTAGCTGTTTTACTTATTTCCTGATCTCCTTATATCTTTGTTATTATTAGGTAAGAAAAATTAGTGTAATTGTGTAAGAGAAAATGAAATTGATTATTTTCCCTGAGTAACATGTGCTATTGAACTTACAAATAAGGAAACATTCGAGTTAGCAAGACTTCTATATTCGGTAACTGTCATTTTTGCTTTGGACATGAGTAATATAAAGGCTGCATTCTATAATAAAATTTGTTGCATCGTTTGTGATTAAGAACAGAATCTGAAAGTATGATAAATGATGGCTACATGCCTAAGAATTTTCATGCTGCATACCGATTTCCTGTAGCATTGAGGAAAGAAAAAAAAGGAAATGCTAGTAAAGAGATTGAGAAATTTCTTGAGGCAATAATTGGTATTGAGAAAAAAATCTTGAAGTTGAGCTGTTTTACTTCTGGTAAGCTACTTTTACTCTGTAACCCTTTTCCCGGTCAACACAGAAAAATGGAGCTACATCTTACGAGTATGGTGGATGGTGGTCAGTTTGGTGGACAGGGGCCTATAGCATGGTCCTCTCAAAAGCAGCATTCTTTCATCGGAAGTATTTGGATATGTATACTTATGAAATGCCAACATCCATCCGTGACTATGTCACTAGGGGAAGGTACACATTATAATACATCATATATAAAAATCTTGGAGGACTAAAACTCTCAATTGTTTCAACCTTCCTTCTTTGGTTTGCAGAAACTGTGAAGATATTGCAATGTCCCTTCTTGTTGCAAATGCCACTGGAGCTCCTCCAATATGGGTGAAAGGTAACTGCTCTTTCTTCTTGATATGTGCATCCTTCAAGCATCTATTGTAAAAAATGAGTTAGGTTTTGCACAAAATGCATTTGCTTTTACTCATTTTGTTATCCTGTAGGTTATCAATAGTAATCAAATTATATTCCAAAAAATTTCATGAATAAGAGTATACGTATGGACTAGATTCGTTTCCGTTTCTGGAGTGTAAACCAAACGGGCCCTTAGTGATTATAACTGCTGTAATAATATCACCCTATTCTGCAGATAGCACTGTATGTATATCTACCTTCTCCAAATTTAATAATCTCAATATTGTCAATGATAGTATTTTGAATCATAGAAAGGCCTACAATCTTGAACAACACAAATTCAATTCATCATCTAACTAATCCATTGTGTTGTAGGGAAAATAAATGAAATTGGGTCTTCTGGCATAAGTAGCCTGAGCGATCACAATGGAAAGAGAAAGAAGTGCCTGAATGACTTCATTTCGCTATATGGTAGTCTCCCTCTTGTTTCGACAAAGGTTAAAGCTGTGAATGCAAAGCGCGAGTGGTTTTGGTAGCCTTTGAATACCAAGTGCAGGTGAATGAACCATTGTCTGTCTTTCTCCATAGGCCATAGTAGCACAGCAGTATATCTTTGTATGATGGGGATGTAGATTTATCACTTGTAGCTTTAACCAAATATATTGTGGGTTTTGTTCAATCCTAGTTAAATGTTTTGGGCTGATTGCATATATTGAAGTTTGTATTTGGAAATGATATGTTTTTAAATTTGCATGAGAATTCTCGTGTGATTTTGTTTGAACAAGTATTGTATAGGTAAAACAGACTGAAATAATCGTTAGCTGCTGCTGCGTGATGCATGCAGGTTATGAAGAAGCAGCATATTGCTATACGCAGCGTCATATATATGTAATATATTAATATAACGTAGAACACGAATGGACACTTGGCACTGGATTATTCGTGAAATCACTTCATTATGTCGTCACACGTCTTAATTTATTAAGTCACATTTTGCTTCTTTTTTTTTAATTGTTTAATTTTGTTTTTTTTATTTAACTGAATTAGGTTTTAAACATTTTGAATGGATTTGTTTAAGCAGAAAATCTGAAATTTTCATTTGTAAAATAATAACATAATTATAATATTACAACGCTATATTTAATTAGTATATAAGTAAACTAATTTACTAAAAATTAATATAATACACTAACAAAATATAGTTAATCACATACTTTATTTTCTTCTAATATTTTGTTATTAGACATTCCTAATATATTTACGAGATATTATCCATCAACTTAATGTGAATACTAGTGTATTACCCGTGCACTGCACGGGATGATTTAATATTTATTCTAAACATTTTCATAAAAATAATTTCTCTAGAGCATAATATTAATATTAGTTATTCCCTATAAATTTAACTATCTTTTATTATATATATAATACGGTAACAAACTCAAGTTATATTTATATAATATAAAAAAATCTTGTCAAAAATTATAATTATATTATAATTAGTGCAGAATAGATTATCCTCAAAAGAAACTTGTTTAAGAAAATTTGTAAATTGAAATCGGTGAGATAAGATCGAAATTATCAGATTTTATTTATGGATTTACAAATCATTAAGATTTAAATTTATAAATATCAAAATTATTGATTTTTGAAATAACTTAATCTTATATATATTATAGGAATAGCAATTCTTGTCACGGGGCGTACCAGAAAATCACTAAGTGCCACGTGTCACAACAATATTTAATCTCAGTCTTTTTTTTTAAATTACGTAGTATATAAAAGGAATTTACAATTAAAATTATTAACAAAAAAATCCGTACAATCTAACTAAATCCAGATATTTTTTATAAATAATTAAATTTTGTAAATTTATTTAACTAAGCATTTTTATTATTTTGGGTTTAAATATTTTATCCTAAAATATTTACAATTCGGTTATCAATCCTCATATTCAACCAAAATATTTTTAAATTTGGAATAAATTTATTCTAAAATCCCAATAATCTTATATATATTATAGGAATAGCAATTCTTGCCACGTGTCGTACCAGAAAATCACTAAGTGCCACGTGACACAGCAATATTTAGTCTCAGTCTTTTTTTGAATTACGTAATTTATAAAAGGAATTTACAATTAAAATTATTAACAAAAAAATCCGTACAATCTAACTAAATCCAGATATTTTTTATAAATAATTAAATTTGGTAAATTTATTTAACTAAGCATTTTTATTATTTTGGGTTTAAATATTTTATCCTAAAATATTTACAATTCGGTTATCAATCCTCATATTCAGCCAAAATATTTTTAAATTTGGAATAAATTTATTCTAAAATCTCAATAATTTATAATTTATTTTGAAAAGCCCAATAATTAAAAAAGTATTGCTTAATTACGTAATTAAAAATCAAGATTTATATTCTGGAATTATTATAATCGAATTGAACGCCGGAATAATATTGCACAAATAACTATATTACTATATTAACCATATATATATATATATATATATATATATATATATATATATATATATATATATATATATGAAAGTATACTTTTTTCAATTATTTACAAAAGAAAAAAAGAATTTAAAATCAAATTTTTTTATTGTTTAAATATTTTTCTTCACACAAAAACAAAAATAAAATATGTTTATGAAAATTAAAAATACTATACAATATTTTTTTTATTTATAATTGTAATTGTTGTATCGAACTTTTTATAGAAAATCCCGTGCAAGGCACGCGTATTACACTAGTAAACTATTAATATTTGAATTTATAAATATCAAATTATTGATTTTTAAAAGTAGCTTTTAAAAATATTTTTGAAGTTGCGTTAAATCTGGCGCTGACACGTGGAAAAGAAGGGCTCTCCTTTAATACATATAAGATAAGATAAGATAGTCAACTTTTTTTTCCTATAAGTAGTATTTATTTTACCGAATCCTAAAACTAAAAATAGTTAGCAAATCAAAATATATCTTACAAATATTATCAGTTAAATTTCCCTATCTATATATATATATCTTATGGATATTATCACTTCAATTCTCTCTATCCATACATAAGTAGCATCTATTCCGTCCTCTCGTCTTCGGAAAGTTTCATTCCTCCACTTGCGTGCTTGATCTATATCGCCTTATTAATTCTACTCCGTGCGAGAAGAGTGGAAAGGTAATTACCTTTACCCCAACTCAACACTGTTACTATCCTGGTGTGCGTTGTCTATACGAGACAAGCGACTATAACTAGTATTATTATTTCTACATACAAATCACACTAACTTACTATTATCGAGATCTGCAGAGTGGAGCGGTTGTTTCCGTACTACTACCCAACCCGACTCAACCATAAACAAAACTTTGAAATTCATTTTGGAAAACCATATCCTTTTTCGGGTTCTGTTTATATTTGTTCTATTTAGAAGATCGCGAGTATCATTGTTGCCAACCTAGAACTCTGATACCATGTTGTAACACCCCGAATTCCGGGAACTTGGAGCGTTACTGGCTAGGACCTCACAATGGGTCCCGACCGTAGGTTGACGTCAATAACGTAGGATCTTACAACAAGACATAAATATTTTAAATACAAATTCTTTCACAAATACATATTTAAATCTTAACAAACTCTAGACCCATACATCATCCAACTGTTAAATAAATAACTTCACTGTAAATAAATAAACCATCATTATATAAACCCAACACCTAAACTCCCAGTATGGAAACCCGGCTGGCCACTCCACTCCCAATTTCTCGGTAAAATCGTTAGCTACAATTCTAATACTAAGACCACTAAATCACACACACATATAAAGAAGTAATGTAAATCAGTCAGCATGCAACACACAATGTCCCGGTTTATTATCTTTCATTAGGTGGATTTAGTCATTCTATTTTCCAACTTTTGCTTGTATCACAAGAGTCTCCCAACTCTTGTCCCCGTCCCCGTTAACCAGTAGGACTGGTGTATGTACCTCTTCCCGTGTACACTACTAGATTGGTCGTGGGGCAGTCCTCCGGCACCATCGGCCCGAACCGACGGTTACGGCACGTTATCAGGCACTTGTGCCTCTCTTTAGAAAATTAAAGACAGTGATCTAGTTTGTTCAATTTATTTCACAAGAATAACACACACTACCCTAGTGCACACTCGGTATGAAAAGGTAGATAAGTGAGTCCTACAAACTCACCTTATCAAAGATGGTCTCCACATCTCGCGATCTTGCCAGTCAGAGATCCGATTATCCTGATCAATAATGTATCCACTTTTAGAGCCATATCAACCCTTAAAACTGCGCGACTTATCATCCCAAATAATCAGGGTATGATATCTAGCATCAATACCCTGATCTTCATTAACAATTTAGGTTCGGGAACCTACACGTCCATTTCAAGTTCTCTTATCATTAGCATAGTTGTTCACATAAAATTTCCCCATTTCGGAAGCTTGTTATTATTCTAACGTTATCATTCTGCGCAACTCTTTACATTCTCATTCTATTCTGATTCTATAACGAACATCTCGTTCATTAAACTCTTCACCCAACATTGTTGCTCCTAACGTTCTATAACGATTCCTCAACGTCATTCTACTATTTCCTTTTACTAACAAGAATAAACCAACCATTTAAATAAGTAGCATAATTATACAGTTAATTGTTTATCAACCTGAAATTAATTTAGCGGAATTAAATTAACGAGGTGAGCGGTTCGGTTCTAATAATACACTTTCTCAAATCTATTAAATTCAACATTTCCGGTTTCTCTAGCAACTTCTGCAATCAACATCATTTCAACGTTAACCATCATTATCCTATCACTTAATTTAATTCACCATGTTATCAAACAATTACTAATTAATAAATTATACTCTGAAATTATTATTAAATAATCAGAAATTAATTAAATGAAAAAAGATTGAGTTCAGCTTTAACCGGATCGGTCAAGTTGCGAGATTATGGTGTTTGATGGTATCGGATGGCGGACAGGTGGTCGGGAGTTCGATCCTCCTCCTCGGCAATTCCGTGGCTAACACGTGTGCAAGAGGTCAAGATTTCGAGACCTAGCAGCTGCATTTAAACTGAACATAAAGAGGATAAAGTGTGTGAGGTCATAGGTCTGAACCGTGGGGATAGCACAAAACAGAGGCTTGTTACTTCAGAGTTCCCTTACGTCTCAAGTTTGAAACGTCCCAGTGGCGGATTTAAGGGAGGTAAGGGAGGGGACTGTGGCCCACCAATCACGTGCGGAGCAGTGTAATAAAAAAAAATAAAATTAAAAACCCCGCTATTAAAACGACGTCGTTTTAATTCTAAGGAAAAAAAACCCTACTGGGTTCTGCAGCTTCTGCTCTCTCCCGCTCGGCCACTCCAGAACTCCTCCCTCCTCAACTTTCACTCTCCGTCTCTCCCGCTCGTCTTTCCTCTCCTCTCGACTCTCGAGTCTCGTCGGACGTCAGCCGTCGCTGCTCGTCGGCCATCGCTGCTCACCTCTTTCAGTGCCACTCCTCCGCTCGCCTCCGCAGTGCCCGCCTCGCCTTCGCCTCCTCTCAGCAGTTCCGCTCCCCTCCTCGAGTCAGCAGTTCCGGTCGGCCCACTCCTCTGCTCGTCCGCCCGCCTTGCCTCCGCAGACCGCAGTGCGCTCCTCTCCTCGCCCGAGTCGCCTCCGGCCCTCCGTAGTGCCGCATTGCCGCCCGCCTTGCTGTAAATCACAGCTGAAGGTTTGTTTACTTAATTTCCCTTTAAATTTAATTGTTTTTAAATCAAGTTCAATTCCTAGTGTGAATGTTGGGGCATCAAATGAAAGTGATGTTAGAGATCATGTTGTTGGCGAAAAAAGAGCTCGAGTTGAAAGTTCTCGTGATTCAACTTGTGATGTTATCATTATTAGCGATCCGGCATTGTGCAAAAGCATTGACAATGAAGTTATTATTAATATTTTCAGACGATGAGATCCGAAAGAGGGATTTACCCCCTTTACGGTAGTGAACTCTTTTGTTGTACTAAATTTCGTATATTTATTTATTTATTTATTTATATTTTTTTGGTAAGTAATAAAATTTCGTATTAGTAATAAATATTTTGTCTTATTATTTCTTTAAGGGGTTCAGTCTCCACTTCAGATATTTCGTGGTTCCTTCCTGCAACCTTTCCTCTCTAAACTAACCAAGGCAGGTTGGGAGATGGTGAGTTCGAAGTCTCTCGGCGACAGTAACTGAGAGCCCGTTGTGGAGGTGGTTCTCAGCAGGTGGTGCCGGCGTAAATGCCGGAGGCGAGGTGCACATGGAGGTTACACGTAAAGTACAGGAAAAAGGGGTGACGGCGTGCTCGGAGGGTGGAGTCGACGCTCAGAAGAACGAAGATGACGCACGCAGCTTGGTGGTTTGGATCGCAGGCAGAAGGAAGGAGGAGGGTGAAGGCCGGCGGTAGTCGTGGAGGGGATTTGAAGATCGACGGTCGGCGTGGAGTTGCAGAGGGTGGTCGGAATGGAAGCAGAAGGTGTATGGTGAAGTCGAGAGGGAACACGGTAGGCCGGAAGTGTCCAGATTGGGGAGGCGATGAGGTGGCGCAGGGTGTCGGGGTGGCAGAACAGGGACAAGCTAAGGAGAGGGAAGGAGACTGGGCTAGGCTGGAGGAGACGAGGATGGCCGCAGTGTCAGGGAGAGGTGTGAAGATCGGGAGTCGCCGGCGTCATCGAGTTTGGACTTTCTTCAATATCCGGAGTTAATGGTCGAATTCAACTCGTCTGTCCCGTGCTCGTAACTGCCATTGATGATGAAGGAGGAAAAGCGAGGTAGAAGAAGCCCCGACATTATTGCTCAACATGTTGGCCCAGTTAGGGTCAGGGGCAAAAAGAAGGCTGGTAGCTTAGTGGGCCAGTTGGGGCCCATTTGGCTCCTTTGTTCCTTGAGCCCAACAAGGCCATCTGGCCGTAGCAGCGGAAGAGGAAAAATAAGGACGGGTTGTTTGGATACCCTATTCCGATTCGGATTCATTCGTACGACTCACATTGATCAGTTCGATTTGGCTCGGTTTACTTCCTCATTTAATAAATTCGGGTTATTGGCTTAAATAAAATTTATAAATTCAATTAACTAAAATTTTAAAATATATAGGACAATTATTAAAATTTTTCGGTGCGTAATGTTCCGAGTTCCTAAAGTTCTGGTGTTACATAGACAATGGGGTAATGGGGCACGTGCCCCACCAATCGACTTCTTCGTATTGATGTCTCCCTTGATCGAGTGAGAAATTTGCCTAACAAATGCACGGTTTTGCAAGGCTTCTTCGTATTTAATGTTGTATGTAGTTCATTACTTGTAGAAGTCTTGTCTGTAGGGTAAATCAAAACTAGGGTTTTCAATATATCCTTCTCGACATGTAATTTGAATTTGGAATGAATCTTATATCTACTCGGATTTCAATAATCAGTTATAGATCCGTACAACAATGTGCTTTCCAGCTTCCACCCACTCTCTTCTCTAACATATTTGACAGATCGTCTTACACTGATTTGAATCGTTGAATTTCTTGAGTAAACTCGTAATTGATACACTTGCCATCAATTATTTTATTTGTTGGAGGGGAAGAAAGTACTTGGAGGGCAAGAAAAAGGGTCAATATGATTAGATGGGGAGATTAAGCTGAGTTTATTATTGGAATAACTCTTAATTGATACATTAATACACTAGTTTATCAATCGTCAATTATTTTATTTGTCAAATTATTTATAAAATACAACTTTAAAATTAATATACAAAACAAACCTTCTTATTATATATTTTTATTTTAATAAAAATATACATATATTTAGATAGAGATTAAGTGAAATTTATTATTAAATTCACTCTCAGTCACCCTAATCAATACAATATAATTTTAAGTACAATAATTTATCAACCACCATCTAATTTATTTGACACTTTATTTATAAAAAGAAATAAAATATGTAAAATTAGTTTAACTGTCATCTAAATAAAAATTATACAACTAAGCTCTAATATATAGTATGAAAACTTTACTATAGTTTTTAAAAAAAAATTTAATTAATAGATTTTAGAGTTTAAATTTTAACATAGTATGTGAAATGTCTTATATAAACTTTTTGTGTGCACCCTAATAAAATAGTCTGGCTCTACCACTGTTTGTTAACATTGAATTCAGGGTATTTACTCGTGCACGGAATATAAAAAATAGTATGTGTTCAGGTCGATATGAAATTTCTCCCTCAACACCCCTTACTATTTGATTCAAATAGAGTTACCCTTAATTAAAGAAAAGGTATTATTAGCTACATAAACTTATTTAAGTATCTTGGGTTTTTCTTAAATTATTTAATATAAAACTGATAAAATAAATTTGTATTAATAACCTGATACCTAATAGCTCATTTTCAAAAGTTACATATGTAATTAACTAAGTATAATCATTAGATCGTTCTATTTTAGTTTTTTTAAACGACCAAATAAATCCATCAAACTTATTATGACCTGTTTTGTTTTAACTCCGAAAAGGAAAACAGAATAGAAAGGAATCTAATTCATATGTATATCCTTGTTCATTAAAATTTTTATTTCGGAACATTTTCATCTAATTACGTGAAATGGATCGAAACTCGAACATTTTAGATCCGTGCCAACGAGATGGAAATCAGAGTCCAAGGTGTTGATTCACTCTAGAGATGAGTTTTTTCTTATTTATTTATTTATATGTAATTTGGAAGGTTAAGCTTGAATGTAATGAAATCGGTTAGATTAGAATGAACTGGTCAGTCATGGCGGTAATGGGAAAGCAAACGAGTGTTTGGGACGCATTCGTAATGCGTACAAAGGCGCATGATTACATGCACTACATTTATGTATTTTGAAAAACAATTCAAGTAATAAATACATTATATACATTTTTTTAACAAAAACTTCAGCTTGTAGTGAGGTATTAGAAACCGAGACAAGACTTGCCCGACGACCTCCATATGCCGTTAGCCCCACCATGCTCGAGTTGATGAGGTTGACGATGTCTTAGAGTAGTAGGCACCTCCGGAACCCATTCCTCCGAGGACGTCTACAAATATTTTGGTGTTGCATCTACTTCTATTCGTCAACCCTTGACAACACACAGACGGATGAGTTTGAGAAAAAGTGGGAGAAGGATCGACATCTTGGTGACTTTATAGAAGCAGTTGTTGTAATGACAGTCGTTTATAAGCTTGCTCCTCACGAGCCTTATCAGAGGCCGCCCTAAAGCTAGCTATCCCAAGCCAACTATCCTCAAGCTAGTTATTCTCGATCTAGCTATCCTCAAGTCTCATTTTCTGCCAATTATTCTCAGGCCAGTCAATCTCAAGCCTCATCATGCCCCTCATATCCCTAGCACCGGTGCTAAGGCTATCCTAATGTGTTGACATGCTATATAGATTACAAGGCTAATGATATAAGGATCAACAAGGTATTATTTTCAAATAAAGCACCCTACAAATATTGTTTCTATTGACTAATTAATTTAATGTGAAGAGTTAGGTATCTTGGGATTTTCTTATATTAATCAACATAAATTTGAATGATACATATATCTTCAAAAATCAAAATCTAATATCTTCGCCCTAATTTTTAAAGTTACCTATATAATTAACCAAGTATAATAATTAAGTTTTTCTATTTTAATCTTTCTAAACCACCAAAAAAAATCCATCAAATTCGTATCAAATTGTATGTGATCATTATTAGAGTGTTTATTTAAAGTAAATATTAATCATAACTAGTAAAGTTTAGCGTATTACTATCGGAATAGTTCAGGTGCGGTGTGATCTTGTGTTAGGAGTTACGGAATAATTTGGGCCGTTGATTCATTTGATCCAATGATCTACATCAATCCACATCATTTAATGATTTACAAGAGGTGCGATGATAATTTTGTAATTTGTAGAAGGTACGTGATAGAGTTTAATTTATGCCGGATCTAGATCGAATGAAGCCTTCAACTACTCCGTTGTTGATTACGGATGGGGTTCAAACAAATATAACTTGGGTGGCGGAAGCTTTGAGATTGATATGAAAGTGAATGATTGATTCGATCAAGGTAGATCGATCAAACCGTTGAAGTGGATAGGATAGTTGATCCTTAAGAGGATCCTCAAATATGGATTCTTGTATCAAAGACTAAATAAAAGGAAGAACTATTAGATGATGGAAGGGGAAGTGATGTTCAAACTTAGTAGGAGGAATGAATTTGCCTTCGCAATACTTAGTTAATTTGAATATGAATTATGATGAGGTCAACCATTCTTTATATAAGGTAGGATGGAGGCAAAAGTCATAGGACTTAAATGCAAATTTAAAGGCAATATTAAAAGGATTAAAGATGGGATTTGACCAAGGATTGGTCAAATAGTCAAGGCATTAAATGAGGGATTTGACCAATACTTATCTCAAGAATTTAATGTCTTCTTATCCTCTTAACTTATTATTATCTAACTAAATAAAAGATAATTGAAACAACAATTGGGCAAGCTTCATGTCATGGCTAGCCATGTCGCTTTCCGGGTTATCTTAGCCGGGCACTGATCATCAACGTCATTGAACATGATGATAAAGTAAAGAAGTTTAGCTTCGATCCCTTACTTTGATACCAATGATAGGATTTATACGCCAGATCTAGATCGAACTAAGCCTTTACTACTCCTTTCTTGATATTGTTGATGGATCTAAGGATAGAACTTGGGTGACGGATCGGGCGGCTCACACTTGTATAACATTTGGATGGTGTCGCCGGAAGGTAAGTAATTTGAAACAACACAGACAAACCTCGGATCAGGCGGCTCAAACTTGTATTCCATCAACATCATGGTGTCGTTGTCGGAATTGATGGTGTCATCCTTGTCCTCTTCCAATGACTCATCATACAACGGGTCGACAAAGTAAAGTAAATGCGCCGGGGTGCAACCTTCAATGATGGTGTCGTCTTCTTCTTCTTCGCCATCGTCATATAATGGGTTGACAACTTGAATTAGAGGTGTCAGTGTGCATTCCTCAATGACTTTTCCCACGGCTTTGACTTTGTCACACAAATAGATCCGAGGCATGGGATCAGTTATGAGGACCTGACAGTTGAGCCAGATCATACCTTCGTAGAGTATCATGTAACAGTTCTAGAGATGAGTGTTAGACGCTTGTGGTCTAAAGAGATCCCAATACTAGAGGTCTAGTGGTCCCGACGGAGAATCGATGAAGCTACCTGGGTGACCGAGGATAGTATTAGGATCTCATACCAGGAGCAATATGCAAAGCTAGTGTCGACTTTAGGTTTGATGGGTTAGTCTTTAGACTTATGGCTATATGTTGAGTGTTTGACGTGTAACTACTAGTATACTTGAGTGATATGTAATTTATTGATGTTTGTTGTGATGTGTTAAGTTGCGTTCGTTGACTTGAGAAGGACCTGGAAGGTAAACGACTTCAAAAGATAGTTGTAGATATAACTCAAGTTTATAGATTCGGAATGACATTAAGTTATTTTAAGTTTCGGAACGAAACTTAATTTTAGCAGGGACTGATGTAATAACTGGAAAAATTAGTAGTTATGCAGGATTTTTCCGGAATTATTAAGGTTTAGTAAAGGAGATATATTCGATGTTAAAGTAAGGTTCACAACTTCGGTTGTAGATTTGTGTAACTCTTACAATCGTAAGGAGTTTGTTAGAATTCTCACACACACACACACACACACACACATATATATGTATTGTTGAACGGTAGAGAGAGGCTTAGAACCGTCTTCCCTTTTCGGAGTTTTAGGAACGTCAAGGGCAAAACGGTAATTTTTCCATTAAGCTGGGTTCTTACTTGAAGTTACCTGAGTAGTACCAATATTATACTTAGACGTTGTTCCGTCTTGACTAGGATTGTGAAGTTATCTTCTTGTGGTTCGAGATTAGCGATACTAGGATCTCGGATCAGATCCCTTGGAATTACTTAACTAACTTTGATAATGTTAGGTGAGTCCCTTGGTGTGTGCGTTGGTTGAATTAAAAGTAAAACTTGATTAGATCACTACACTTTTGATTTAAGATTTAAGTGTATGTATAACAGGTCGTGACATCATTGTCTAGCATTGAACCGCGATTGGGATGCTCCCCGTGACCAGTCCAGTCAGAGTATACAATGAGGTGGATAGAGCCAGTCCTGTTGGTATACGAGGATAAGGGTGAAGGTTGGAGGATCTTCGTGCCACACAATTAAGTTGAACTAATAGTTTGGAACCACTTAAAGTAAAGATAATAATAGAGACATTGTATGAGCACGCTGATGTGTTTACATTTAGCATTGTGTGTATGTGCCTTAATATTATCTTGATATTAGAATTGCTAGCTAATGGTGTATACCGATGTTGTTAGACTTTGCAGGGAAGGCGACTGTCGAGTGATCCGGAGTGGGGTGGTCAGCCTAGTTTCCGTACTAGTCATTTAGGGTTTGGGTTTTCCTTTCTTTAGTGATAAGACTCAGTTATTACCTTTGGGTCTTATCACTTTATATGCATGGCTAATATCTCTTTATTTGACTATTTCTTTGTTTTAACGATTTTATTTGGTTTTATTATTTGTTCCTTGTTGTAAGATCTAGTGAGGTTGTTGTTAAACTAAGGTCGGAACCCATTGTGAGGTCCTAGCCCGTGACATCCAGAGTTCCTAGAATTTGGGGCGTTACAACTTGGACATCTTCTTCTAGGCTTTAATTTGGGCCAAAATACCTACAAAGACACAAAACAAGGGGAGTTTATATTCTTTCAACATTTTGATCTCTAACTAAGATACGAGTACCCAAACCATGCAAAACACATAAAAACACATCTACAAACATAGCATGAAAAAATGCTATCAATAATGTCTTTAGGTCATGTCAACAATAATAACAATAACAAAATAATGTGTATAAGTTCAGTCAACAACACTAGATTAACTAAATAATGTGTTTAAATACTATCAAAATTACCAAAATTAACAAAATAATGTGTTTAGGTGTTGCCCACAACACTCAAATAACATAATAAGGTGTTTAGATGCAGTCAACGACAAAATAAAAACACAAACAAGTGTGTTTATGTTGTCAACAACACCACACACACACACACGCACACACACACACACACACACACACACACACACACACATATATATATATATATATGTTGTGTTGATGTTGCTAAAAACACTACAATAGCAAAATAACGTGTTCAAGAACACTAAAATAACAAATAGTGTGATTAGGTGTTGTCAACAACTCCAAAATAACAATACAAAATTGTTTAAGTGTTGTCATCAACACCAAAAACACAAATAAGTGTTGTTAGGTATTGCCAATAACACAAAAATCCAACGCACGGGTGGTTGTGTTGTTAAAAACACCCAAAAATTGTCAATAACTCCAAAACTAGTGGTGTTGGTTATCTTAACAACAACACAAATATCAAGAACAAAAAAATTGTTAGAGTTTTGTCAACGTGCTGATTCAACCATTGTCAACAACATAAAACACAACAAAAAGGAGAATAATTAAAAAATAAATAATTCAACAATGGAGAATCAATCAACTACTATCAACAACATAAAACACACTCAATAATGAAGAATCAATCAAAATTAGATCTATGAAAAGTATAAAAATAAATTATTTTACTAATTTCAGCACATAAAACAGATTCAATACAAAATTAAATCTAATTATAAAAAAAAAAATGAGTGACACCTAATATAACTAGAACAAAGCCCTAAATTGAAAGTTTTTATATGTTCAAACCTGGTTCATTCTTCATTGTTGACAATGCGTTTGATTCAAAACGACGAAATTATTGATTTGTTTTACAATGTTGAAAATTTGGTGATTACTTTTGCAAATTCTAACTTTTATAGGTTAATTACAAATTGTTCTTGTTTTTACTTTGTAACACCTTCTAGGAACTCGGAGCGTTACTGTCTAGGACCTCACAGTGGGTCCCGGTCTTAGATTGACATCAATAACATCGGACGTTGCAACAAGACACAAATATTATAAAAAGAAATTCTTTAAAAGTGAACAAGTTTGGACATAACAGACTCTAGACACGTATGACAACCATCTGAAAAGAAAAATATTCTACTGCATGATAAATAAATAAAGACTCCCGTCAACTTTCTAGTACGGAAATCCCGGCTAACCACTCCACTCTCGATTCCTCGGTAGAGAACTAACTTATAGAATCTATCAACACGGTAAAACTGTTAGCTACAGTTCTAATATTAAGACAACTAAAGCACACACACAGGTCATGGAAAACAGTAAACCACTCAGCATGCAACAAACAAGGTCCAGGTTCTTATCTTTTTATCTAGTGAAATTTGTCACCTATCGTTCAACTTTTCATGGTAGCACGAGGGTCTCAGAAACCCTCGCCCCCATCCCCGTAAACCAGTATGAATGGTTTCGATGCATATCCCCCGTATATGCTACTGGATTGGTTACGGGGAACCTTCCGGCACTATCGGTCCGGACAGTGATGCTACGGCTTGTTATAATGCACTTGGACATCTCTTTAGAAAATAACAACAGTGATCTAGTTGGTTCATGTTAATTAACATGCAATTCACACACTACCCTATTACACACTTAATATTATCACGGTAGTCAAGTGAGTCCAATGAACTCACCTTATCCGTACTGGTCTTCATTGTTATTCGCGATCTGCTAGTTAGTGATCTCGAATCTTGAGTAAGATGTATCAACATCTTAGTACTCCTCGATTTATAATTCTATCCAAAATAGAGTAGGATATCTAGCATCACTACTCTTATCACTTCTCACGACCTAGGTTCCACGGACCAAGGCGCCCATTCCAATCTTTCCGTATCAACATCAATGTCATTCTTATGGTTCCTCTCAGTTACGAAATCCTTACATTCTCAGCAATCTACTTAACATTCCACTACCCCGGAAAACCTGTATTTCAAATATCTCTACCATCCATCTTAACTTTCCGTATTTCAACTATCGCTACCATCTCTCTTAACTTCTTATAGTTCTGATCCGATTCAACAAGACAAGAAGTATCCACAAATTTATTGCAAACTTCTCAATCTATGCCAATCACTTTCTACTAGTTCCACAATAATATGTCACGCCTAATTTTCCCAAATAATTCTAAATTAATTTCTGAAATATATAAATATTAAAACGGGAATTAGGTTGAGAGTTCGAGTCTCACCGGTATCGGAATTTGGTTGCAAGCATGTTAACGGCACCAAATGACATCGGATGACAAGGGAGGTAGCGGGACTTCGGAGGTTCGAATCCCCTTGGAAGAAGAATTGGCAAGGACAAGGCGACATTGTAACACCCCGAATCCGTAGGACTCGAAGTGCTACTGGGCTAGGATCTCACAATGGATCCTGACCCTAGCCTGACAACAAGTTCACTAAATCTTACAACAAGGCACAAATAGATTAAAACAAAACATAAAACTGATATATATATATATATATATATATATATATATATATATATATATATATATATATATATGTATACATATCAAAAAGGTAATATAGAGTACTGCTGAGTACAAAGTCAAAATATAAATCCGTACAACATAAATATCCCATATCCCCCGATATCGCCCCCAGTGTACGGAGCCCTCAACAGATCACCCCTCTGGATCACTCTGCAGCTCTCCTAACCCGCAAAGGATCTACAACACGGTATAAAACCGTTAGCTAACCATACACATATATAAGAAGATGCTAGAGCACAAACACACATCATGAATCATAACACATCATCATGCTTTCACACATTACCCGGTTTATTATCTTTATAACGTCAATCACTCAAATAGTATATAGATCTGCATATGAAAATATGTGACACGAGGTATGTATATAAACCTCGCCTCTGCGTGCAATATCTAGCTGGAGTGGTATCAGTGCACTTTCCCGTATACCATAAGGAGTGGTCAGTGTCCTTCCCGTATACTAGATCTAACTAGCTTACAGAGAACTTCCCAGACTCCACTACGGGATGAAAGGTAAGTTGTCACAACCACTACAATGGGCGGTCAATATAACATAGGTCGGTAATGAACCATATCGCATGCTATAAAACATATAACAAACACCACTCATGCATACATCCAATATAAGAATGGTAGCTAAGTAAGTCCTATGGACTTACCTCAACTCAGAAGTAGTCTCATTACGATCAACTCTCAATCAGGTCCACTCAAAACTGGAGGACAAAACGGCCTAATAACAAGGCATAATAATATATCACACTCATATCCATCAAAGGGGTCAAACCTAGACTCAAAGGATCCATAAGGATCATATCCGAACTCATAAACCTCAAAGCCATAACCGGCATACAAATAACGTACTCATCATCATTCTAACCTCATACACGTACCTAGCATGCTACTAACCCGCTCATACTAGGAAAGGAAAGGATCTACCTAATTCTAGGTAGACCC
Organism: Fagopyrum tataricum; assembly: GCA_002319775.1. Lineage (NCBI taxonomy): Eukaryota > Viridiplantae > Streptophyta > Magnoliopsida > Caryophyllales > Polygonaceae > Fagopyrum > Fagopyrum tataricum. The sequence goes on from CM008283.1 coordinate 45,360,718, forward strand.
GGGACAAGACGCACTTGCGTAACAAGAGAGACGCAGGGGCGGAACAGGCAACCCGCAGGCGCGGCAAGACTCAACCGCAGGCGCGGTGACAATGGCCGCAGGCAACGCAGGCATGGCGCAGGCGTTGTGGCATGGGTTCCGCAGAGGCGGCGGCTTCCAGGCACGGGGGCGGCGACGGTGCAGAACGTGATCCCGCGATCCCTCTTCAGCTCTTCACGTGATCAATTCACGTCTTCTCTCATCCAAAATCACACCCATACATATACATACACATTCCAACATCAATCTATGATCAATTCATCTAATCCTAAGCTAAGGAAGAAGAACAAGAAAGAAAGAAAGGAAGGAGAAGCAAGAAGCTCACCTCTACAGCTGTGATCACTTAAGGAAAGTACAAAACACTCTCAGTTGGCATCTGAAGCTCAGCAAACATGCACCCAACATCCAGCAACACAAAGCCACACCAAAACTCTATCAAACTCCAAGAACTCTCAAGCAAGATCAAGAAGGGTAAGGAAGGAAAAAAGAACGTAAGGGAAGCTGATGAAAGGAGTTAAGAAGAAACCCTTGCTCAGCAAGGAAAGAAAGAAGTAAGGAAGAAAGGTAAAGAACGGTCAACCGGTCAATAAAACCGGCTGCAGCCGCAAGAAACCGCGGGGGCAGTTCCCCGGGCCGCGGGAGCGGGAACCCGCTGGGGCGGCTAAGTCAATCTCGGCCAAAGCCAAATCTCGGCTAAGGAAAACTCGGTCCAAAAGACTAAGGCTCTTACATCTCACCCCCCTAAAAACAAGTTTCGTCCCAAAACTTGAAAAATCCTCAAACCACTCGGACTCACAAGCCGAGGTACAACTATCTCTATAACCTCAAACATAAGCATGGAGGAAAAACATCTCCAAGAACACTATGTCCATTAAAATAGCATGGAGGAATAACATCTCCAACTGAATCTTAAACGTATCACAATAGCATGGAGGAAAGAGCCATCTCCAGCTATAAACAATAATCATACTAGCACAACAAGATTTAATAAGATCATATATCACATCAAAGCTAGTATGACAATAAACACATCATAGCATATAAGCATATAAGCACATAATACTCACCAAGATAATACTAAGATCTACTCGGTGATCCTACTAGTGCATCTAACTCGGCATAGAACTCTGGATAGTTCCTCTGGATACTATCCTCAGTCTCCCATGTAGCCTCATCAGGTCCTCGTCTCGACCACTGTATCCTCAACATAGGAATGTCCTTCAAACGCAGGTGTCTCATACCTCGTTCTAGGACTGCAATCGGGTGCTCAGCAAAGGTGTGGTCCTGCTTAACCACTAAATCATCATAACTCACAATGTGTCTCGGATATGGTATGTACTCCATCAGCTGAGACACATGAAATACAGGGTGAACACCCTCTAATCGCGGAGGCAAGGCTACTCTGTATGTTGCGCTCCCAACCCGATCCAGAATCTCGAACGGTCCGACATATCGGGGACTCAACTTCCCCTTAATGCCAAAACGTCTAACACCTCGTGTCGGGGACACTCTCGGCCACACATGGGCTCCAGCTCTGAACTCTAGAGGTCTACGCCTCCTATCTACATACGACTTCTGACGGCTCTGGGCAGTCAGCATCCGCTCTCTAATCAGTGCTACTCGAGCCATATCATCCTGAATCTGATCCGGTGTCAACCCACTAGCAATACTAGGCTCATCCCAGCATAACGGTGTACGACATCTCTGCCCATACAGTGCCTCATAAGGGGCCATCCCAATAGATGCATGCCAGCTGTTGTTGTATGAGAACTCAACAAGTGGGAGATGATCCGTCCACATTTGCCCCCAATCCAACACACAAGCTCGCAGCATATCCTCTAATGTCTGAATGGTCTTCTCTGACTGACCATCTGTCTGAGGATGGAACGCAGTAGTAAAGTGTAAACTCGTCCCCAAAGCAGTGTGAATCTGCTGCCAGAATCTCGAGGTAAATCGCCATCTCTGTCTGAGACGATCGTCCTCGGTACACCATGGAGTCTCACTATCTGCCTAGTGTACTCCTCAGCTAATCTACTCACCGGCCACGTCTCCCTAATAGGAATGAAACGTGCCGTCTTCGTCAATCTGTCCACAATAACCCAGATAGCATCAAAGCTCCTACTCGGTCTCAGACCAGTAACAAAGTCCATGGTGACGTCCTCCCACTTCCTCTGTGGAACAAGAAGTGGATGGAGCTCACCTCCAGGTCTGCAATGCTCTATCTTGACTTTCTGGCAAGTCGCACACTGTGCCACAAATCTGGCCACATCGGGCTTCAGCCCTCCCCACCACTATGAACGTCTCAAATCCTAATACATCTTACTCGTACCTGGGTGTACAGAGTAAGGTGTACAGTGAGCCTCCTGCAATATCCTCTGACGTAGATCTGCATCAGCAGGTACACAGACGCGACCGTGGCGTCTCAATACTCCATCTGCTCCTAGCAGGAACTGGGGTGCCTCATCTCTAGACATCCTCTCTCGGATCCTCATCAGTGTCGGGCATGTCTCCTGCTTCTGTTGGACCTCATCCAACAGATCAGAAAGAACCTCTAAAGTACGCAGATGGGCATCCTCATCAGGAAACTGGTTGTCCTGCTCTAACTAGATCAGGTCTCTCTGCAACTGATGCTGAACTGTCAGCCTCGCAATCGCCTGAGGCGTCTTCCTGCTCAGGGCATCGACGACAACGTTCGCCTTCCCTGGATGATACAGAATCTCTAAATCAAAGTCCTTAATCAGCTCGAGCCACCTATGCTAGCGGTTCTTCAATTCCCGCTGCGTGAAAATGTACTTCAGACTCTTATGGTCTGTGAAGATCTGACATGTAGCACCATACAAATAATGTCTCTAGATCTTCAGTCCATGAACTACCGTTGTCAACTCCAGATCATGAGTCGGGTAGTTCTCCTCATACATCTTCAGATGTCGAGACGCATAAGCAATCACTCTGCCCCACTGCATCAACACACATCCCAAGCTTAGCTTGGATGCATCACTGTATACCACAAAATCCTCTGTACCCTCTGGTTGTGCTAAAATAGGAGCAGAAGTCAAACGTCTCTTCAGCTCCTCAAAACTCAGCATGCACTGATCAGACCATACAAATCTGGTAGTCTTCCTCAGTAAACTCGTCAGTGGACGGGCAACCACAGAAAATCCCTCCACAAAACGTCTGTAATAACCGGCTAGGCCAAGGAAGCTACGTACTTCCTTGACGTTCGTCGGTGTAGTCCAAGCTGCTACAACCTCTATCTTCGCTGGATCCACCTTGATCCCTTCAGCTGAAACCACATGACCCAGGAATGCTACCTCTGACATCCAGAACTCGCACTTAGAGAACTTAACATAAAGTTCTCTATCTCGTAAAACCTGCAATACATTCCTCAGTTGTCCTGCATGCTCCTCTCTACTGCGAGAGTACACCAGAATATCATCTATGAATACCACCACAAACTGATCCAGGAAGTCGATGAAGATGTTGTTCATCAACTTCATAAAAACTGCTGGGGCATTCGTAAGCCCAAATGGCATCACTACAAACTCGTTGTGGCCATATCTAGTCCGGAATGCTGTCCTGTGCACATCCTGCTCTCTCACCCTCAGCTGGTGATATCCTGAACGCAGATCAATCCTGGAAAACACAGTAGCTCCCTGAAGCTGATCTAACAAATCATCAATACGAGGCAGTGGATACTTGTTCTTGATGGTCACCTTGTTCAGCTCTCTGTAATCTATACACAACCTCAACGATCCGTCCTTCTTCCGTACGAAGAGGACAGGTGCTCCCCATGGGGACACGCTAGGGCAAATGAAGCCCTTCTCAGCCAACTCCTCAAGTTGCTTCTTCAGCTTCATCATCTCGACATGCGTCATCCGGTATGGGGCATTCGAGATCGGTCTCGTACCAGGCTCTAACTCAATACTGAAGTCCACACTCCTTTGAGGCGGCAAACTGGACGGCTCAGCAAACACATCCATAAACTCACTCATACCACTGGGATATCCTCTAATGCTGGACACTCCCCCTCCTTCATGGCACAACACCAGAAGGCCTCACAAACATGTGCAATCAGTCTAGCTGCCCGTATCGCACTGATAATCGTGCCTGTCTTTCCAAGGTCTCAACCTCGGAAAACCTCTATCTGACCTAACTCGGTAATGAGGGTAACAGTCCTCCTACCTACATCTAAAACTGACTGGTTTCTATCCATCCAATCCATAGCTAAAATGACTTCTTCATGCACTAATGGTCTGACAAAGAAGTCTACAAGTAAAACACGTGTCCCTACAGAAATGGGACAACCATGAATCTCATGGGTACCTCTGACCCTACTACCATCAGGTAACCCTATACTAAAGGGTATCCCCTCAGTCATATCTAGACCCAGACGCTCAACACATGCATCAGATATAAAAGAATGCGTAGCTCCAGTATCAAATAAGACTCTAACAGGTAAACCATTAATCAGAATGGTACCTGTAGCAGTCGGTGCTGCTGGCTCCTCTACACTCCTCAGCTCAAATACACGACCCTGTGGTCCTCTGGTATCAGTGGTGCTCCCACCACGACCTCTGCCTCTACTCGGCCCAGGAGCAGATCCCTGAGTCGTAGGGCGGTCTGGGACTCTCAGCTGTCCCTGTGTCTGCTGCTGTTGAGGTGGCCTCTGCCCACCTCTCGCTACACTGGCAGGGGAAGAACCCTGCTGAGATGAAGCTCCGCCCTGACGGCAGTAAACAACTCTGTGACCCTGCCTACCATAGGTGTAGCAAGTCACTAGTGGCCTCGTACACTCGGGCCTCATATGTCCTGGATCACCACAATTAAAACACCGACGTCCCTTATCTGCAACCGGTGCAGATGAGGGGTGATTCTGGCGTCTCTGACCACGCCAAACACTAGCACACCACCAGTACCACTAGTCTGCCCAGTACGCTGTCTCTTCTCAGACCCTCCGGTATGAGATGTTCTCCTCTGACCAGCCCGCTCCCTCTCATAGTCGGAAGCTCTGTCCTGATAATCAACCAAGGTCTCACAGTGAAACCCTGCCAAGTAAGTCCGGGTAGTATCTCTCAGTCATCGGGAAAACAGGTATACATGCTGATCTGCAAGAGGTGCAGCTGGACCCAGCAATGCTAGCTTCTTCTGAAATCTCCTAATGGCCTCAAAGACTGGTACATCCTCAAACCCAACCTCAACAAAATCTCGCAGTTTCTCCCTCCTCAGTGAGGCAGGGCAGAAACGCTCTCTAATCAGGGTCCTCATTTGATCATAACTACTAACCTGACCCCGTACTGATCTCCACCTGTGTTGAGCCAAGTCCCGTAATAAAGTCTGCACCAACTCGATCTGTCTGTCCACTGGACATCTAATGGACTCCAGAGCTGAGTCCACATGCCCAATTCAGAGCTCAACCTCTAACCCCACCTTCCCAGTGAAAGGGGGTACACCCATCTGGTGGAATGCCTTCAACCAGGTATCTGGTCTAGGCCCTCGATGCTCCTCTCGAACTTGAGGAATCTCAGCAGCATGTGCCTGTACAGCTGGCACCTGAGTCACTCCGTGGGATCTCTCAGATGGTCCCTCCTGTGCTTGTAAATCTGGGGCACGTCTACCGGCTCTGGCAGCCTCCTCTACTCGTCTGATATAAGCACGGAACTCTGATCCCCCATGGAGACACGATCAGACTCACCAGACTGGGCTCTCTGTGACCCCTGTCTCTCAGTTGCACCGTTCCCAGTCTCAGGAACGGCACTCTCAGCAACCTCCTCAAGTATCTCTCCCGCTGCCTGTGAACCACCAACAAGAGTCCTACCTCGTCCTCTACCTAGAGGGGGTCTACCTCTACCTCGTCTAGCTGCAGGTAAGGCTCTAGTCTGAACCATCTGCAAAAGACGTAAACCTAACTTAGAAGGCTATATATATGTCATATGTATAGATATATATCAAATCAATCACAACAGAATATCAATATATATCTATATTGTCGAGATCTTCAGAGGGGCGATGACTCACGTACACAGTATCCCAAAACATTTCTACTCATTTCAAAACCAAAACCTTTTGAAAAGTCAGACCCCTTTTCGGGTTCTGTTTATTAATCTATTCGACCTTTATCGCAGGTTACAAGTGTCATTGTTGTCAACCTGGGTTCTGATACCAACTTTGTAACACCCCGAATCCGTAGGACTCGAAGTGCTACTAGGATAGGATCTCACAATGGATCCTGACCCTATCCTGACAACAAGTTCACTGGATCTCACAACAAGGCACAAATAGATTAAAACAAAACATAAAACTGATATATATATATATATATATATATATATATATATATATATATATATATATATACATATCAAAAAGGTAATACAGAGTACTGCTAAGTACAAAGTCAAAATATAAATTCGTACAACATAAATATCCCATATCCCACGATATCGCCCCCAGTGTACGGAGCCCTCAGCAGATCACCCCTCTGGATCACTCTGCAGCTCTCCTAACCTACAAAGGATCTACAACACGGTATAAAACCGTTAGCTAACCATACACATATATAAGAAGATGCTAGAGCACAAACACACATCAAGAATCATAACACATCATCATGCTTTCACACATTTACCCGGTTTATTATCTTTATAACGTCAATCACTTAAATAGTATATAGATCTGCATATGAAAAATATGTGACACGAGGTATGTATATAAACCTCGCCTCTACGTGCAATAGCTAGCTGGAGTGGTATCAACGCACCTTCCCGTATACCATAAGGAGTGGTCAGTGCCCTTTCCGTATACCAGATCTAACTAGCTTACAGAGAACTTCCCATACTCCACTACGGGATGAAAGGTAAGTTGTCACAGCCACTACAATGGGCGGTCAATATAACATAGGTCGGTAATGAACCATATCGCATGCTATAAAACATATAACAAACACCACTCATGCATACATCTAATATAAGGATGGTAGCTAAGTAAGTCCTATGGACTTACCTCAACTCAGAAGTAGTCTCACTACGATCAACTCTCAATCAGGTCCACACTTAGACCCAAGGGATCCATAAGGATCCATAAGAATATATCACACTCATATCCATCAAAGGGGTCACACCTAGACCCAAGGGATCCATAAGGATCATATCCTAACTCATAAACCTCAAAGCCATAACCGGCATACAGATAACGTACTCATCATCATTCTAACCTCATACACGTACCTAGCATGCTACTAACCCGCTCATACTAGGAAAGGAAAGGATCTACCTAATTCTAGGTAGACCCAGGACAAGACGCACCTGCGTAACAAGAGAGACGCAGGGGCAGAACAGGCAACCTGCAGGCGCGGCAAGACTCAACCGCAGGCGCGGTGACAATGGCCGTAGGCAACCCAGGCACGGCGCAGGCGTTGTGGCACGGGTTCCGCAGGGGCGGCGGCTTCCAGGCGCGGGGGCGGCGACGGTGCAGAACGTGATCCCGCGATCCCTCTTCAGCTCTTCACGTGATCAATTCACGTCTTCTCTCATCCAAACCCACACCCATACATATACATACACATTCCAACATCAATCTATGATCAATTCATCTAATCCTAAGCTAAGGAAGAAGAACAAAAAAGAAAGAAAGGAAGGAGAAGCAAGAAGCTCACCTCTACAGCTTTGATCACCCAAGGAAAGTACAGAACACTCTCAGCTAGCATCTGAAGCTCATCAAACATGCACACAACATCCAACAACACAAAGCCACACCAAAACTCTATCAAACTCCAAGAACTATCAAGAAAGATCAAGAAGGGTAAGGAAGGGAAGAAGAACGTAAGGGAAGCTGATGAAAGGAGTGAAGAAGAAACCCTTGCTCCGCAAGGAAAGAAAGAAGTAAGGAAGAAAGGTAAAGAACGGTCAACCGGTCAACAAAACCGGCTGCAGCTGCAAGAAATCGCGGGGGCGGTTCCTTGGGCCGCGGGAGCGGGAACCCGCTGGGGCGGCATACAAGCCCGCGGGGGCGGCTAAGTCAATATCGGCCAAAGCCAAATCTCGGCTAAGGAAAACTCGGTCCAAAAGACTACGGCTCTTACAGACATAAAACAGACCCAATAGTCGTGAGTTCGGGTCTTCGGGAGAGCAAAAAGTGGTAAGGCGGATTTTGTGGCGGGAGCGTGGATGCATGTTGTTATTAAAATGAAGAATAAAACACCGTTGGGAATAGATAGAGTTAGGAGAGGGAAGTTATGAGAGGGGAATTAAGAGAGGGGAGGTATGACATGAGAGCTAAGAGGGGAGTTATGAGAGGGGAGTTAAGAGAGGAGAGTTAGGACATGAGAGCTAAGAGGGGAGTTAAGAGAGGGGAATTATGAGAGGGGAGTTAAGTCGTCATCATTAGGTCGTCGGTTTCTTTGGGTAATTCAATGAGTTCGGTTTCCATGTGGTCATAAATGCGGACATTGACCTTCAATGTGATTCTGCCACAACGTTCTTATTCACTTTTGTGAGACTGTCGAGAACTCAAGTCGGGTTTTCAAAATAAATTAAACTAAATTTTTTCTAGTCACTACATACTGGAAAAGCTCCCAAATTTCTCTACGAAGGATATATATACGTGTGTGTATATATATATATATATTCGTAATAAAAATATGTTATAAACTAATTAGTTATAAGTATCTAAATCAAACATACATCGGTTTCATTATAATTGTCCATCTAGTTATAAAGACTTTTTTTCAAAATAATTGTCCATGAAAATTCATTTAACGTCAAAACTTTCTAGAAATAAAAATTATACCTTTATTTTTTTTTCATAATATACGGTAAACATTTAGGGAGCATCATCTCCTCGAGACTCTCCGCCCTACAACATCCTTACGGATGAGATCATCAACCCTAGCAATTGACGAACTGGAAGCCGACTGACCGTCATAACTTAGCAATGTCAAAAAGAAAGAGATCGAGATCCCAGGGGGGGTTTCCAAATTTGCTTAACCGAGTTAATAATCGAGAGGCTATCGCCTTCGATTTCAATATTTTTAAATCCCTAAGTCATACGCCATAACCAGGTCTTCTCTAAATGCACATGCTTCAGTATGCACGGCCGATATGTTACCACATTGCCCAAAGCCTAGGGAGACTGTCATAGCATCATGATTACGAAGGATAAATCCAAAAGCTGAATTCCCGGATTCTTTTTTAGATCCGTCGAAATTTAATTTAATATAGTCTTTTTTAGGTCTTTAATTTGATTACGAACATTTAGATCAATATTATGGGGTTCTTTGTTACTGAAATTTTTTTGGTTCTTATTGGTCCAGATATTCCACCAAATCATGATTAAGAAGTTGAGGTCAGATATCAAAAGATTACTCCTCAACCAATTTATTCTATCAATAACCTTTACTCTCACTCTATTGATAGTGTTAACAGCACACTTAATCTTGTCAATAGAAGTAGAATCCATGAGAAATTGGCATTCAAAAAATAAGTGGTCGGCATATTCAAAGGGATGGTTGCAAAAACAACAAGCCATAGGGACTGAAACTTTTTGTTTCTCTAAAATTTCCTTTGTTGGGAGCCCATTAATAGAAAGTTTTCAAAAAAAATTCTTGACTTTAGGCAGCAGGTCCAACTGCCAAATCCAATCATTCTCATTAGCGGGAAGGTTACTTCTCTCATAAATCAAATTAAAAGTGGACTTCGTCGTAAAATTCCCACATTCCGACGGAGCCCAATAAAGTCGGTCCTGAATAAAGGATTTAGGAAGTTGGTATGATTTGATAGAACTTATAATTTCAGGCGGTAAAATATCACTGAGTTTATCATCAATTTTATTACAGTTCCATCTATTTTCATTGATGAATTGTTTGACCACATCGTCATTAGGGGTAAAATTTGGATTGTTACAAAAATTGCTGAGCGGTTTTCTTTCCAACCAACAATCTCCAGAACTTCACGGTATCACCGTCTCCAACACACAATCTAAAACCTAGATTGAATTCTGTTATCAAATTGATAAGTTTCTTCCACTGCCATGACGCGTTATGTTTAACACTATAGTTCCACAGTACTGATCCTTTCAGGTATTTTTCCTCTACAATTTTAACCCATATATTATCAGGTTCATTTAGAATTTTCCAGAGTAATTTCATCTGAAGTGCTTTGTTCATATCCTCAGTCTTCCTAATGCCAACACCCAAAAATTTCCTAGGTCTTCAAATTCTATCCTAGCTAATGAGATGGTGGAAGTTAGGCCCTTTGTTCAAGAAAAAGTTCCTATTAATTTGGTCTAGTTCCTAGACCCAAGGGATCCATAAGGATCATGTCCAACTCGTAAATCTCAAAGCCGTAACCGGCATATCTATATCATACTCATCAACATCCGATACCTAGCATGGTACTAAGTCCCTCATACTAGGAAAGGAAAGGAGCTACCCAACTATAGGTAGTCTCGGGACAAGACGCACCTGCGTGATCAAGGGACACAGGGGCAGAGTAGACAACCCGCAGGCGCGGCAGGAACCAGCCGCAGGCGCGGTGACAAGGGATGTAGGCAACACATGCAAGGCGCGGGCGCTGCGGCACGGCTTCCGTAGGGGCGGCGGCTTCTAGGCGCGGGGGCGGCGTCTGTGCAGAACGTGCACCGCGATTCCTCTTCGGCTCTTCTCGTGATCAAATCACGTCTATTCCATTCCAAAATCACTTACCACCCTTGTGGTCCTAGGCTGCAGGAAGAGATCACACACCTCAGTAGCTAGCTTCCAAGCTCAGCATACACACATCCATCATCAACATCAACCACAACACACAACTCTCAAGCAAAACTCCAAGGAGAACCAAGAACAAGATCAAAGAAGATGAAGGAGAAGCAAGAAGGACGTAGGTCTGGGATGGGGAAATGAAGAGGGTAACCCTTGCTCAGCAAGGAAACGAAAGAAGTAAAGAAAAAGGGTAAAGCACGGGTCAAAGGAGTCAACAAAACCGGCTGCAGCCGCCGGAAACCGCAGGGGCGGTTCCCTGGGCCGCAGGGGGCGGAAACCCGTAGGGGCGGCAGTCGTGCCCGCGGGTGCGGAAAGGTCAATCTCGGCCAAAGCCAATCTCGGCTAAGGTCCAAACTCGGTTCGAAAGACTAAGGCTCTTACATCTCACCCCCCTAATAACAAGTTTCGTCCCGAAACTTGCAAAGTCCTGAAACCACTCGTGCTCATAAGGCGAGGTACAACTCTCTCTATAACCTCAACATAAGCATGGAGGAACTCATCAACTCCAGCAATCCAAACACTATCCAAAGCCTAGAGGAAAACCATCTCTAGCTAAACCATAACATATCACAAGGCATAGAGGAATCACATCTCTAGTCGTATCATACTCATAACAGAAAGGCATGGAGGAAAAACATCTCCAGCTACACTATGTCCATCAAAATAGCATGGAGGAATAACATCTCCAGCTGAATCCTAAACGTATCACAATAGCATGGAGGAAAGAGCCATCTCCAGCTATAAACAAGAATCATACTAGCACAACAAGATCTAATAAGATCATAATCACACCAAAGCTAGTATGAAAATAAACACAACATAGCATATAAGCATATAAGCACATAACACTCACCAAGATAGTACTAAGATCTACTCGGTGATCCTACTGGTGCATCTAACTCAGCATAGAACTCGGGATAGTTCCTCTGGATACTATCCTTGGTCTCCCATGTAGCCTCATCAGGTCCTCGTCTCGACCACTGTATCCTCAGCATAGGAATGTCCTTCGAACGCTGGCGTCTCATACCTCGTTCTAAAACTGCAATAGGGTGCTCAACAAAGGTGTGGTCTGGCTCAACCACTAAATCATCATAACTCACGATGTGTCTCGGATATGGTATGTACTCCCTCAGCTGAAACACATGAAATACAGGGTGAACACCCTCTAATCTCGGAGGCAAGGCTAATCTGTAAGTTGCGCTCCCAACCCGATCCAGAATCTCAAACGGTCCGACATATCGGGGACTCAGCTTCCCCTTAATGCCAAAACGCCTAACACCTCGTTGCGGGGACACTCTCAACCACACATGGGCTCCAACTCTGAACACTAGAAGTCTACGCCTCCTATCATCATATGACTTCTGACGGCTCTTGGCAGTCAGCATCCGCTCTCGAATCAATGCTACTCGAGCCATATCATCCTGAATCTGATCAGGTGCCAAACCACTAACACTGCTCTGCTCATCCCAGCATAACGGGGTACGACATCTCTGTCCATACAGTGCCTCATAAGGGGCCATCCCAATAGATGCATGCCAGTTGTTGTTGTAGGAGAACTCGACAAGTGGGAGATGATCCGTCCACACCTGTCCCCAATCCAACACACAAGCTCGCAGCATATCCTCCAGGGTCTGAATTGTCCTCTTTGACTGACCATATGTCCGAGGATGGAACGCATTCGTGAAGTGCAAACTCGTCCCCAGGGCAGTCTGAATCTGCTGCCAAAACCTCGAGGTAAATCGTCCATCTCTGTCTGAGACGATCGTCCTCGGTACACCATGGAGTCTCACTATCTGCCTAGTGTACTCATCAGCTAATCTTCTCACCGGTCACGTCTCTCTAATAGGAATGAAATGTGCCGTCTTTGTCAATCTGTTCATTATGACCCGGATGGCATCAAAACTCCGGCTTAGCCTTAGTCTAGTCACAAAATCCATGGTGATGTCCTCCCACTTCCTATGTAGAACAGGAAGTTGATGGAGCTCACCTCCAGGTCTGAAATGCTCTATCTTGACCTGCCGGCAGGTCGCACACTGTGCCACAAATCTGGTCACATCGGGCTTCAGCCCTCCCCACCAATATAGACGTCTCAAATCCTGATACATCTTACTCGTACCTGGATGTACAGAGTAAGGTGTACAGTGAGCCTCCTGTAAAATCCTCTGTCTCAGCTCTGTATCAGCAGGTACACAGACGCGACCGCGGCGTCTCTAAACTCCATCTGCTCCTAGCAGGAACTGTGGTGCCTCATCCCGAGACATCCTATCTCGTATCCTCCTCAGTGTCGGGCAGGTTTCCTGCTTCTGTTGGATCTCTCCCAACAGATCAGGAAGAACCTCTAAAGTACGCAGCTGGGCATCCTCATCAAGAAACTGGATGTCCAACTCTAACCAGATCAGGTCTCTCTGCAACTGATGCTGAACTGTCAGCCTCGCAATCGCCTGCTCTCGAGGCGTCTTCCTGCTCAAGGCATCGGCGACAACGTTCGCCTTCCCTGGATGATACAGAATCTCTAAATCAAAGTCCTTGATCAGCTCGAGCCACCTACACTGGCGGTTATTCAATTCCCGCTGCGTGAAAATGTACTTTAGACTCTTATGATTTGTTAAGATCTGACATGTAGCACCATACAGGTAATGTCTCCAGATCTTTAGTGCATGAACTACCGCTGCCAACTCCAGATCATGAGTCGGGTAGTTCTCCTCATACGTCTTCAGTTGTCGAGACGCATAACCAATCACCCTGCCTCTCTGCATCATAACACATCCCAAGCCTAGCTTGGATGCATCACTATAAACCACAAAATCCTCAGTACCCTCTAGTTGTGCCAAAATAGGAGCAGAAGTCAAACGCCTCTTCAACTCCTCAAAACTTTGCATGCACTGATCAGACCACACAAATCTGGTAGTCTTCCTCAGCAAACTCATCAGTGGACGAGCAATCACAGAAAATCCCTCCACAAAGCATCTGTAATAACCGGCTAGGCTAAGGAAGCTACGTACTTCCTTGACGTTCGTCGGTGTAGTCCAAGCTGCTACTGCCTCAATCTTCGATGGATCAACCTTGATCCCCTCAGCTGAAACCACATGACCCAGGAATGCTACCTCTGGCATCCAAAACTCACACTTAGAGAACTTAGCATAAAGTTCTCTATCCCGCAAAACCTGCAATACAGTCCTCAGATGTCTTGCATGCTCCTCTCTACTGCGAGAGTATACCAAAATATCATCAATGAAAACCACCACAAACTGATCCAGGAAGTCGATGAAGATACTGTTCATCAACTCCATAAAGACGGTTGGGGCATTCGTAAGCCCAAATGGCATCACTACAAACTCGTAGTGGCCATATCTGGTCCGGAATGTTGTCCTGTGCACATCCTGCTCTCTCACCCTCAGCTGGTGATATCCTGAACGCAGATCAATCTTGGAGAACACAGTCGCTCCCTGTAGTTGATCTAACAAATCATCAATACGAGGCAGTGGATACTTGTTCTTGATGGTCACCTTGTTCAACTCTCTGTAATCTATGCATAACCTCAGTGATCCGTCCTTCTTCCGTATGAAGAGGACAAGTGCTCCCATGGGGACACGCTAGGGCGAATGAAGCCCTTCTCAGCCAGCTCCTCAAGTTTCTTCCTCAGCTCCAACATCTCGACAAGCGCCATCCTGTATAGGGCCTTCGAGATCGGTCTCGTACCAGGCTCTAACTCAATCCCAAAATCCACACTTCTTTGAGGCGGCAAACTGGACGGCTCAACAAAAACATTTGTGAACTCACAAACAACTGGGATGTCCTCTACAGTTGGACTCTCCCCCTCCTTCATGGCATAACACTAGAAGGCATCACAACCCTATGCAATCAATCTAGCTGCCCGTATAGCGCTGATAATTGTGTCTGTCTTTCCAAGGTCCCAACCTCGGAAAACCTCTATTTGGCCTAACTCGGTAGAGAGGGTAACATTCCTCCTACCTACATCTAAAATTGTAGAGTGTCTATCCATCCAGTCCATATCTAGAATGACTTCTTCATGCTCTAATGGCATGACAAAGAAGTCAACTAGTAACACACGGGTACCTACAGAAATGGGACAACCGTGAATCTCACGGGTACCTCTGACCCTACTACCATCGGGTAACCTATAATAAAGGGTATCCCCTCAACTGTATCTAAACCAAGACGCTCTACACAGGCATCAGAAATAAAAGAGTGCGTAGCACCAGTATCAAATAAAACTCTAACAGGTAAACCATGAATCAGAATGGTACCTGTAGCATTAGGTGCAGTTGGCTCCTCTGCACTCCTCAACTCAAAAACACGACCCTGTGGGCCTCTGGTATCAGTGGTGCTCCCACCACGACCTCTGCCTCTACTCGGCCCAGGAGCAAATCCCTGAGTCGTAGGGCGATCTGGGACCCTCTGCTGTCCCTGAATCTGCTACTGCTGAGGTGGCCTCTGCCCACCTCCCGCTGCACTGGCAGGGGAAGAACCCTGCTCAGATGAAGCTCCGCCCTGGCGGCAGTAAACAACTCGGTGACCTTGCCTACCACAGGTGTAGCAAGTAACTAATGACCTCGTGCACTCGGGCCTCATATGCCCCGGATCACCACAGTTAAAACACTGACGTCCCTTATCTACAACCGGTGCAGATGAAGGCTGACTCTAGCGTCTATGACCACGCCAACCACTAGCAGCACCGCCAGTACCACTGGTCTGCCCTGTACGCTGCCTCTTCTCAGACCCTCCGGTCTGAGAAGCTCTCCTCTGACTCGCCCGCTCTCGCTCATAGTCAGCGGCTCTATCCTGGTAGTCCATCAAGGAGATAAACGTGATGATCTGTAGAAGGTGCAGCTGGTCCTAATAATGCCAGCTCCTCCTGAAATCTTCTGATGGCCTCAGACTGGTACATCCTCAAACCCAACCTCAAAAAAATCTCGCAGTTTCTCCCTCCTCAGTGAGGCAGGGCAAAAACGCTCTCTAATCATCGTCCTCATATGCTCATAACTGGTAACCTGACCCCGTACTGATCTCCACCAGTGCTATGCCAAGTCCCGGAATAAAGTCTGAACCAGCTCGATCTGTCTGTCAGTTGGACATCGAATAGACTCCAGAGCTGAGTCTACATGCCCTATCCAGAGCTCAACCTCTAACCCCACCTTCCTAGTGAAAGGGGGTACATCCATCTGATGAAAAGCCTACAACCAAGTGTCTGGTCTAGGCCCTCTATGCTCCTCTGGTGCTCTGGCAATCTTAGCAGCAGGTACCGGTACAGCTGGCACTTGAGTATCGGTGTGGGACCTCTCAGATGGTCCCTCCTGTGCCTGTAAATCCGGGGCACGTCTACCGGCTCTGGCAGCCTCCTCTACTCGTCTGATATAAGCTCGGAACTCTGATCCCCCATGGAGACACGATCAGACTCACCAGACTGGGCTCTCTGTGCCCCCTGTCTCTCAGCTGCACCGTTCCCAGTCTCAGGAACGACGCTCTCAGCAACCTCCTCGTGTATCTCTCCCGCGGCATGTGAACCGTCAGCAGCAGTCCTACCCCGTCCTCTACCTAGAGGGGGTCTACCTCTACCTCGTCTAGCTACAGGTAAGGCTCTAGTCTGAACCATCTGCAGAAGACGTAAACCTAACTTAGAAGGCTATATATATGCCATATGTATAGATATATATCAAATCAATCACAACATAATATCTATATATATCTATACTGTCGAGATCTTCAGAGGGGCGATGGCTCACGTACATGATATCCCAAAACATTTGTACTCATTTCAAAACCAAAACCTTTTGAAAAGTCATACCCTTTTCGGGTTCTGTTTATTTATCTATTCGAACTTTATTGCACATTACTAGTGTCATTGTTGTCAACCTGGGCTCTGATACCAACTTTGTAACACCCCAAATCCGTAGGACTCGAGGTGCTACTGGGCTAGGATCTCACAATGGATCCTGACCCTAGCCTGACAACAAGTTCACCGAATCTTACAACAAGGCATCAATAGATTAAAACAAAACATAAAACTGATATATATATATATATATATATATATATATATATATATATATATATATATATATATATATATATCAAAGAGATGATACAGAGTATTGCTGAGTACAAAGTCAAACAGAAATCCGTACAACGTAATTAACCCAAAATCCCACGATATCGCCCAATGTACGGAACCCTCAGCAGATCACTCTGCAGCTCTCCTAACCTGCAAAGGATCTACAACACGGTATAAAACCGTTAGCTAACCATACACATATATAAGAAGATGCTAGAGCACAAACACATATCAATAATATTAACACATCATCATGATATCACACATTTACCCGGTTTATTATCTTTAATAAGTCCAAACACTCAATCGTATAATAGATGTATATGAATATACGTGACACGAGGAATGTATATAACCCTCGCCTCTGCGTGCAATAGCTAGTTGGAGTGGTATCAGCGCACTTTCCCGTATACCATATGGAGTGGTAGGTGCCCTTCCCGTATACCAGAACTAACTAGCTTACAGAGAACTTCCCAGACTCCACTACGGGATGAAAGGGAAGTTGTCACAGCCACTACAATTGGCGGTCAATATAACATAGGTCGGTAATGAACCATATCGCATGCTATAAAGCATATAAAAAACACCACTCAAGCATACATCCAATATAAGGATAGTAGCTAACACTACTACAAAAAAGGTCAAATACCCAGGATATTTCACACTATATATCCCGGACTACATCCGGCATAAAGGTCAGCAATGTATTTGGTCCAAAGGTATATACCCCGGGCGTTCCATTAGTACATCCGCCGTATATACTTTGACCAACATTCCAGTCATTTTACGTGGGTTTAAATATCCGGGGTATTTGGTAGTATATACCCCGGTTATATTCATATCCGGCGTATATACTATTTGATATATCCGGTATATTTGATAGTATATACACCGGATAGATATCCGGGGTATTTTTTCTGGAACTTATCCTGGGTATCTAATAGTATATACGGCGGATTTACATCTAGAATATATAATATTTAATATATCCGATGTATTTTACCGGCACTTATCCGGGGTATTTAATAGCATATACGGCGGATGTACGTCCGGCATATATACTTTTTTTATAGCACAATGTATTTGCTGGTATATATACCGGATTAATATCCAGGGCATCTGTTATGTAAATTCCCGTGGTATTTGTTCTGAAAATATTTTTGAATTGACAAAATTTGAGCACAATTCATTTCAATCGGAACACAACCTATATTCTCATTAGCTTTAGCCAAAAGTGTCTCCAAGAACATATCCAAAATGTATAAATCGTATTTCTAAACTTAATAAAAATGTCACTAAGCATATGAATTACGGCGTTCGATCATATCACTCCAATGCATTGAAATTCAACATAGTTATTCTAGCTAGAGAATCTTCCTTCACTTTTCTTGGAGACTTCATATCCAAAAACTTTTACCACTAGTCAAATATCTGTAAAAAGACACAAAACTAGTAAAATAACAAAGTTATTTTAATCAAAATACATACTTTAAAAATGAAAGAATCTAAACAAGGATGAAGTGTATTATCCTATATATTTCGCACAAAATTTAATTCATACTTAGAAGACGAGTTGTAGTAAATATTTCAACTACTCCTTTAGAATCATCAAGTGAGTTATCATGTTTTGTAGTTTGTACCATACCAATGAAAAGTAAAATAACTAACTTATATTAGATTCATTAAAAATATCAAATTTATTAAGATAAGTTTAAGTTACGTACGATCTTTGGAACACTATACCCATCCATAGCATATAGTTGACCTTACTTAAGCAAGGTCAAATATATGCTTCGAACGGTTATAGGCTCAAGATGGCCATAAGAATTAGATAACGAAACAACATGAATACCTCTTCCCTATTTCATTCGCTTCAGCACACGACTGCAAATATGATGCAAAAATGTACTGTTAAAATAATGCAGACACCAAGCACCTACGGCACAGCAGGTGCTTCAGCCTGTGAAGTAGCTACCACATGAGCTGCACAACAGGTGCTTCACATCTTCAGCCTGTGAAGCAGAGCTACCACAGGAGTTGTGCATATAAAACACAATGCAGAAACTAATCACCATATTAACAAGACTGGCATTAAGAAGAAAGTTAACATTGTTGAAGTCCCACAAAGTTACCTTGTGATGGAGCAGGGGCCTCAAACCTCGTCAAACTAAGAAGAGGATAAATTTTGACTTGATATACACAGTTAGACTAAACTAATCAGAGAAGCAAAATGGTACAAAAAATGTAAGGCATCCACTCTTTGTCCACAATCTAAATGTAATTGAAGTCCCACAAAGTTACCTGAGCAGGAATGCAGAAATCCAATGCACTAATTTGAAGTCCAATGACTTAAATAGTAGAAACGGGTCAACAAAGTGCAAAGAACAAAAGAGTAGAAATCAATAGAAACTAGTAGACCACTGGACAACAAACATCAAAGCAGCATATTGAGGCAAAACTAACAAAACTCACTTGGACCGCTTGAACTGAGCCGAGTAGCTCCTTGCTTTATCCTTGCTTATTAATTCACTGAGTTAACCACACCTTAAACCAATTCAGATATATCATGTCTCCATATACAATTGGCCCGTGTATACTAACTGTTTTAAACCTACATATAGAGAAAAATATGGAGGAAAAAAGAGTAAATTACTAGAGAACTTTTTATTAGTAGATTACTAAACAAAACATAGACCACCCATCATGTAAGTAACCATGTCTTAAAATTTTCACGGTAAACTTTAATTTCATAAGTACCTAAAACAAAATCCATCCACAATACAATATTATTTTAGTAATAATTAGATGGTTAGTGAGTAGTATATATGTTAAAGTATTATACTCAAGTTAGGAACAGAGCATGCAAAGGAACCTAAGACCGAATTTCACACTAAAAAGCAGAAAAAATGAAAACAATAACTTCCTAAAGCACCAGCAACTCTAAAAACCAGTAGAAAAAGATAGAATAAAAACAGTACAACAATGCAGAAAAAGACAAGAAATAAAACAAAAACAGAAAATAATGCAAAAAAAAAGGAAATAAAATACAAAAACGAACAACAATTTGGCATTGCAAATGGGCCTTCGTAAATGGATCCAAACAAGAAACATTTCCAAATTTGCAGGAGAGTATCCATATCAAGGCAAGACGTAATCGATGCATTACTAGTTGTACGCCAAGAATCGGTATACATTTTAACCTAACCCTCATTTCATTATAATAGAACAAGTTCTCAATATTACAGCAACGGATGTACCAAACAGTATGAATCACAAAACAAATATATTATTATTACCCATCTAATATTAGCTTAAGCAGCATGCATATGTTCATATTTAGCATAATTAACCATTGATTTTCTAAGAAATGAATCCAAGTTACAGTCACATCATATACAAGGTTGTATATATACATAGAAAAATTATCCAATAGTGATGAAACAAGCAAAGACTATAATCTAAAATATGTTTTTGGTTCATATAGTTTGAGCTACTCTGCCAACAGTAAAAAGAAGATTCAAATTGTGAATATATAGTAGTACATTAAGTGACCTATACAACATATAAACTATCCAATAGTGATGCATTTGACTAAAAACTCAACTAAATGATGCATACATGTCACCAATGGTAGCAAAAGTAACAATAAAGTGATTATTGCCCTCTTAGAGGATTTATATATATATGCAACAATGGAGCATGGACATTTATTAATCACTACTATCACATTTTCTCCCCAACCCATAAAAAACAACTAGGTACACCTTATGTCATTAAGTAGCTAAAACATAAAAAGGTAGTTGGAAAACTTTTAGCCGACGCCCGATAGTGCATTCCAACTCCCCAGTGTTACCTTCAATCGACTCCTTATACCATCATAAAAATAAAGATTAAATTAACTATCAATCACCAAATATTCATATGGATTTAATTTTAAAAAGCATATATAAACAATCAATTAACTGAGCATAAAAGACACTCCCTTATTACTCAAAATGAAGGAAGAGGCAAACTATGTGGCAGGTTATTAAATAAAAATTAGATGGAATGATGAATACTATCTAGACATTCATCGGTAAGATCAACATACCTTGATTGGTTGGATTCAAGTTCGCTAGACATTCAAAATAAGTTAAATAGAGGGCCAGCAATTAACTACAAAATAAGTAGTGGCTTATTTCAAACATTCAAAATAAAGGAGAAGACAAATATGAAGGCAAACAAACTTAGTCCTATTAGCAATAGGCTGCACAATTTCGATAATCTCTTTACCCTCAGCTTTCAAGAACCCAAGAACTGCTTGGTCCCTTTTGTTTTACCTACCTCCATCCCACTACCCTTAGGTGGAGCATTGACAACCAAGAATTGGTTCGTTCTTTTAGTTTTCAAGAATAGAAGGCATTTGTGATATGATATGCATATAACTACTCTTTTACTATAGAAACAATTTAATTAGAACAAATAGGCACAATGACAACTTCCTTTTCCTTGTTTTTAAGCTTCAATTTGATGAACTATAATATCTATCCAGTATTATCTTCCATATATACTGACTTGTCATGACAATCATGTAGATTGTGGTTGATTCTCCCGGTGGCTTTCAGCTCGAAGTCAAGATGTTGTCTACCACAAGAAAATAAAAAATAAAACCCCAAAATGGGTCACAAAGAAACAAACCAGAAAATATGGAGTCATGTACCTAATATTCTACATCAAGGAAAGCCTGTCGAGTAACAAAATCGCCGAATTCCCTCCTAGGTTAATAGATAGCTCGATCTGAAAGTTGGAGGCGTGTGAAATGAAGATCAGAGGGCCCTAAATCATTTTCCTCGATGGGAAGAACAAATCGCCGGACAGGGTTTCGTTTTTCGGTGACTTGGAATCAAATAGGTTAGGGCTTCGTGCTTAGGGATAAAATTGTCATATTTGTGAGGATTGAAGGCAGAAAAAAACGATCGAAGAAGGAGAGAAAAGGTCGAAGGAGGAGAGAAATGGAGAAGGGGGAGAGATGGTGCCAGCTCGCCATTGCTTACCATCTGCGAAGGTTACAAAGAGAAACGGCCGACGGAGGAGAAGACTTGTGAGGATTGAAGGCACATCATCTTGCTTTAGGGTATTGTTGTAATATTTCCCAAAACCTAATACGCCGGATTTTAATTTATAATGTTTACGTCAAATACCCCGGGCCTACCTAACCCGGGGTAATATGAATCAAAGTTTAAACAAATATGCCGGCCGTAAGGGATATAGTTTACTATTAGTCAATTCCTCCACCTTTATATCCCGGATCTATTAATCTCCGGGATATAAAGTCCAAACCTTTTTTTCCAAATTTTCGGCCAGGGTTTAATACTTTGGAATTATAACGTCCGGCGTATATTAAGGTAGTATAATCCTATTTTTGTAGTAGTGTAAGTAAGTCCTATGGACTTACCTCAATCTCAGAAGTAGTATCACTACGATCAGCTCTCACTCAGGTCCACTCAAAACTAAAGGACAACACGGCCTATACAAGGCATACATATATATATCAAACTCCTATCACACAAAGGGGTCACACCTAGACCCAGGGATCCATAAGGATCATGTCCGACTCGTAAACCTCAAAGCCGTAACCGGCATATCTATATCATACTCATCAACATCCGATACCTAGCATGGTACTAAGTCCCTCATACTAGGAAAGAAAAGGAGCTACCCAACTATAGGTAGTCCCGGGACAAGACGCACCTGCGTGATCAAGGGACGCAGGGGCGGAGTAGACAACCACAGGCGCGACCGGAAGCAGACGCAGGCGCGGTGACAAGGGACGTAGGCAACGCAGGCAAGGCGCGGGCGCTGCGGCACGGCTTCCGCAGGGGCGGCGGCTTCTAGGCGCGGAGGCGGCGTCTGTGTAGAACGTGAACCCGCGATTCCTCTTCGGCTCTTCTCGTGATCAAATCACGTCTATTCCATTCCAAAATCACACACATGCATATACATACACATTCCAACATTAATCTATGATCAATACATCTAATCCTAAGCTAAGGAAGGAAGAATCAAAGGAAAGAAAGAAGGAGAAGCAAGATCACTTACCACCCTTGTGGTCCTAGGCTGCAGGGAGATATCACACACCTCAGTAGCTGGCTTCCAAGCTCAGCATACACACATCCATCATCAACATCAACCACAACACACAACTCTCAAGCAAAACTCCAAGGAGAACCAAGAACAAGATCAAAGAAGATGAAGGAGAAGCAAGAAGGACGTAGGTCTGAAATGAGGAAATGAAGAAGGTAACCCTTGCTCAGCAAAGAAACGAAAGAAGTAAAGCAAAGGGTAAAGCACGGGTCAAATGAGTCAACAAAACCGGCTGCAGCCGCTGAAACCGCAGGGGCGGTTCCCTGGGACGCAGGGGGCGGAAACCCGCAGGGGCGGCAGTCGTGCTCGCGGGTGCGTAAAGACTAATCTCGGCCAAAGCCAATCTCGGCTAAGGTTCAATCTCGGTCCGAAAGACTAAGGCTCTTACACTTATTGTCCAGGCCAATTGAATCATTATTAAAGATAATTTTGTCCTTGAAAAACCAAATACTCCACCATATAGTTTCGAGACATGCGAACTTCTTTGTTCCAAATTTGTTATTTATTTTTGTAGGATTTCATGCGCTTTTTTATTTTGAATTCTTATTTTGTTAAGTTCATTCAAGATTGTTGTATCGAATTTATTAATTACTTATTAGTGAATAAATGCCTTTTCCATTAAAATAATAGTGAGTTGCATTTAAATAATAAATTCCTAATGACTAGTTTAAATAATAAATAAATATGAAGAAAATTAATCTATTTAATGAGAAGAAATTATGAGAATATTATGTAGTAAGTATTTTATCACATTTCTTTTATTTATTTATTTATTTTGAAAAAACATTACCTTTATAATATGCTAGTGGCCATATCCCGTTCTAGGCATGAGTCAATTTTTATTTTTTTGTAACGTTATGTGAAATAAAACATTGAAATTGTATGTAGAGTTTATCATAACCTTTGTACAATCAAGTTTTTTGGTAATTAACCGATGATGACTATTTCATGTCTTTTACAAAACATTAACACCTCACCGCTACGATTAAAAAATTTATTTTTATTTTTTATAAGTTTAACTCCGAAACTAGGAATCAATCTTTTGAAAACATGGGAAGTCACGGAAAATGTACAAATAATAATAGTAATAATAATAATAATAATATTAATATTAATGTTAATAATTATTATAATGTATAAACGAAATTAAAAATATGTATCTTGCAATGCATCATATATTATATGAACTCATCATTTATGAAGTTCTTATTTAAGACATTTTAACTTGTACTACAAATAAAAGGGACCTATAATGATATAAACAACTTATTGTTTTAGTTTTGTCAACAACACAAATATCACAAAAAATAATTATAGTTTTATCAATATAGTAATTTAACCATTATTAACAACATAAACCACATAAAACAATAGAGAATCAATCAACTATTATCATCACCATAAAACTCACTCAACAATGAAGAATTAATAAAAAGTCAATATATTAAACGTATGAAAATAAATTATTTTACTACTTTTAACAACATCATAAAAAAGATTTAACACAAATTTAAATCTAATTCCAAATTAAATATAAGCAAAGACTAATATAACTAGTACAAAAAAAAACGAAATCACTTAAATTGTTTTAAAATGAACTTAAAAAAAAAGAAGTGTATAGTGATTTTCTCCTTCAATCCAATTGAATGAACTCAAAAAAAAACCTCTTAAATTTGGATATACTTAATATAGGGGCATGTTATATACACGAACTTTAAATTACTGGTTGTCAAAAACAATAGCAAGGCGCTGGCGCCTAATTTGAGCGCTGTCTAACGGCGCCAGCGTCCATATTTATATTTTTTTACTTTTTTTTTTAGGTTTGATTGATGATGTTCGAAATTTATCAGCAAATGTTGTGGCAACGAAAAAAATACATAACTGACTTTTTTAATTTATAAATTTTTCTTTTTCCGTAAAGTACGACTTAAACCGTGATAGAGGGAGTTTATGGGGTTCAAAACGATCAATGTGGATGAACATTGAGCTTTATACAAAAAATTAAATCAAATTGAAATAGATTATGACGCCGGAGCGAAACATTTTTCCCCATCCGGGTGCCGGCGCTTAAATATTTTATTTTTTTCTGAATTTTTTTTTTAAAAAAAAAAGGGTACATGTGCCGGACTGTACAAAATAATGTAAGTAACTTTGGACATCCAATTCATATATTTCTCTTTTTCCTGTATAAAATAATGTAAGTCACTTTGGATTCATTCGGTAGAGGAAATTTATAGGATTGAAGAGTATTATTGGGATGAGATTTACAAAAAAAAATAGAGATAAATTTTGGTTACTAAATTTACTACAAAGACTTTAATAAATAAATAAATAAATATTGAAAAAAAACTCAATATGGAAGCCGGCGCCCTTTTTTTTTTTAAATTTCAGAAAAAATAAAATAAAAAATTAAGCGCCGGCGTCCGCTGAGTGCTACCGGATTGCGCTCGAATTTTACGTTAGTAAAACCAACTTCTTGTATATAGCTTTTTTTGTTAATATAAGAAGTTGAATTAGTTTAAATGGTTTGCAGTTTAAAAAAAGAGCGTATAGTGATTTTCGCAAGGAGAAATAATATTTTAAATTTATAATAAATAAATAAAAATAAAAATAAATATATATATATATATATATATATATATATATATATATATATTTATATTCTTAAATTACTTTATTAAATTTTATTAAAATTCCGTAATAAATTAACTAGTTATCAGCTTTTTAAAATTTATTAACTAAATGCCTTTTCCATTAACATATAGTGAGTTACTGAGTTGCATTTAAAATTATAAATTCCGAATGATCGACTAGTTTAAATAATAAATAAATACAAAGATTATTAATTAATCTATTCAAAGAGAAGAAATGATGAGAATATTTATAGTAACAATTTTATCACATTACCTTTATAATGTCACATGTCACCCCATATTAAATTTCGTCACATGTCATCTTTGTATTAAGTTACGTCATATATTTTTTATGTGTCGTCTTCCTATTGCACAACTTATTATTCTATTTTTTTTCAAAAAATATTACGTTTAATATTAATTAAGATATAAATATGTAATATATCCTAATTTAAGATATTATGATCTTATATATATAGAAAGATAATATACAATAACTAAAATTAAAAAAATATAATAAACAATAAATCAAGTACAAAAGATAACATATGGAATAATCATATTATATATTATATAGATGTCAAATTTATACCTATTTACCAATAATATTATACATGTTATTTATTAAAAATTAACATATAAGGTTGGATGTCCGATCATATGACTCACTTTTTTTTTTTGTATATTTATAATTAAGTTTTTTTTTTACAATAATATATCTATAGATTGAATTAAAACTTTAATGTATTAATTTAAATCAATTTCGTATATGACACAGAAATTAAACTAGTTAATTCATAAAATTAGAGAATTGGGAAAGTTTAAATTCTGAGGGATTTTACAGTGACATTATTTTATATAAATTTATATATAGAAATGATTTGATGTGTATAATTGAAATAGAAAAACTTAATAGAGCAGTAAAAGTATGAGTTTGGCAAGGAAGCCTAGAAGCAAGCGAAATTGATTCTTTCCTAAACACAACGCCCGCATTCACATGCCTTATGTATGCAAACATTATAATATAGTTGTTTTTTTTTTTTTAAATATATCTTTTATTATAATATATTTAGAAACAGGTGGAATAAATTAAAGAAATAAAATCAAATCCCAAAAGGCATACGAAGATCTCTAATCAAGGGAGTACAGAGAACCCTAACCACCATAATCGTCCTTGTTCCCCCACTTTCTCTATCCAATCTCCACCATGTTTCCTTTACAACGAAGCTGTGAGCTGTCGTTTCAGCTCTCTCAAGATAAGGATGGCGGACAGGACTCTGATCCAAATCCCCAACACTATCATTTCGTATCTGATTTTACCCATCCCAAGCTGCTACTGCAGCGCAACGAATCCCTAAATCCTCCAATCATTAATCGGGATGACGATGATGATCGGCGTGCCGGAAGACGTCGAAGCGATGGTCGCCAGATGGATAACAGTAAGAGGATTGTTCATCGCGAAACGGAGCGGCAACGGAGGCTCGAGATGGCTACTCATTACTCATCTCTCCGAGATCTCCTCCCTGATAACTATCTCAAGGTATAATTAGCTACTCGAAATCGAGGATTCTAGTTTGATTTTGATTTATGTTGTTTGTATCAGTCGTATGTAGCTGGTTAGGGTTGCGAAAGCTTGACCTAGATTTGTGAGCGGTTGAGTTTATGTAAATTAGGGAAAGAGATCGATGAGTGATCATATAATGGAGGCCGGAAACTACATCAAAGACCTTCGACGGAGGATTCAGGGCATGGAGAGCAAGCGAGAGAAGCTTAAAGGCTCAGGAGCATTCAATTTTCGAGCTGGTGAAAGCCATGTGGTTTTGGTCGAGAGATGTTCAGAAGGACTTGAGATCAAGATTTGCTGTCAACAAATTCCACTTTCAAGGCTGATTAGTGTAATTGTTGAGGAAGGACTTGATGTTTTCAACTGTGTTTCCACTAAAGTTAAATGTCGCTTGATTCACGTCCTTCATGCTCAGGTAAAGAGAGAGAGATGATATTCCCATGCATTATTGACTATGAACTATATCTATATAAATATAAAGAGAAGTTGATGATCCTTTGCAGATGAAAGATAATTCATGTGTTGATCCATATTGGCTGCAACGCCGACTTCTGAATGAGATATTGTCACATGACAATCAATTTACATGTGTTCCTAGCGACTGATCAACCACTTAAATTTTCAGGTTTGTTTTCTTAACAAACCTGTTTGATTTTACAAGTAGTACGTATGGTCGATGTTGTTTTTCTAAATCTGCATCATCAGATATATATACTAAAGATTTATAAGCTACAGATGCCATATTTGAGCCATTCTTGCTTGTTTCTGTTGATTCACAAGCATTATTGGTTATGAATTCGTCTTTCAGGTTTGATATCCAAGGGATGTGTTCCGAGACAATTGTTAATCTCAATAATAACTGAACTGAGGCTGTTAAGTAAATTGATGCCTCATCTGTAGCTGTGAAGCTTCGGGCTGTGGCCAGTCTCGATGTCTTTCTTGGTATTCCGTACAAGAACCTCTTTGTATCTTTTTCGGCATCTAGAGTCTCGTCTCGGAAAATGAATCGTCACCGGCGTTTCATTACCAAACCCAGCAAGTCCGTCTATATATAGTTATACTATATAAGTAGATGGCAACTCCACAACTCCATCTTTGTGGGTATTTGTTACGTACAATAAATAAATCTGTATTAACAGTCCTTTCTTCGTGTTTAGATGGCAACTCCACAACTCCATCTTTGTGGGTATTTGTTACGTACAATAAATAAATCTGTATTAACAGTCCTTTCTTCGTGTTTATTTTTTTTTTGGTAAAGGTAAATTTATTTTTATGGACGGATGTCCAATTTGGTTTTGATCCGGCAGTGTTATATTAAGGGCCTATTTAGTATCCATATCTAGATATCAAATATGAGTATCAATATAAAAAAAACTCATATCTGTGTTTGGTATACAAGTATATGGATATCAAACTGATATCTTGATATACTCCTCATACACATTTTCTCCTATTTTGATATACTCAAAAAACTGGAGATATCACATATTTAAAATTGTTCCTCCCTCCTCTATTATTCCTCTCCGAAACAAAGGTATCAGATCGTACATAAATCAATGAATTCTACTAACAAATTATCATGTATGTTCAATTCGGGTTTCATCCGGTAGAGTTGGATTAAATTTTATGAGTCAAGTTAATAAGATCCTACATAAATTAGTGAACTCTAATAATATATATATACTAGTGTAATACCCGCAAATTATGCGGTGTTTTGAATAATATTAGACGTATTTATTTGTTATTATATATATATTTTTGTATTCTAAATTCACATACAAATATATTGATTGCAATGAAAAACTAGACAAACATTATATGATATATTTATAGGTCGAAAAAATGGTTATCTAAATTTTTTTTAGAAATATAAAAAATTGAGTGTTAGAAAATAATCAACATACAAAATATAAATAATTAAAAGAATTATATATGAACTTGGTTTTATATTTTTGTAAAAATCAAATTTTTGCAAATGTACATTAGATCAAGTTTTAAATTCCTTAATTTTTTGCACCTCTTCTTCATAAATTAGAAACTTAATTAAGAAAAAAAAACTTAAAATATTAACTTTTAACCCTAATTAACGTTCAAGATTTACTAATATTTCTATTTTTAAAAAACTTAATTAATAATACTTTTTGTTAACGCAAAAGATTTATTAACTTAAAATATTAACTTTTAAAAAGATATATTTATTGTTGAAGGGTAATTTTCACGAATATTATGTGTTTGTGAATGAAAATGTAATTAATTTAAAGTCATGGATATGATTTTAAAATTAATTGTGAAAAATATATTTTGGGTGTTTTGTATGAAATTAAACCCCAGAATATTATGATGAAATGGTGATTACACTACCACATTTTCATCGCTCTAGTAGTGATGGGTAGTACTATATTATTTAAACACAAAAGTTTATATAATATTGACAAACCAAAAAAAAAATATCACAAGCCCAAAAATCACAACGTTGGATTACAGCCCAACAAGTTAGATGCAATCCAATAAGTTGAAAACAATGGGCCGTGAGAATTTTGGAAAATGATGGGTTGTTATCTTCTTAACATATTAAAAAGCCTAATAGATTTATTAAAGAAAATGGTCAAACAAAAAAATACGAATTATGCATTTGCATTTTGTATTTTCAACCTTTCAATTAAGGGGATATCAACTTCTCACTTAAAAAGGGTAAAAAAGAGGTGATTATAATTAATTAAATCACTTTAATATGACTTTAAATATTTCCCAATAAATACTATCCAATAGGCTTGTTACTTGCTACCAAAGGCTGAAATAAGGGTGTTATGTTGACCCTAATTAAGTGCTTTAAATTTGGGATTGACCATAGCCTTGGTCATTGTAGTTATGGATGATTTCAATTTACATTAAAATGGAGGGAAGCCAAAAGATAAAAAACGGTCAAAGAGAATAAATTATATTTATTTGCATAATCAATTGCAAATATTAATTTGTCTCTCTCATCTTCCTCTATAAATAGTTTTTGAGACTATGATGTTAGGGGTCTTCAAACAATTCCACAAGCTCAACAAAGAAAATGGCATCCACAAATACTTTGCAAAATAGAAAGAAAGTTGAGAGCAAATACAAAAAGGAGTAAGGGAGAAGTCAAACAAAGTATGGACAACCCAAGAATCATACAAAGAGTAATGATAATCTCTTCCTTGTTAACTCTCTATTGTGTCTATTTGTTTTAAATTGAGCAGGAAATGAAGACCAAAATTGTAGATGGTGCAAAACAAATAGTCCCTCTACTACACCAAATGGCAATATTTGGATTGGAAACGGAGAGTTGTCACCGCCACAACCAAACATGTAGTCCGATGATCCAAAAATGAGTCGATTCATGTGCTACACTAAATCTCAAATATGAAAGATCAAACGGATTCAAGAAACGCACCAACATTGTGGTCGAGAGAATCCAAATGGCATGTCAAAGTTCAAAAAGAGAAAGATCCAAAGAAATTGTAGTTGGGAGGATTCTTACATCCAAACGCTACAAAACGGAAAACTTGTTTTGGAAAAATTTTCTCTTAAGTTTCAAATAAAGTTTTTCCTTACATAGTTACATGGACTTTTTAAAATGAAAATCATGATTTTTCATTTATAGGACGGTGAAAAGTTGTTTCTCAAAATATTTTAAAATTGTGATGACTCAAAGTTGGTTCTCAAATATTTTAAAATTGTGACAACTCAAAGTATGATGAGTTTCTTTTATGACTTTATAAAAAGGAATTATTTTGTTGTCATTTTAGTTGGTGACATGAAGTTATCAAATTATATTTTTTTTGATATCCCTAGTTCAAGTGTTTTAGAAGTTGTCAAAGGAATCAAGCCTATACGAAGACTCACACGCCGGAACATGTCATTATGATATCACTAAGGACAAGCGAGGAATTTGCCATAAAAAAGAAGAGGAAGCTAATGTGACGAGATTTGAAGGAGACATGAGAAAACGTGAGCAAAGATCCATGGAAAAGAAAGGAAGTTGATATGATGGGCCATTCAAAGAAGAGGCATGAAATGTGAGGAAGACACCATGTGAAATAAGAGGAAGCTAATGTGACGAGATTTGAAGGAGACATAAGAAAATGTGAGAAAAGTTCCATGGGAAAGAAGAGGAAGATAATATGAACTATGAAGGGTGATCCAAAGGAGATGTACAAAAATATCGATCAATAATAACTCAAGTCAAAAGTCAAGAAGAGTGAGGCCAATCAAACCCAACACTATCAAATTTCAAGACAAAAGGATGGTGCCTTTTCTTCTACAACTTCTAACCGGTCTCGTCAAAGTTCTTCCTTAATGGTGTTTGCATCTGTTTAAGAGGATTTTATAGAATCCACATGGATTTAAAGACGGCACTCAAGACACATGGTCGGGTCATGGTTAATCGGGCGCAACGGCACTATGTGAAATGCTTCAAGACAAAAGAGTGGTGCCTTTTCGTCTACAACTTCCAACCGATCTCGTCAAAGTTCTACCTTGTTGGTGTTTGAATGTGTCAAATGGAATTTACATTATTCACATGGATTTGAAGACGACACTCAAGATACGTGGTCGATTCATGTTTCATTGGAGTCAACGGTACTCGGCGAAATGCTTCAAGGTGGAAAAGTGTGAATAAATCGTAACAAAGAGGATGTAGACCAAGAATCCTTCGGATAAGTTTTAGGCCGGTTCTTCGGAGTTGTCAAAGAGCTCAAGAAGAGATTTGCAAAAGCCAAAAAATAATTTCAAATAAATCAAAGTTTAACAAATTCAAAGATGGAGTGCAACATTCTTTCGTCTACAACTTCCAACCAAGTCTCTCTCAAGTAGTGTGTTAATGTGATTTGTTTTGTGTTCATAAGATTCATGTGGATTTCAGAGTGCATATTTGGGTCAAGTTTCAAAGGTGCAATGAAATTGTATATGGAAGGATGCAAACAAAAGTACATCCATCACCACAAAATTATAATCGAATGCCAAATCATACGAATGAGAGCACTATGGTAAGGTTCTCGCCAAGATGGGTTTTTTTTCATTTGTTTCAAGTGGAAACCGAGAGAACTATTTATATATTGAAGGATGGTCCATGTCAAAATATATGGTTGAAGATATTCATATGTTTGGTGCATCGAGATGGAAGTAAAAAATGTTTACTAGTTAAAAAAAAAGAAGAAGAAGACTCGAGTCATAGTCAAACCAAAGATACACATGTGCCAAGCCATACAAGGATCGAGCTCAAATGAAAAAATCATCACCAAAAAAAAATTGTTACTTTGTAGTTGGAGTTCAAGTGGTAAGGTATCAACAAAACAAATTTATGAAGAAAGAGAAAAGTTATAGCAAATTTGAGATGAAGAATGTGAAGGTCAACTTTGTTGCAAAAGTCAAAAGAAGAAAAAAAAATCAAGAGCAAAGTCGACACAATGCGTGTGCATTGAAACCAAGTAATAATAAAAGAAAGAAGATTTGCGAACTACGCGCGGTTTGATCCCCGCAAAAGGGGTACGTAGGAGACTTGACCCAAATGTCAATCAAAGTTCAATCGCCACACCCAAATTGAAAAGATAACTCCAGAACTACGTATGATTTGATCCCTATGAAAGGGTACGTAGGAAACTCAGTTTCATGACCGTTGAGTTCAATCACAAGTTCCGAGTTGATACCCAAACAAACAAAAAAAAAATCTTTAAAACTACGTTTGACTTGATTCCGTCGAAACGGATACGTAGGAAACTCGCCGAGTTTAGTCATACCCCCAAAAAAAGGAGATGTACTAAACTTAGATTTCTCGTACGCAAATGATAGTCGGATAATTTGGAAAACCCTTCATAGAAGGTGGGTCCGAGTGATTCCGGTGATGCGTAAAAAGTTTAGAGATATAAGTCATAGTTGGTGCGGATTATGGACAACCCGTCCTAAAAGTTGGGCTTTGTCCCGATCTATGATGCATATAAATCGATTTCCGGAAAAATTTAAATTGAACTACGTAAGGCTTGATCCTTCATAGGGAAGGTACGTAGGCAACCCGTCGGGTGCAGCACAAATCCTCAAAAAAAAATCAAGAGGTCATCCGAAATATAATCAGTATTGTTTTAGAATCGTGAGGATACGACGAATAAGGGTCGAACCTTATAAACATTTTTTCAAATAAAATGTGTTATGCATTTTTATTTTCTTGTAATATTTTTGCTTACATATATATATATATATAAAATATATAGTTAAGTGGAGCCTGCTATGATTTGGATTACAAAGTTTTAACACCGGAATTCACATTACTAGAGATGGAACTAAAGAACACATATGGAAACTTTCGGAAGATGTAAAAGGATGAAGTTTATAGAATGAAAATGAATAATATCGTATTTTATAATTCGGATTATTTATTTATTAAAATGATCCATGAAGATATAAGGATCCTATAATTCAAACATTCTTCCACGTATCCACCCTTATTATGTATTGGATAAGGGAAGTCACAACTCAAACCTAACTAAGGAGCATTTGGACGTCCAAGCAGCCCTAATCTACACACATACTTTGCATTCACACTACTACCTACAACGTTGCTTTCCTATTAGGATTTCTAGGCTGCTTATTTTTTAGATTAGTTACTTATCTTGAAATTATATCCTTTTGACATTTTTTCTTGTTTTAGCTAGTCCTTTTTTATTATTATTATTATTATTATTATTATTTTAATTATTCTGGGATTAATTATGACCTCCTTAAGCTTCTAATAGAGGTGATATTTCATTATTTTCAGTAAGATTGAAATTGAATAATATATATATACTGTTCATAGGGGCCAACACTATTCGATTATCCGACACATCAATAAAACTAAACATTTGTTCATATTCAGTTGTAGGGATATTGAAAACACAACCACCTCTCATTCAAGTTTTTCTTTTATTCTTGATCATGTCTGATCCTTGATTCAGTCAATCTAGATTGAACCCGGCATTGAGTCTTCTTCTCTTTTCAATCAATCTTATTATTGACGTTGTTATTGTTGTTATAGATTCCTAGATGTAACACCCAAATCCGTAGAACTCGGGGCGCTACTGGGCTATGATCTCACAATGAATCCTGACCCTAGCCTGACAACAAGTTCACTGGATCTTACAACAAGGCACATATAGATTAAAACCAAACATCAAACTGTAATATATACATATCCAAAGGTTTACAAAATACCGCTGAGTACAAACCAAAACATGTATCTGTACATCATAAAATTCACCCATATCCCTCGCATACAATCCTAGTGTACGGAGCCCTCAGTGGATCACCCCATATGAATCACTCTACAGTTCTCCTAACCTGCAAAGGATCTACAACACGGTATAAAACCGTTAACTAACCATACATATATAAGATAATACATAAGCACAAACACAAGTCAGGGAATATTAACACATCATCATGCTATCACACATTTACCCGGGTAATTATCTTTATAAAGTCCAACACTCAAATCGTATATACATGTATATGAATATATGTGACACGAGGAATATATATAATCCTCGCCTCTCGGGGTGTTGCCAGCTGTAGTGGTAATCTGGTAACACTTTTCCGTATACCCTATGGGAGTGGTAGGTGCCCGTCCCACTTCCAGATCTGGCCTGTCCGCAGAGAACCTCCCAGTCTCCCAGCGGGATGACAAGGCAAGTTGTCACAACCCTACAATGGGCGGTCACTAAACCATAGGTCGGTAATAATCAATCATCACATGCTATCTAGCATATTATGATCAAACACCACTCATGCATACATCCAATATAGGGATGGTAGCTAAGTAAGTCCTATGGACTTACCTCAACCTCGAAGTACTCTCAAATATGATCAGCTCCAAATCCGGAGAACAACACTGCCTAATAACAAGGCATAATGAGATGTTACATCTCTTATCAATCAAAGGGGTCACACCTAGACCCAAGGGATCCATAAGGATCATATCCAACTTATAAACCTCGATAATCTACTAAACCTTAAAGCCATAATCGGCACGTATCGATATCATACTCAACCTCATCCTATCCTCATACACATACCTAGCATGCTACTAATTCCCTCATACTAGGAAAGGAAAGGATCTAAACTACTCTAGGTAGATCCTGTACAAAACACACCTGCGTGACAAGAGGGACGCAGGGGCGAAGTGACTGAAGGCGCAGGCGTGGCTGTGCTCCAACGCAGGGACGGTGACCGTGGCCGCAGGGGCGGCGGCTTCCGGGCGCGGGTGCGGTGACAAGGTCTCGTAAGGGCGGCGGCTCACAGGCGCGGGGGCGGCGACAGTGCAACACGTAATCTCACGACTTCTCTTCCACTCTTTACGTGATCAATTCACGTCTTCATCATTCCATAGCCACATTCATATACATATATATACATACAAACATCAATATGCATCCTAGCACATCTAATCCTAAGCTAAGGAAGAGGAATCAAATGAAGAAAGAAAGAAAGAAGAAGCAAGGAGCTTACCTACTGGTGTAATCTAACCAAGGAGATGATCCAAAACCAGTACCTCAGCAGGCTCCCAAGCTCAGCAACAACACACAACACCTACATCCACCAGAGCCACACAATTCTCTTTCAAACTCAAAGGAAATCAAGAACAAGATCAATGAGATGAAAGGAAGCAAGAAGAACGTGAGAAAGCTGGGATGAAGTAAAGAAACCCTTGATCCTAAGGTAAGAAAAGGTTAAGGAAAGAAAAGGTAAAGCATGGTTAAAAGGGTCAACAAAACCGGCTGCAGCCGCAGGAAACCGCAGGAGCGGCCTCCTTGACCGCAGAGGCGGAATACACGCTCAGCCGCAGGGGCGGCTCCACGAACCCGCAGGGGCGGCTAAGCTGGCTAAGCTGGCTCAGCTCCTACAGGTCAAGGCTCTTACATCTCACCCCCCTAAACACAAGTTTCGTTCCGAAACTTGTAAAACCCCAATTCCTCTCGGACTCACATGCCGAGGTATAACTCTCTCTATCGGAGGCATCACATCTCCGCAGATAAGGTATCAACCTATATCACTCTATAACCTCAAATACAGGCATAGAGGAAATCATCATCTCCAGCAATAAGATCACTATACTATCTAGGGCATAGAGGAAAAACATCTCTAGCTGTAAACATCAATCGCATTAGCACATCAAGATCTACTAAGATCACATATCACATCATAACTAGTACGAAAATAAACACATCATAACATATAAGTACATAAGCATAACACTCACCAAGATGGTACTAAGATCTACTCGTCGATCCTACTGGTACATCTATCTCGGCGTAAAACTCTGGATAGTTCCTATGAATACTATCCTCAGTCTCCCATGTAGCGTCATCAGGTCCTCGTCTCAACCATTGTATCCTCAACATAGGAATGTCCTTCGAACGCAGGCGTCTCATACCTCGTTCTAGGACTGCAATCGGGTGCTCAACAAAAGTGTGGTCCGGCTCCACCACCAAATCATCATAACTCACAATGTGTCTCGGATCTGGCACATACTCCCTCAGCTGAGACACGTGAAGCACAAGGTGAACACCCTCTAATCTTGGAGGCAAGGCTAATCTGTATGTTGCGCTCCCAACCCGATCCAGAATCTCAAACGGTCCGACATATCGGGGACTCAGTTTCCCCTTAATGCCAAAACGCCTAACACCTCATGTCGGGGACACTCTCAGCTACACATGGGCTCCAACTCTGAACTCTAGAGGTCTACGCCTCCTATCTGCATAAGACTTCTAACGGCTCTGTGCAGTCAGCATCATTCTCTCTAATCAGTGATACACGAGCAACATCATCCTGAATCTGATCAGGTGTCAAACCACTAACACTCCTCGGCTAATCCCAACATAACGGTGTACGACATCTCTGTCCATACAGTGCCTCATATGGGGCCATCCCAATAGATGCATGCCAGCTGTTGTTGTACGAGAGCTCAACTAGTGGGAGATGATCCGTCCACACTTGTCCCCAGTCCAACACACAAGCTCGCAACATATCCTCCAATGTTTGAATGGTCCTCTCTGACTAACCATCTGTCTGAGGATGAAACGCAGTAGTGAAGTGCAAACTCGTCCCCAGGGCAGTCTGAATCTGCTGCCAAAACCTCGAGGTAAATCGTCCATCTCTGTCTGAGACGATCGTCCTCGGTACCCCATTGAGTCTCACTATCTGTCTAGTGTACTCCTCAGCTAATCTGCTCACTTGCCACGTTTCCCGGATAGGGATAAAACGTGCCGTATTCGTCAGTCTGTCCACTATAACCCAGGTGGCATCAAAGCTCTTGCTCGTTCTCAGCCCAGTCACAAAATCCATGGTGACATCCTCCCACTTCCTTTGTGGTACAAGCAGTGGATGGAGTTCACCTCCAGGTCTGCAATGCTCAATCTTGACCTGCTGACATGTCGTACACTATGCTACAAATCTGGCCACATCGGGTTTCAGCCCTCCCCACCAATATAAATGTCTCAAATCCTAGTACATCTTACTCGTACCTGGGTGCATTGAGGCGTACAGTGAGCCTCTTGTAATATCCTCTTACGCAAGTCCGCATCAGCGGGTACACAGACGCGATTGTGGCGTTTCATCACTCCATCTGCTCCTATGGAGAACTGTGGTGCCTCATCATGGGACATCCTTTCTCGAATCCTCATCAGTGTCGGGCAGGTCTCTTGCTTCTGTTGGATCTCACTCAACAGATCCGGAAGAACCTCTATGGTACTCAACTGGGCATCCTCATCAAGAAACTGGATGTCCAACTCTAACCAGACCAGGTCTTTGTAACTGATGTTGAACTGTCAGTCTCGCAATCGCCTTCTCTCGAGGCGTCTTCCTGCTCAGGGTGTCGGCGACAACGTTCGCCTTCCCCGGATGATACAGAATCTCCAGATCAAAGTCCTTGATCAGCTCAAGCCACCTACGCTGGCGGTTATTCAATTCCCGCTGCGTGAAAATATACTTCAGACTCTTATGGTCTGTGAAGATCTGACATGTAGCACCATACACGTAATGTCTCCAGATATTTAGGGCATGAACTACTGCTGCCAACTCCAGATCATGAGTTGGGTAGTTCTCCACATACGTATTCAGCTGTCTAGACGCATATGCAATCACTCTGCCTCTCTGCATCAATACACATCCCAAGTCTAGCTTGGATGTATCACTGTAAACCACAAAATCCTTTGTACCCTCTGGCTGTGCCAAAATAAGAGCGGAAGTCAGACTTCTCTTCAGCTCCTCAAAACTCTGCATACACTACTCAGACCATACAAATATGGTAGTCTTCCTCAGCAGACTCATTAGTGGACGGGCAATCACAGAAAATCCCTCAACAAATCTTTGGTAATAACCGGTTAGGCCAAGAAAACTAAGTACTTCCTTGACGTTCGTCGGTATCGTCCATGCTGCTACTGACTCGAACTTCGCCAGATCAACCTTGATCCCCTCGGCGGAAATAATATGACCCAGGAATGCTACCTCTGGCATCCAGAACTCACACTTAGAGAACTTAGCATAAAGTTCTCTATCCCGTAAAACCTGTAACACAGTCCTCAGCTATCCTGCATGCTCCTCTCTGCTGCGTGAGTACACCAGAATATCATCTATGAAGACTATCAAAAACTGATCCAGGAAGTCGATGAATATGTTGTTCATCAACTCCATGAAGACTGCTGGGGCATTTGTAAGTCCAAATGGCATCACTACAAACTCGTAGTGTCCATATCTGGTCCGAAATTCTGTCCTGTGCACATCCCTCTCTCTCACCCTCAGCTGGTGTTACCTTGAGCGCAGGTCAATCCTGGAAAACACTGTCGCTCCCTGAAGCTGATCTAGCAAGTCGTCAATACGGGGAAATGGATACTTGTTCTTGATGGTCACCTTGTTCAGTTCTCTGTAATCAATACACAATCTCAACGATCCGTCCTTCTTCCGTACGAAGAGGACAGGTGCTCCCCATGGGGATACACTAGGGCGGATGAAGCCCTTCTCATCCAACTCCTCAAGTTGCTTCTTCAGCTCCAACATCTCGACAGGCGCCATCCGATATGGGGCCTTCGAGATCGGTCTCGTACCAGGCTCCAAATCAATGCCAAAGTCCACGCTCCTCTGAGGCGGCAAACTGGACGGCTCAGCAAATACATCTGTAAACTCGCAGACCACTGGGATATCCTCTAATGCTGGACTCTCCCCCTCCTTCATGGCATAACACCAGAAGGCCTCACAACCCTGTGCAATCAATCTCGCTGCACGTACCGCACTGATCGCCATGCCTGACCTCCCAAGATCCCAACCTCGGAAAACCTCTATCTGACCTAACTCGGTAGAGAGGGTCACGGTCCTCCTACCTACATCTAATACTGCATGGTGTCTATCCATCCAATCCATACCTAAAATGACTTCTTCTTGCTCTAATGGCATGACAAAGAAGTCAACAAGTAACACACGAGTCCCTACAGAAATGGGACAATCACGAATCTCACGGGTACCTCTGACCCTACTACCATCAGGTAACCCTATACTAAAGGGTATCCCCTCAGTCGTATCTAGACTCAAACGCTCAACACATGCATCAAATATAAATGAATGCGTAGCACCCGTATCAAACAAAACTCTAACAGGTAAACCATGGATCAGAATGGTATCTGTAGCAGTCGGTGCAGCTGGCTCCTCTGCACTTCTCAACTCAAACACTCTACCCTGTGCTCCTCTGGTGTCAGTGGTACTCCACCACGACCTCTACCTCTACTCGGCCCAGGAGCAGATCCCTGAGTGGTAGGATGATCTGGGACCCTCTGTTGTCCCTGCTTCTGCTGCTGAGGTTGTCTCTGCCCACCCCATACTACATTGGCAGGAGAAGAACCCTACTGAGATGAAGCTCCACCATGTCTACAGAAGACAACTATGTGCCCTCGTCCACCACAAGTGTAGCAAGTCACTGCTTGCCTCGTACACTCTGGTCGTATATGTCCATAACCACCACAGTTGAAACACTGTCGTCCCTTATCTGTAACTGGTGTATATGAGGGATAACTCTGGTGGCTCTGGCCTCGCCCTGAACCAGCAAATCCACCAGTACCACTGGTCTATCCAGTCCGCTGTCTCTTCTCAGACCCTCCGGTTTGAGAAGCTCTCCTCTGTCCAGCCCGCTCCCTCTCATAATCGGAAGCTCTTTCCTGATAGTCCATCAGGGACTCATAGTGAAATCCCGCCATATAGGTCCGGGTAGCATCCCTCAGTCGTCGGGAAAAAGAGATACACATGCTGATCTGCAGGAGGTGCAGCTGGCCCCAGCAAAGCCAGCTCCTTCTGGAATCTCCTAATAGCCTCAGAGACTGGTACATCCTCGAATCCAGCCTCAACAAAATCCCGCAGTTTCTCCCTCCTCAATGAGGCAGGGAAGAAACGCTCTCTGATCATAGACCTCATCTGATCATAGCTGGTAACTTGACCCCGTACAGATCTCCACCAGTGTTGTGCCAAGTCTCAAAATAGAGTCTGCACTAACTCTATCTGTATGTCCGCAGGACACCTAATAGACTCTAGAGCTGAGTCTACATGTCCGATCCACAACTCCACCTCTAACCCCACCTTCCCAGAGAAAGGGGTACTCCCATCTGATGGAATGCCTTCAACCAAGTATATGGTCGAGGCCCTCTATGCTCCTCTGGAACCTGAGGAATCTCCAACAGCACGTGCCGGTACAACTAACACCTGAGTAACTCCATGGGATCTCCAAGATGATCCCTCCTGTGCTGGAAGATCAGGGGCACGTCTACCTGCTCTAGCAGCCTCCTCCACTCATCTGATATACACACGGAACTCTGATCCCCCCATGGAGACATGATCCGAGTCATTTGACTGGACTCTTTGTGATCTCTGTCTCCCGGCTACACCGTTCCCAGTCTCAGGAACGACACTATCAACAACATCCTCGTGAATCTCCTCCGCTGCACGTGGATCACCAGCGGAAATCCGACCCCGTCCTCTACCTACTGGAGGAAGAGGGGGTCTACCCCTACCTCGTCCAACTATAGATAAGGCTCTAGTCCGAACCATCTGCAGGGTATAAACCTAACTTAGAAGGAATTATATATGCCATATGTATAGATATATATAAGGTCAATCACAACATCACATAAGGTAATATCTATATATATATCTATACTGTCGAGGTCTTCAGAGGGGTGATGGCTTCTCGTACACGCTATCCCAAAACATTTGTACTCATTTCAAAACCAAAACCTTTTGAAAAGTCAGACTCCTTTCGGGTTCTGTTTATTTATCTATTCGACTTTTATCGCAGATTGCAAGTGCCATTGTTGTCAACCTGGCCTCTAATACCAACATTGTAACACCCCAAATCCGTAGGACTAGGGGCGCTACTGGGCTAGGATCTCACAATGGATCCTGACCCTAGCCTGACAACAAGTTCACTAGATCTTACAACAAGGCACATATACATTAAAACCAAACATCAAACTGTAATATATACATATCCAAAGGTTTACAAAATACCGCTGAGTACAAACCAAAACATGTATCCGTATATCATAAAATTCACCCATATCCCTCGCATGCAATCCTAGTGTACGGAGCCCTCAGCGGATCACCCCATCTGAATCACTCTACAGTTCTCCTAACCTGCAAAGGATCTACAACACGGTATAAAACCGTTAACTAACCATACTGATAGGTGATGGAATCACTATCATTTTAGGTAGCTTTTAGAGTCGTTTTTATGTTTTTGAGTCAGTTTATATTGCTAATACTGTGATCCAGATAAAAGATTCAAATTGAAGCAAAAGAAGGTATTAGCAATACTTAGGAGTTGAAGAAAATCATCGAAGTTCAGATTCTGGTGCACACCGCCCCCGCGGCATCCTCTGTCCGCCCCCGCGGTGACAACACAGATGAGTGCCGCTGCCTGCGTCAACGCCCGCGGCCAAGACAAGCCTGTCACCGCCCGCGCGGACTCTCCAGTCCGCACCTGCGGTGTCAACCATGAAGACCACCACCAAGAGCCGTAGCCGCGTCTTCGCCCGCGGCCATGAAGAGACATGTCACCGCCCCCGCGGCCAACCCTGTCCGCCCCTGCGGTGACCCAGCCTGACGAAGCGAAGACGGCGCCCCAGCGCCCTTGCCTACGGCCATGCCAATGGCCTTGTGAAGCCGAAGATCCAATGTCACCGCCCCCGCGGTAACTCTGGGCCGCCCCTGCGGATTCTCACCAGAAGCGTTACGAAGTTAAAGAGTCAAACGTTTCAAGAGCATTCAAGGACCCGCCCCCGCGGGTATGACGAGCCGCCCCGCGGCCAAGAAGAAGTTGGAACGTTTTTGCCTAAACCGCCCCCGCGGCGCCCTTGGCCGCGGGTGCGGGTTAGCGTCAGAGGCTTTTACTCGGCTGTTTTCGACGACTTTAAGGACATTATTGTGGCTGTCTGCAACCACTTTAATTCACCCTTAATGGTGGCTGTTAGCACAACCTCTTTGCTCCTTTTTAATGCATTTTGTAGTATAAATAGAGCCCTTGGCTATAGGTATTTTCATCTCATTTTCCACACAAAAACCTCTATATTCATAGTGTTCTTTGTAATGACTTTCTAAACTCCCTTGGCTACATTGGGTGGATTGAAGCTGCATTATAAAGTGGTTGTAAGTTCTTTTTAAATAGAAGTTTTATTCAATATATTTTGTGTTATATTCCTTGTATTTAACTTAGTTTGCATGTTTATTCTCTACTTAGTTTGATCACCTAAGTTGTATAATTGCATGCAAAAGGCTAGGATTAATTGATTCCGGGTTCGGGTCCTTAATCTAGAAGCAAACCCTTAGGTAAAAGCTGGTTGTGATTATTTAAGGGAAAGGAATTTAACTACATAATAAGATTAACGGGTTGTTTATCTTTTATGTATCTCTTTATCTTTGGTAGAATGCTAATTAGTGGTTTAATCTTGTAGGTTTACGGATTAATAAACTAGTTAAGTTGTGTTAATGCCGGTTGGCTTAATGCATAAATACGATCAAGATGAGAACAAATATTGAATACTTCTAAAAAGAACCAACCAATTTATATGTATGCTAAGATCCTACCTAGTGTAGTTCTTCAATCAATCTTATTTTCACCAACATTATAATTGTCTTTGTCTTGTTTTAAACAATCCAAATTCCCCCCCCCTTTGTTACCAAATCAATAACTAAAATTGAATAGAAACTTGTTCAACTCCCTTGGGTTCGACCCTTACTTAATCACTATACATTGGTTAGTATTAAGTTTGGATTTAACTTGATAAGCTTATAATAACGACCTTAGGAAATAAGCCTTGTCAAATTTGGCGCCGTTGCCGGGGAGCTTTATTTATGTTTTTATTGTACTTTTGATTATTGATTTTTGGTTTGGACCATTTTTATGGTTCAAACCCGTGCTACTAACTTTGAATTTGCCTCTTTTGATCCAGAAATCGAGAGAACCTACAATCGGCAAAGAAGGCAACGTCGGAACGAAGAAGAAATGGCGAACCGAACACTCCGACAACTCACGCAGCCAGATTTGACTCAACACCCTCTTGCGGTAATCATACCGGCAATTGGAGAAGGGGTCAACTTCGAGCTCAAGCCGGGCTTGATCCACTTACTCCCATCCTTCCATGGACTAAGTGGGGAAGACCCAATAAAGCATCTTGGCAAATTCCACACCGTTTGCATGAGCATGAAGCCGGCAAACGTGACCGAAGAGCAAATCAAGATGCGTGCTTTCGGCTTTACCCTCAAGGATGCGGCGGAGGATTGGTACTATCACCTTCCATCCGGTAGTATCGATTCATGGGACAACCTCCACAAGGCCTTTTTGGAGAAGTACTTCCCCGCAAAGAAGGCCAATAGCTTGAAGAAGGCGATAAGCAACATCGAGCAAGAGGCGGACGAAACTCTTTATGAGTACTTCGAACGCTTCGCGAGATTGAGATCCAGCTGTCCTTTCCATGGGTATTCTACCCAAGATCTAGTCTTGTACTTGTACAATGGCTTACTAGACAATGAGAGGAGGATCGTGGACGCCGCTTGTGGAGGAAACATTCTAAACTCCACCCCCGACCTAGCTTTGGACA
Source organism: Fagopyrum tataricum (assembly GCA_002319775.1). Taxonomy (NCBI): domain Eukaryota; kingdom Viridiplantae; phylum Streptophyta; class Magnoliopsida; order Caryophyllales; family Polygonaceae; genus Fagopyrum; species Fagopyrum tataricum. The sequence goes on from CM008283.1 coordinate 45,405,029, forward strand.
AAATTCAGGAATTGGCGGAGGGAACAAGAAACTTTGGTAGGACGTCTACCAAAAAAGGGGTACATGCTATACACCCCGGCCAACCTGAGATATCCACGGAGATTGCCGAGCTAAAGGAAATGGTGAAAAGGCTTACCTTGATGGGGACTCCACAACAACTCAAGGCTTATGGAGTATGTGCGGATCCTTTCCACCCCACGGACTTGTTCCCACAAGTCCACGATGACTCCGCGGCTGAGGTGAACGCCATAGGATATGGACAACAGCAGCAACGCCAACGGGACAACCCATATGCTCAAAATTACATGTCGGGTTGGCGTGATCAACAAAACTCGCAATGGAGGGACCAACAAAACCGACAACAACAGCAGCCCCACCAAGGTATGTCCCCATCCACTGAAAGTATGCTACAAGTTTTAACTAAACATTTTGCTACTCATGTCCAAACCACGGAGTCAAGCATCAAGAATCTTGAGAAGCAAGTGGGGCAAATGGCGGAGGCAATTACGAGGATCGAAGCCCGAACCTCGGGGAATCTACCTTCTCAGACTGTTGTGAACCCCAAGGAGAGCTTATGTGCCATTACCCTCAGGAGTGGGAAGATCATCGAGAGGAATGAGGAACTAGGGACGGCTAACCAACCTTCTGTTGGTAACCCGCCCCCGCGGCTGAATGCACCGCCCCTGCGGCTGGATGACCCGTCCCCGCGGCTCAGCCCCACCGCCCCTGCGGCCAACAGCACAAAAAGTTTTGTGGAGGAGGATCCTTACGTCCGTCCAAACTTCCCACCCCTCTATGCTGAAAAACCACCAGCACCCTTCCCCGAGGCCCTCAAGGAGAGAAGGGTGATAGAGGACAAAGAACTCTTTGAGACCTTCTCAAAGAGTGAGGTCAATATTCATCTCCTTAAACTCGTGAAAAGTGTGCCTAAGTATGCTCGATTCTTGAAGGAACTTTGTACCATCAAGACGAAGCAGAAGATGAAGGGAAAACAGAAGGGGAGTGAGCGGGAGCACGTGTCCGCCGTTTTTCAAACCCAAATGCTGGAAAAACGTAGCGATCCGGGTATGGTAAGTGTTCCGTCATAGGCGATACTCGCTTTGACAAAGCTATGCTTGATTTGGGTGCTTCTATAAATGTCCTGCCTTATTCCATTTATAAATCTTTAGGCTTAGGATCTTTGCATGAAACACGGACCATAGTACAACTAGCTGACGGATCTAATATCCACCCTAAGGGCATAATTGAAGATGTCCTTATAAAAATTGATAAGTCAATCTTCCCGGCTGATTTCTTTGTTATTGATATGGAAAATAGCATGCATACCATCATGTTAGGAAGACCTTTTCTAATAAAGGCTAAAACAAAAATTGACTATGTTGATGGAAAACTTACAATGGAGTTTAATGATGAGGTTATTGAATTCAATTTATTTGCATCTCTTGAACAACCCATTAGTACTCCTTCTTTGTGTTCCATTCATGATATGCCAATAGAAAATTCTTCCTATAATGACAATGCTAATTATAAGGAAAAGCATGAGAAGATGGCTTTAAAAGTGGATTTGCGAGATGACTACAACAAAACAAACGGAAAAGATAAATTGGCCATTGGACCCACTCTACTAAACCCAAGCCACGAGCTTGTTGTTCCCATCTTGCAGGAGGCTCAGCACGGAATGCGAAATCCTCCAACTGAGACGAGCAAAGAAGATTTTGGAGAGAAGAGAAACGCTCACATCATGAACGGAAACGAAGGAACGAGCTCTCCATATCAAGCAATTGATCCGGGAGAGGTCATTGAGGCATGATCAGAGGCCTTACGTCGAGCCAACGACGTATAACAAAGGCGCTGCTCGGGAGGCAACCCGAGAAAATAAGAGAAGAGGAGGTTCTGACGTTCTGTCAAGGAAACCGCCCCCGCAGTGAACCAGCGCTCCAAGCCCGCCCCCAGCGGCCTTGCCAGCGGAAGCACCACGCTGTCACCGCCCCCGCGGTGACAGACCCCCGCTCCCGCGGTATTTCCTTGAACGAGCGCTCCCAGCGCCGCACCCAGCGTTGGGCCTGCGTCTCCACTTCCCTTGTCACCGCCCCTGCGGAAAAAAACAGAAGGTCGTCTACTCCCTTTTCTTTGTGAAATTCTAATTCTTTTAATTGGAATTGTGATTAGAATGGATGCCACACGAAAATATAAGATGACTGATAGGGAGAAAGCTCGATATGAGATTATGCAAAACCGGCAAGTCTTTGCCACTCGGTTTTTGCACATTCCGACTTTGGAACAATTGGGCATGTTGGAAAGCATGAAATCTTTCCTCAACCATGCTGGGATCGGGGATTTACTTGAAAGGAGTGCCAAAATGTACCCCGAACTGACCAGACAGTTCGTGGCTACATTTACCACGGAGTTAGAGGACCACGCCTGTGTCGGCCTCACTTTTAAATTCAACAAGAGGAAGTACACAGTCAACCTCTCTCAGTTACAGGAGGCCTTTGGGGTGTCTAAGAACCCTTCGGATCAATGGTGGGAGGGACCTCCTACACAAGATTTAGTGGACTTTTGGCAAGCGGCTACCGGCTCTAACTTTCGAACGGGGGGTGAGTACAACAACAAACTCACTCACCCCTCTTTGAGGCTCCTGTCCAAGATCCTCATGTGTGTCTTCTGTGGACACAAAGAGGAGAACAAGGTCGCCCTCAAGGACCTTTACTTGCTTTACTCCTGTGTTGCGACATGTGACATCGTGCCAGATTGGATGAGTCTCTTCTTCTCCGCTTTGAGGCGGATTAGGAAGGATGAGCCGCGAGACATTGTAGGAGGTGGGATCATCTCCCTTATTGCGGAGCAGGTCATGGATTTGTCCGAGCTAGAGGATGGGATGGCGATCCCATTTTATGACGAGGCCCTTCTTCGGCGGTGCAAGCTCCTGAGGAGAGATGGTGAAAACCTCTTCTGGTCATCTTTTTCAGATGGGAGTCACATCATCTACCTCCCCCGGCCGCTACCATTAGGAGATGAGCTCTCCGATCTCTACATCGCCGCTGACCCCACCATCCCGAGGCGATCACAGGTCGCAATTATTGAGCGGCACGCGGTGAGCTCCAGTAGGGTCCCACAGGAGGACCACATGTCCGTCGATGAGGAGATGCCCACCGCGGCGGCAGAGGATGACCCCTCTCACGCCAGCCTGCTCGCTCAGATGGCGGCTCTAACCACGCAGCATCAGCAGTGGCAGACCGGCTACCAGACGACTATGCTCGAGCAGCAGTAGGCGTGGCAGGCAGATTTTGAGAGGAGGATGGATGCTCAGCAGTTGGCTTGGCAAGCCAACTTTGAGACCTCTTACGCGGCGAGGATGGACGCACAGCAGGCCCGCCTTGACGGCTTGTACCAGCGTCAGGAGCACTTTTTCAGCCACTTCCCGTATCCTCCGGAGCACGGTCCGGATGGTCTAGCCGGACCATCCCACTAGTGAGCCACATCTCTTGCCCTTCTCCATTTATTATCTTTGCTTTCATTTTCACACTTTGAGGGCAAAGCGTTCTTCAAGTATGGGGGAGGGTATTTATCATGTATGTTTTTTTGAGTTTGTTTAATTTTTCTAGTCATTTGAATTTGATTTAAATTCAGCTTTGTAATTCATTTCAAAAAAAAAAAAAAAAAAGAAAAAGAGAGAAAAAGCCAAAAGAATTGAGAAAAAGGCAAGGAAATCCTTGGATAAACCGAAAACCCGAAAGGGCGGTTTAGGTAAAAAGAAGGTAGTCCGACCAACTCTAGGTTGGTGCAAAATTGGACTTGAGGGAGGTGAGACTTTTGGTGAGATCATCAATGAAAAAAAAAAAAAAAAAAAAAAAAAGAGTGGCAAGGTGAAAACCCGAAAGGGCTCCTTGGCAAAATGAGCGATATCGAGTGTAGGTTCTCCTTCCGGCGTTGGCGACATAAGAAGGGGAGTCATAAGGAGGATGTCCGGGTAGGTCACTCTTGGAGCAATAAGGATGGTAGTTTTTCTCACATTTTCTCACATTTCCTTCTCTTTTCTTTTTCTTTTCTCTCATTTTCTTTGCTTATTTTTTTTCTCTTTTGTTCCTCATCTTTTATACTACGCCATACTTCCTGAGGCTTGTAAGCTGAATTGTTTGATGTGTTGTTTACTCGGGACGAGTAAAGAGTCTAAGTATGGGGGAGTTTGATAGGTGATGGAATCACTATCATTTTAGGTAGCTTTTAGAGTCGTTTTTATGTTTTTGAGTCAGTTTATATTGCTAATACTGTGATCCAGATAAAAGATTCAAATTGAAGCAAAAGAAGGTATTAGCAATACTTAGGAGTTGAAGAAAATCATCGAAGTTCAGATTCTGGTGCACACCGCCCCGCGGCATCCTCTGTCCGCCCCCGCGGTGACAACACAGATGAGTGTCGCTGCCTGCGTCAACGCCCGCGGCCAAGACAAGCCTGTCACCGCCCCCGCGGACTCTCCAGTCCGCACCTGCGGTGTCAACCATGAAGACCACCACCAAGAGCCGCAGCCGCGTCTTCGCCCGCGGCCATGAAGAGACATGTCACCGCCCCCGCGGCCAACCCTGTCCGCCCCTGCGGTGACCCAGCCTGACGAAGCGAAGACGGCGCCCCAGCGCCCTTGCCTGCGGCCATGCCAACGGCCTTGTGAAGCCGAAGATCCAATGTCACCGCCCCCGCGGTAACTCTGGGCCGCCCCTGCGGATTCTCACCAGAAGCGTTACGAAGTTAAAGAGTCAGACGTTTCAAGAGCATTCAAGGACCCGCCCCCGCGGGTATGACGAGGCGCCCCCGCGGCCAAGAAGAAGTTGGAACGTTTTTGCCTAAACCGCCCTCGCGGCGCCCTTGGCCGCGGGTGCGGGTTAGCGTCAGAGGCTTTTACTCGGCTGTTTTCGACGACTTTAAGGACATTATTGTGGCTGTCTGCAACCACTTTAATTCACCCTTAATGGTGGCTGTTAGCACAACCTCTTTGCTCCTTTTTAATGCATTTTGTAGTATAAATAGAGCCCTTGGCTATAGGTATTTTCATCTCATTTTCCACACAAAAACCTCTATATTCATAGTGTTCTTTGTAATGACTTTCTAAACTCCCTTGGCTACATTGGGTGGATTGAAGCTGCATTATAAAGTGGTTGTAAGTTCTTTTTAAATAGAAGTTTTATTCAATATATTTTGTGTTATATTCCTTGTATTTAACTTAGTTTGCATGTTTATTTTCTACTTAGTTTGATCACCTAAGTTGTATAATTGCATGCAAAAGGCTAGGATTAATTGATTCCGGGTTCGGGTCCTTAATCTAGTAGCAAACCCTTAGGTAAAAGCTGGTTGTGATTATTTAAGGGAAAGGAATTTAACTACATAATAAGATTAACGGGTTGTTTATCTTTTATGTATCTCTTTATCTTTGGTAGAATGCTAATTAGTGGTTTAATCTTGTAGGTTTACGGATTAATAAACTAGTTAAGTTGTGTTAATGCCGGTTGGCTTAATGCATAAATACGATCAAGATGAGAACAAATATTGAATACTTCTAAAAAGAACCAACCAATTTATATGTATGCTAAGATCCTACCTAGTGTAGTTCTTAAATCAATCTTGTTTTCACCAACATTATAATTGTCTTTGTCTTGTTTTAAACAATCCAAATTCCCCCCCCCCCCCCTTTGTTACCAAATCAATAACTAAAATTGAATAGAAACTTGTTCAACTCCCTTGGGTCCGACCCTTACTTAATCACTATACATTGGTTAGTATTAAGTTCGGATTTAACTTGATAAGCTTATAATAACGACCTTAGGAAATAAGCCTTGTCACATACATATATAAGATAATACATAAGCACAAACACAAGTAAGGGAATATTAACACATCATCATGCTATCACACATTTACCCGGTTAATTATCTTTATAAAGTCCAACACTCAAATCGTATATACATGTATATGAATATATGTGACACGAGTAATATATATAATCCTTGCCTCTGGGGGTGTTGCCAGCTGTAGTGGTAATCTGGTAACACTTTCCCCTATACCCTATGGGAGTGGTAGGTGCCCGTCCCACTTCCAGATCTGGCCTGTCCGTAGAGAACCTCCCAGTCTCCCAGCGGGATGACGGGACAAGTTGTCACAACCCTACAATGGGCGGTCACTAAACCATAGGTCGGTAATAATCAATCATCACATGCTATTAAGCATATATCAAACACCACTCATGCATACATCCAATATAGGGATGGTAGCTAAGTAAGTCCTATGGACTTACCTCAACCTCGAAGTACTCTCAAATATGAGCAGCTCTAAATCCGGAGAATAGGAATGCCTAATAACAAGGCATAATGAGATGTTACATCTCTTATCAATCAAAGGGGTCACACCTAGACCCAAGGGATCCATAAGGATCATATCCAACTTATAAACCTCGATAATCTACTAAACCTCAAAGCCATAATCGGCATGTATCGATATCATACTTAACCTCATCCTATCCTCATATACATACCTAGCATGCTACTAATTCCCTCATACTAGGAAAGGAAAGGAAAGTATCCACACTACTCTAGGTAAATCCTGTACAAGACGCACTTGCGTGACAAGAGGGACGCAGGGGCGAAGTGACCGAAGGCGCAGGCGCGGCTGCGCTCCAACTCAGTGGAGGTGACCGTGGCCACAGGGGCGGCGGCTTCTGGGCGCGGGTGTGGTGACAAAGTCCCGCAAGGGCGGCGGCTCACAGGCGCGGGGGTGGCGACAGTGCAGCACGTAATCTCCCGACTTCTCTTCCACTCTTCACGTGATCAATTCACGTCCTTAGCCACATTCATATACATATATATACATACAAACGTCAATATGCATCCTAGCACATCTAATCCTAATCTAAGGAAGATGAATCAAATGAAGAAAGAAAGAAAGAAAGAAGAAGCAAGGAGCTTACCTACTGCTGTAATCTATCCAAGGAGATTATCCAAAACCACTACCTCAGATGGCTCCCAAGTTCAGCGACAACACACAACACCAACATCCACCAAATCCACACAATTCTCTTTCAAACTCAAAGGAAATCAAGAACAAGATCAAGGAGAGGAAAGGAAGCAAGAACAACGTGAGAAAGTTGGGATGAAGTGAAGAAACCCTTGATCCTAAGGTAAGAAAAGGTTAAGGAAAGAGAAGGTAAAGCATGGTCAAAAGGTAAAGCCAACTATTATAGTGATCATTCAATCTTTAGATCAGGGGAAAATATAAGCTAGACATGATAGAATATGAAGCAAAGACAATATATTTAATAATGAAAGATAAAACACACAATTATTTGGTTCGTTCAGAGCAAAACTTCAGATCTAAGATAGCAACTCCTTGACGGTTACCAGAATAAGGGGAGAGAAGAGAACTACTGACTTCAAGAGGGAATTAGAGTTTGATGATACATACATACATACATATATATATATATATATATATATATATATATATATATATATATATATATATATATATATATATATATATATATATATATATATATATTTATATAAAAAACCCTAAGAGAGAGGTTGTATATATAGGGGAGAAAATCGGAGTCTATGGTTACACAAAGTATATCCCTTTCAAAGATAAAATCGGGGTTTTAGGAAACCTCGTCGCGGTGGCAAAACGGCAGCACAACGGCCACCATATAGCCGCATACTAGCCGTTTGTCAGGCGGCTTACTGGAGTTCTTAGTTGGCTTATGACGCTGAAATATCAGCCCAAATGGCTCCAAACAGTCATTTGCTGGCCGTAGGGTAACCGTTGTAGTTTTACGACTGTTTAGTAAAACGTGATTAATGAGTACTACTTTCAAAGCTCTTTCGAAGATCTACAACTTTAAGTTGGCATGATTGTCTAATTCCAAAGGGAAGATGGTTGAAACATGGAATCTCTTAGAGGTCATCATAAAATTGCATCCAACTCGAATGGTTTCACTTGGATTCTTCAATCTTAGTCGATCTTGATGTTTCCATGAATTCTTGGACTCCAGGGATGATTGAATCCTCATTCTTTGATATTATCCTACCATTATGCTCAATAAATTTCCTTGTATGATTGAAACACGAAATAAACCGAAGTAGACATCAAAATATGAAAAGTGGAGCTTTCTACACTAAAATGAAGCACAAAGGAGCAATATGGCCATGAATATACAAGGATATAAAGCCTAAAAAAAGTTACATTTGACACTCATCATCCATCTTATAATATGTTTGAAATTTTGCATAATGAGAATTATAGCAAACTAGACATATAAAATTCTACATAAATATGGAAGACACTTCATCACTCTTGATAAGAAGATTGATTGATACTAGAAAGTAATTATAACAAGATATTCTAAAGTCAAATTGGTATACTATCAAGACAAAAAGACAACAAAGTAATTATGTAGAAAATTGAAAATTACAAGGTCATCTCACAAATTTCATCCCTTTAACTTGAAAATTTTAACGAGTTTACAAACTTTATTTCATTAACAAGAAGATTGTTAGATACTTGAAAACTAACACGAATACTAAGTCACAAACTCATTGTTTAGAACATTAAGAAGGCAACAAAGGAAATAGCTTTAAATGCTCACAACGAGATAACAAATTTATAAGAAAATTGTTAGGCACATGAATAGGGTGTATCGAATATTTGACAGTTAGGGGCAATTGTTAGCTATCAGGGCTGTGAGGGGATTAGCTAAGGTCACCTGCTGTGACCTTTGCATTAGCTTCTATAAATAAGGTAGTAGGCCTCATTTCTAGTTATCCAGAATTATATTCATATTAGGCTTTTGCCTTTGGCTCTTAGGAGATTTTCTCCTCTGAGATTGGCTCTTGTGGAGTTTCTCCCTTGAGTGGCTTAGTGGATTCCTGTTGGTTTCCCTAAGATTGCCTTTATCTCTGTGTGTTTAATCTATTGTTAATCTACAACTTCCCTATTTGTGTTGAGTCCCGATTTTACACTCTATCAATTGGTGCTCTTGTTGAGAGATTCAATGGAGATAGAGAATAATCAGGAAGAATTTATGACGTTCATCCGCACTTGGGTGGAGGAAGTAAGGGAATCCTTTAGCTCGTGGGATTCAAAAGGTGAAAGCAGACCTAAGGCTACGGGAATCGAAATCCAAATTCAAGTGGGAAGGCTAGACTCATGTCTGGATGTAGCTATGGAACAGTTTTTAGTGGAAGAAGAAGATAATCCATGGCTAAAAAAGATGACGGGAGAGATCAATTACCTAATGATGTGGGTAAGTCTCTATTCATCTATGGTGGAAAGAAGGATGGAGAAATTCCGAGGTCCAATGGCTGAGATGGTTATGGACAATTCTGTCGAAGTTCAGGAGATGTGACCATCCAGCAAGAAGGAGGAAGGAGATGATTCCAAGGAATTCTTCTTCTCTGATCTGAAATATCAAGTCGATGCAGATGATGAACTCGACTCTGATGCTTCCATGGAAGAGGCGATGAAAGTTCCGCAAGGAGAACTCGAATTAAGGGTAAAAGGTGAAATCCAAACAGAACCAGAAAAGATAGGTTTCGAAGAAGAGCGAGTAGAAGCGAAGAACGATCTCGAGTTCGGTGGAGACGATTTCATCATAGATACTCTGTTCGAGGAGAAGCACACCATGGATCGAAGTTGGGAAGGTCTTGTAAGAGAGTTTACAGAGTTGTTAAAGACGACGCGTGGATTGCAATCGCCAAACGACATTTGGGTTTTAGGGTTGAATAAAGATCAATCAGTTGAACCCTTATTTTGGCTGGTGATGGATCCAAATTTGTTCGGATCAGAAATTGGGTTGGATTCGATATTCGTAGGCCCACCTCCTTGGTATGGAATTTCACTTGAAAATTCTTGGCCCACGTTTCATCAAAATAATACAGTAAAGAGTATGACACTAGTAACTGGGCCGTCACTTCAACTTTTGGGTCCATTTCTTTGGCCCAATACTTTTCTAATTGGCAACGTGAAGTGTTTTCAGCAACATCGATCGGTTGGGTCAGAGTTTAAGTCTCATCACCCACCTTCTTGGAATAGCTCATTCTTTAGCCCATTCGGAGCATTAGATTCTAATAAAAAGAAATATGGGCCTGAATTGTTGCAAACTAAACATGGCCCTCGAAAGGAGGAAACGATTGGGAGTAGAGATCTTCTCCAAGCTTTCGAACGAACTTCTTCTCCATTTCAAGGCAAAGAACAGATCTATAAAAGGTTCAAATTCCTACCACCGCCTCATCTTCAACCAGTCATCAATATCCTGAATTGCACTCCCTTGCAATTGAGCGAAAGACATGTTGCTGCTGCAGATGACCCTGGAGACACCCTCAACTTTGAGTGGTGTATGTAGTTGACAAAGGATAGCCATCAAGAAAACCTAATGGTGGAGCTTCTCGGTACTTCTCCTAGACCGCCAGAAATTGTTGATTGCACAAACTGATTTTGGAAAACTGGTTGAGGGAAACCTGAGAAGGATAGAAGCCTACAAAGTCTTTTAGTCCTAGCCTTGTGGACAAGGCTTGTTTAAAGGGGTCGGTATTTTTAGGCACATGAATAGGGTGTATCGAATATTTGACAGTTAGGGGCGATTGTTAGTTGTCAGGGCTGTGAGGGGATTAGCTAAGGTCACCTGCTGTGACCTTTGCATTAGCTTCTATAAATAAGGTAGTAGGCCTCATTTCTAGTTATCCAGAATTATATTCATATTAGGCTTTTGCCTTTGGCTCTTAGGAGATTTTCTCCTATGAGATTGGCTCTTGTGGAGTTGCTCCCTTGAGTGGCCTAGTGAATTCCTGTTGATTTCCCTAAGATTGTCTTTATCTCTGTGTGTTTAATCTATTGTTAATCTACAACTTCCCTATTTGTGTTGAGTCCCGATTTTACACTCTATCAAAAACCAAAAAGTACCTATTAAAAATTCTACTTGGTTGTCAACAAATTAGCAACATAGAAACTTCCGACCATATATCTCTTTCATTAACAAGCACAACAACAAAGCACAAATCGCTTTGCTGTCAAAAAAATAGCAAGAAAACAACTTTCAATCACCATACCAAATTCGAAAATTAGGTTAAAGGGTACTTACCAAATTCACTAAATTGCAGGTTTCTCGCTCGTAGAGTAATTGGATTAGAAAGGTAAGAGAGGTAGATACATCATTTGCAAATAACCTGGCTTTGGTTTAGGTTACCGGATAAGAGTATATATGCGAATAGTGATTCTAATTTCTACGTATTATGTTATAAGATATTTTTAAAAAACGATTAGATTAATTTGGACTGGACCGGACCTAGGAAGGTTGGTATTTATTGACCGAGGACCGAACCTGTTGCCTTAGGTCCTGGTCAGGTCGGTCCGGTCCGACCTAAAAACCTGGGCTGGGCGGATAAATACACAAGCCTTTATGTATCAATATCTAGCATGTATGATACGGGGATTAGCCATGTGATTGCGTCCGGATTTGTCGACACCAAAGACTCTCCTCAATTCTTATTACAAGAATCGAGCAAACGAGAGTTGACCGTAGATATAAGGGGTCAGCAGGTATGGACACGGCTAGAGGGATGGGCGATGATCCGATGATGGTGATGGATTAGAAACTAGATAGATCAAGGTCAAACTCTAGAAGCAAAATGGAGCACACTAGGAAAATTAAGGCCCTAACACAACTAGGAATGATTATAGAAACCTTCTGATAATATCCCACACAAAGGGATGTCCCCGAAGCACGAGAAGGCGCCTGAAGTTGATTGAGAGCACCAACTTGCCAAATCAAGTGACACGGCTCAAAATAGTCCAAGCTATTAGGTAAACGAGAATCTACTCTCTCTCGAATAAGATTCCACCGATTCACTCTTCCATTCGCAGGAAACACTCGATTCCACGAGCAAAGAAATGCTTAAAAGTTTTTGTCTTTTTTATCAATCAAGCGTGAGGAAAAACGTGTGACATATGATACCTTATATAGACATTTGATCAAAATCCTACTAGCTAGGGTTTTAATTAAAAGTATGGGTTGAAAAATCTAATCTAAAAAGCCCAAAAACAAATCAATTAAAAACTAGCCCATAACTAAATGATGTCATTTATGGGTTGGAAAATAAGATCTAAATTAGGTCCAAAACAAGAAACTAAAATAGGCTCAATCTCCTTCTAATTCACGCCCATCACCACGCCTTGTCATCTCTACGTGCATGCATGCGTGATCCTTGGGTTGAATGTGTATCACCATATTTTAACTTCCTTCCAATGCTCCCACCTTTCTATAGCAATTCCCTAGCTCATGCATCTCTTTTCCTAGTTGCTCTCCCATTCTTTTAGCTTGAGCTTTGTAATTGGTCTTGTAGGTGGTAATTATGATTGTCCAGTATCATTCTCCCTCTCTTGAAAAGAAATCTTCTTCGAACCTGGCATGTCTTCGTCACCAAGGAAGGGAGTGAGATCCACAACATTGAAAGTAGCACTCACTTCAGATTCTCTTATAAGATCCAATTGATACGCATTGTCTCCAATCTTCTTGAGAACTTTAAATGGTCTATAACCTCGTGCATCCATCTTTTTCTTCCTCCTAGATAAAACCGCTTCTTTCTTAGGTGTACCCATACAAGGTCTCCGGGTTGGAACACAACTCGACACCGTTCATGATTGACGTGTGCAGTAGTGACCTCGGATTTCTAGAAGAGATGGTTCTTCATCATCTCGTGAAGCTCCTTGATAAATTCCACCGGTCATCCTTCATCAAAATTTTCCTTCTACCTCATTGAAAAGGAGTAAGATCAAGTGGGGTAAAAGGTTTCATACCAAAAACACACTCAAAAGGTGAAAGCGGCGTAGAAGAATGTACAATGCGGTTATATGCAAAATCCACGTGAGGTAATCTGTCTTCCCAAGCTCGGAGGTTCTTTCGAATGATAGTTATGAGGACAATGATAAGAGTTCGATTTATTACCTCAGTTTGTTCATCTGTTTGTGGGTGACTAGATATTGAAAATAAGATTTTGGTTCCAAGATTTTTCCAAAGAGTCATCGAAAAATAGGTAAGGAACTTTACATCCCTCTCACTTACAATGTTCTTGGGAATCCCATGTAGCCTCACTATTCCTTGAAATAAAAGGTTAACTACGTTTGTAGCATCATTGGTCTTGTTGCACGCAATGAAATGAGCCATCTTTAAAAACTTGTCAAAATGACTAAATAGAATCTCTCCCTCTCTTAGTCACTGGTAATCCAACGATAAAATACATGGAGATGTCCTCCCAAGGGGTTGTGGGAATCGGAAATGGAGTGTAAAGACCATGCAACTGCAAACGTGGTTTGGCCTTTAGACCGTCTAAACATCTCTTGACTAGATGCTCAGTATCCCTCAACATGTGAGGCCAAATGAAATGGACACCTAACTTGTGGTATTTCTTGTATCGTCCAAAATGCCCCATCAATCCTCCTCGATCTGCTTCCTCGGTCAATAAGAGTCTAAGAGAACACTTGGGAATACACACCGTGTCTTCTTTCAAAAGGAACACCTCAAGGATATATAACTTTCTCACAAGTCCTTTGTCCTTACAAGCTCGAATGGTATACCCAAAGTTAGGATCAACATCATATAGCTCCTTAATACACACAAAATCAAGCACTCTAGAATCTAAAGTGTTCAGAAGAGTGTATCTCCGAGATAAAGCATCAAATACAACATTATCCTTGCCTATCTTGAACTTGATAACATAGGAAAAGGTCTCTATGAATTCCATCAACTGCCCGTGTTGCTTGTCTAGCTTGTCCTGGGTTTTGAAGCGCTTTAAGGACTCGTGATCAGGTTTGAGGAACCGATTTATGGACAACTTCGATCTAGGATCTTGCAAAATAGGTTTTCCGATCAAGAATGGGAAAATATTGAATCTTGGCTGGGTATGGCAAGTTTGAAAACAGGCTGCAATTTAATCTTTTAAATGTAATTGAAATTAGAATCGAAAAACAATAAAGAACGAGAATATTAGCACTAATTGAAACGGTATTTGCTCCGGTGACTCTTTTTTTTGTTGAACTTCTTGATGAATCTTGAAGTTCTGGTTTTCTCTATGTGGATTTGATGTTGATAAACGTAGCTCCGAGACCACTTTTGATACGGGGTAAGCCAGGTGGTTGCGTTCCAATCTTTCGACACCAAAGACTCTCCTCAATCCTTATTAAAGGAATCGAGAAAATGAGGGTTGATCGTAGATATAGGCGGTTGGTAGGTATGGAGACGGCAAGAGGGATGGGCGATGATCCGATAATGGTGATGGATCGGTAGTTGGATAGATCAAGTTCGAACTCTAGAAGCAACTTGGAGCACATTAGGGAACTAAGACCGTAACACACAACCATGAATGATTATAGAACCTTTCCGATACAATCCCACACAAAGGGGATCGATGATTGTCCCCAAAGCACGAGAAGGAGCCTCATGTTGATTGAGCACACCAACATGCAAATACAAGTGACACAACTCAAACACAGTTCAAGCTATTGGGCAAACGAGAATCCACTCGCTCTCAAACATGAATCCACCTTTTCACACTCCCCTCTACGGGAAGACACTCGTTTCCACGAGCAAAGAAAGACTTAAAGGTATTTGTGTTTATATTATTCAAGCGTGAGGAGAAATGTGTGAAATATGATGTCTTATATAGGCATTGGATCGAAATCCTACTAGGTAGGGTTTTAATTAAAATTATGGGATGAAAAATCTAATCTAAAAAACCCAAAAATAAAGAATTAAAAACAAGTAGATAATTAAAAGATTTCATTTATGGGCTGAAATATAAGATCTAAATTAGGTCCAAATTAACAACTAAAATAGGCACAATATAATCTCCTTCTAATTCACGTCCATCATCACGCCTTGTACGGTCTCTCTACGTGCATGCATGCATGATCCTTGGGTTGAACTTATATTACCATCTTTGAGCTTCCTTCCAATGCTCCCACCTTGCTATAATAATTCTCTAGTTCATGCATCTCCTTTCCTAGTTTTTCTCTCGTTCGTTTATCTTGAGCTCTTGTGATTGGTCTTGTAGGTGGTAATTGAAATGGTCTCACATCAATATAAACTTTGGAATATCCTTTTCTAGTTTTACTAAGTCACAGTCTCATTGTTTGGAAATTCAACAAGTCAATAAAGTAAATGGATTTAACAAGTCAATAAAGTAAATGGATTTAACTGCTACGAGACAACAAATTTATAATAAAAACCAAAATTTACCTATGAACCATTGTACTTGGTTGTCAACAAATTAGCAAGATAGCAATTTCTAACCATCATAATCTTTATTTAACAATCACGGCAAAAAAACACAAATCTTGGTTATTAACAGATTAGCAAGAAAACAACTCTCAATCACCGTACAAGATTTGCAAATTAGGTTAAAGGTACATACGAAAATCACTAAATTGCAGGTTTCTCGCTTGTAAAATAATTGGCTTAGAGAGGTAAGAGAGGGAGATACATCATTCGCGAATCATTTGGCTTTGGCTTAGTTAAAGGAGAAGAGTATATATGAACAATGATTCTTATTTCTGCGTATTAGGTTAAAGCCTTTTTTAAAAAAAACAATTAGGTCCGGAGTGAACCTAGGAAGGCTGGTATTTGTGGATTGAAAACTGAATATGTTGGCTTAGGTCTTGGTCAAGTCGGTCCGGTCCACAATTCTTTGTTTGTCAATATTTAGCATGTAAACTTAGGAATTTCACCCTTTTTATATTAATATAAAAAGGGTATAAATTACAACATTAGGTCCAATGTATACAAATATTTATCATAAATAAATTTGTTGTGAAGTATGTCTTATTTTATCAAATATTTTCATTCTTATACATAATATTCCTAAATCATGACACAAATATAGTTTGTGGAATAAAATTATTTTGTATAAGGTATATGTTTGTTTAGTCTTTGACGGGACAATGTGAGATATTTCTAAATTCTCAAGTTTTATTTTATTATTCTTACACATCATGGTGCTAATTTGATACGTATGACGAGTTGTTTAATTACTAATAAATTATTATGTATTAATACTTAGCATTGTTAACTGATAATATCATATTAAAGTAGGGTGATGTTATTCAGTCAAATTGAAAATTACAAAACTATTATTGTGGGTGCAATATTGGAGTGAGTCCGAGATTTTTTTTTGGAAGAAAAAATCTTCCTCGTATAGATGCGTCCGAACTTTGTTCTACTTGAATCTATCACATGAGTCCTAGTCTCCTAAATCACTCTTCTTTTTTTTTCCACGGATGGAGGCTCCCAGTTAGACCTGTTTATATCCGGGCTCGGGCCGGGCATTTTCAAAAAAAAAAGCCCGTTATGACGGACCCGGGCCGGGCCGAGCCCGGTTCGCGGGCCTGTATGGGGTGCCGTACCCGCCCAGCCGGGCGGGCCGGGCTGCCCGGCGGGTACCCGGTTTTTTTTTTTTTTTTTTTTTAATAAAAACTGCATGACTTCATCTGTAATTCAGCAGTATAAACCTGTATAATTTGCAGCGTGCCTGTAAATCTGTAATGTGCATACACCTCTTCAATAAAAACAAACTACATGAAACTCGAAAAGTATCATACAAACATAATCAAAAGATTCAACGAAAACACAATCAAAAGCTCAAGAATCAAAATAGAGCAATAATAGTATAATACCTTCCAAGTACGAAGTACCAAAGTGCCAAGTAACAACTAACAACATATCCAACAAAGGCAACAAGTAACAACATATCCAACAAGACAACAACCAAAAGTCTCAACAATCAAGATAACAAAATACCAAGTAACAACATAAAACAATAATTATCTCAAACAACATCTTCAATTCTTCATTCTCTATTTGAAATAATGCACGACTCCTCTTCGTCTTCACCCTCTTCAACCGGTACTCCAATTCGAAGGATTTTAGATGAACCTTGAAATGTTAAAAGCAAAGTCTTAAATAATGAACTTCAAATTGAAATATAACACTATTATAGTAGAAAATAAAATATAAAGAGATAAATTACCTTCAAGCAAGCCCTTCACACGTAACCAATCTTCATAACATGCAAGTGCTTCAACAGTATCCGCCGCAAGAGAGCTTCTAGCTGAAGTTATCATCTTCTTCCCTAAGCTAAAAGCCGATTCAAAAGGAACACTTGAAATAGGGACGGATAGAATATCCCGGGCCAAAGAAGAAAGGGCTGAAAAACTATCAACATTAGACTTCCAAAACTCAAGAATATCAAACTCCTTCCTAAAATCATAATTCTTTTCATCAAGATATTGCTTCAACTCTGGTTTATTACTAGTCTTCATTTTCTTGGACAAATGGTCAAACAAAATCTCATAAGGAGATGAAGCAAACCTCCTAACACTCACATCAGAATCAAGCATCACATTCGGTGCCTTAGCCTCGCTATTTTCAGCACTATTTGTGTTCACTCCACGGTCTTTGTAGTCCTCTAATAGTTCCAACAATGTTTCTTTAACCTTATCCATCATCTCTTTAGCCTTTTCAGCCCCAAACAGCTTTTCATAACAAAAACGAACCCCTTCTAGTTTCATACGAGGGTCCAAAACAGCAGCACAAGATAAAAGCAAATTGTAATCACCCCAATATTTTGCAAATTTCAATTGCATTTGAGCAACCATGTCAGACACAACACAATGAGGACCTTCCATAACAGATAGCAAATGCATATGAATACTCCACACTCTAAACATTGGCAGTAGGTGTCTTTGATGCAGAAAACTGATTTGTTACATCATAAAAAACATGCAGAAACTGATGAATCTCATCAACTTTGTCCCAATCCTCAAGTGTCAAACGGTGTGCTTTCAAATCAGAATCTTTGGTAACAAAACTATCAATTGGATCTCGAAAGTATAGAAAACGATCAAGCATGGTGAAAGTAGAATTCCACCTAATAGGCATGTCCAAACGCAGCTTCTTCGTAGGACTCAAACCAAAGTTAGTGCAAGCAATTTCATAAAACTTTTTCTTCTTCGGAATTGAATGCCTTAAATGAATAATAATCTTGCGGATTTTTAGAACTACTACATCTAACAGCTTCAAACTGGCTTGCACCACCAAGTTAATGATATGACAACAACACCGCATGTGAAAAAATTGTCCATTAAATAAGAAAGAGTGTTTCCTAATGAGATGATTCCTTAGAGATCCAATCATAGTATCATTATATGATGCATTATCAAGTGTGATGGTAAAAACTTTATCCGCAATTTTCCATTCACCCAAACACAACAAAACCTCTTCTGCAAGTGAAACATAATCATACGCTTTTGTAATTTCCAATCACGATCAATCCAATGACTTGTCAAGCACATAAACTTTTCAGAACTGTTCTCACTTCTCCAATTGTCGGTTGTAAAACTAATTCTACCAGGAGCATTTTGTAACTCAACACAAACCAGTTTTTTTGCTTCTGTATAACGAAAAATTGCATCTCTCTTAATTGTAAGTCTACCAACAAGTTGAAAATCAGGTGCAACAATTCTCATCAGATTTTTAAAACCAGGTTCCTCCACAATACAAAAAGAATGACCCCCTGATACGACAAACTGACACAAAGCATCACGGATTTCATCAAAACCAGGAAAATGACTTCTCAAGACACTTGATTCACATTAATAACATTACTACTAGAACTAGCACCAGCAATGCAATAACCTTTAACATCACGGACACGACGAGCTGAGCATGAAGAAATATGTCTTTTAAGATGCGATGTACCACTATTTGGATGACCATATAAAACTTTCTTACAGTGGTTGCAAGTAGCTGTAATTGAACCATTATCATTCACAGATCTGATCATGTCAGCCCACACATTTGAAGTAAGCTTTTTTCCACTTGTAGAGCATTGTGTGCTTACACCTCCGCTTGAAACCTCAACATCATCATTAGCTGTCGAGTCAGGATCAACCATCGTCTACAAATACAAAAGACACAAAATTAGTTTATAATTGGAAGTTGGAAACTAGAATGAATAATTACTTCAACCGATTGTAAGTCATGTGTAGGCTATGTCCACTTCTACATAATAAGTTCCCTATGTTTTTAATTTTTAGTCATCATCAAAAGACCATAACACTGCAGTCTGCAGTAGACACTAGACAATGATTCAATGAAGATCATTCTTTGTTCAAGAAATTAAACATGAAATCACATTGCAAATTTGCAATCCAGGATCATTTCTCAATCAAGTGATCATCTCTCAGTCAATCCAAGATCAAACAGAGCATTCATGAGTGAACAAGGAAGAGGCATTCAAGAAGCTTACGAAATCTAAGATCATCTCTCAATCAATCCAAGAGGCATTCAAGAAGGAACAAGGAAGAAGCAGTCAAACAAAACATTCATGAGTGATCATCTCTCAGTCAATCCAAGATCATCTCTCAGTCAATCCAAGATCAAATTTGCAATCCAGGAGCATTCATATTTCATGAGTAAATTTCGTATACAATAGAAGACAAAGGAAGAGGCATTCAAGAAGCTGACGAAATCTTACCGGATAATACAAACGAAGAGGGGCTCCGGTGGCGACGCAGACAATAGAAGACAAATCTTGGACAAGATCTACTGTATGTGTTCAGACATGAGAAGTAAGAACAATGATAGAAGACTAAGAAGTAAGAAAGGAGAAGAATGAAGATAGACGGAAAACTTACCAGAAGATGGAGGTAGAGGAGGCTACGGTGGCGGCGCTACAAGTCGAGGAAGAGGACGACTGGAAGGGGGAGTGAGGACGACGACAGAACGAGTCGAGGAAGAGGACGACTGGAAGGGGGCGAGTCGAGGACGACGACGGGAAGAGGGTGAGATTGAGAGGGCCAGAGGCTCGGCGCTGGGCAGTAGCGGCTAGAAGAGAAGAGGGGTTGCGAGACTTGCCTTGCCACTTTCCAGTTGCCTTCAATCACTTTAGAGTTTAGAGTTTACTACTTTACGAATATAAATTTTTTTTTTGCCGGGCCCCGGGTCGGCCCGACCGGGCCTCGTACCCTGTCCGTACCCGGCCCGCCGGGTTGTCTTGGTGTTCATACCCGTCCGTTTTTGCGGCCGGGCAGGTTGCCCGGATCTGAACAGGTCTAATCCCAGTCCACTCACAGTGTAAGTGCACTACCTCCATTTATCTAACCAAATAACAATTCAAATAAATTAGTCAAACAAAAAATTTTTATTTGTGTAAAATATGATTATTAAGAGTTTTAGGCAAAGGTGTGAACTGATACAACTAAAACGGTAAAGAGGCATAAATAATTGCATATTTTTAAGGATCAACTTTGAGAACAAAAAAATTATATCGTCAAATCTATAAAAATAATAGGGTTCAAGTCTTGGCCGGAAAGCCACCTAGTCGTAGTACAAAAAATTATAATAATGGTGATTGCCCAAGTGAAGACCGAAGACCTCCATTATTAGTGAGCATAGAGAAAGAGAATTGAATATTTAAAGGATTAAGAGTAATATAATGGAGAGCATATCAGCCGCTATCTCCCGGAAATCAATTTCCATGATACTGTAGATTTTGCTGATCTTCTCTCTTTTCACACTGTCCTTCTTCTTAATTAATAATTAAGACTTATAATGGACAGAAACCATTAATTTCGACGGACAAATCCTTTCAGATCACTGGCCCACGATGTGGGTCAGGGCCAAGATAAATGACATTTACAAGTTGTAAATGTTATTTATCTTCGTCCTAAAACAATGGGAAACCTAATTGAAGCTATAGTATACATACTCCGTTGTGATGGTGAAAAAAAGTGAAACCCTAGTACCCAAAAAATAAAACCCTAGTACCCAAAAAATGGACTCAGTTTCGTACCGAGTCAAAACCTCTTAAGACTCTTTGGTTTTCTCAATGGAGCAAAAGATGTTGATTTCGAGGGTGGAAATTAGGGATGACAATGAGTTGGGTGATGAGTAGATGTACTACATCCGTTATCCAAAATTTGCACCCGACCTAACATCCGATTTGTAGATTTTGTCACCTTACCCGTATCCGCCGGTGAACGGGTAGATCGAGTTTTTTTGGGATGAAATTTAACATGTTCTCTTAAGTTAGAATTCAAATTATAAACAAAGTGAAATTGTGCAAACTAAACTTAAATATACGATTTAATCGGGTTTAAGCCTTACCAACTACATGGTTGAAACAAATATATGAATCCAAAATTTCTTACATACCTCCAAAACATAGACTGAATCAAAAAAAAAAATTTAAAAAAAACAAGTAGCATTACACCAAATTGTGTTCAACTCTCATCATAATCTCAAAGTTGACACACTCTATATGATTCAACTTCTTTAGTAAAAATATTTTAATTTGTACATTACAAAAATAAATTTACCCTTAAAAATAGAATTAACCAAAAATTTTAAAAAATCAAAATCGTTAAAACAAGTATCATTACACCAAATTGTGTTCAACTCTCACCATAATCTCAAAGTTGATATACACTCTATATGACTCGACTTGTTAAGTAAATATATTTTAATTTGTACGTTACAAAATTTACCCTTAAAACTAATATAACATGGAAATTAGTAGTGTCGTCAAGGTTAGAAAGGCAAATAAAATAACAAAAGGTTATGAACTCTAGGGTTCATGAAATTTTAATGTAAACATATATTATTTAAGTATTAAAATTATTTATGATAAAAAAATATTTTAGCCATTAAAGCTTATATATATATATATATATATATATATAGAATGAGTGATGAGTTTGGTTGATGGGTATGGGTGATGGGTACGGGTAGTGGGTCGAATGATGGGTCCTAGGATGCTCACCCGTATCTGACCCGTCTCATCACCCGTTGGACCCGTCATCCGAGTTTCACCCGCATATTAACGAGTTCTCACCCGTTTTTCCGAGGCGAATTTTCGTACATCCATCGAATGCAGATGATATTGCCCTAGTGAAAACTAGGTAGGTCACAATAACGTATCCTAAAGTAGTCGATGGAACTTCCACCGTTACGATGGTAAATGAAGTTGTCTAGAATTTATAAGCACCATGGAAGAGTTTGGTCGTTGTTAAATCAAAAGGACTTATCATTTTCTATTTTACATTCGTGAAAAACGTTGAAACACATATGGAAACCGAGTGACGAGTGGAGAATCATTTCAGTTGAACTTGAAAATCATATGTGGGGTGCCTTGTCCGGAGGGTCATGGACTATGTTCGGACACTACATGATGGTTCAATATGGTATCTATGTTTAGAATGACCGACTATAAAAAAAAATAAAACCAATTCTATCAATAGCCCCAAATAATGGCGCCAATAACGAGATCAATTGTAGTATTAAGTGTCAAATTCACGGGAACTGCATTTGAATTAGAAGTAACGATAAACAATTTTGATAAGCTATCTATAAGAAGGAAAGAATGAGTAAATGAAGAAAATACCGGTTTGCAAATATGGTTTATGGACTTGTCAAAATGAAAATCAACAAGCTAATAATCTCAAGAAAGTATACAAAAGCAAGCAATCTAGGGAATAAGTATCACCATATAATTAAATTAATAAATAATCAAGTATATGAAAATAATGAACATCAATGAACGGATATTTAGGGAATTGTCAAAGATAGCCTTTACCACATCTCAACGTATAAAGAGAGTGATCAACCCAACCCAAAGACTCTCACGCAGTTTTTGAGGGTAAAAGCCCACACCATTAAGAATATAGAAAACGGATAGAAGACCCAAAAGACCATGCTCTCGAAGAGAAGTGAAAAAGGTAACAAAAACCGGTTAAACTGTGACGATTAGGAATTCTCGAGGTAAAGATTAACGTCTTTCCTAAAACAAAGTTAAATCCTACAAGGTCCAATAGAATCAACATGCTCTTGTAAAAAATTGATCTATTTCTATTCACAAGTCTTGTAATAGGATGTTTTCATGCTATGTTTTTAGATGTGTTTTAGTGTGTTTTCCTTTATTTTTGCATTGTTTGGGCATTCATATCTTAGCTAGAGCTCAAAATGTCAAAATAATGTCTACTCCCCTTGTTTTGTGTCTTTGTAGGTATTTTGGATAAAAATGGAGGTTAAATGAAGATGTCCAAGTCATCCAAGCTATACAAGCTTCATACACCAACTCAACATCCATCTCATGAGCAAAGGAAGGAGGAAAAAAAAAATCAAGGATCCAAGCATAAAGTCAATGAAGCTAAGGAAGATACTCGAGTTGCCAACAACTCAGACCCAAAAGACACTCCACTTGAGAGAAGATGACACAAAGTATAGAAAAGTTCAACGTCCTCCGTGTTAACCTCGAGTGACATCCCACTGAACCAGCGTTGATAGAATTACCTCGAGCGAAGTTGACAAGCACTAAGTCGGTTGACAAACTTGAAATAAACTGGAGAAAAATCGAGCCAAGTGTATTCTTACCTCTAAGTTTCTCTCCTCAGTTTCTAAATTAGCTCTTTTTTGGAGAATCTTCATAACAAACTTTGCAAGTTAATCCACTTGATCCTTAGAGAGAAACTGAAGTAGAGTAAAATAATGCCTCAAAACCATATATTACCGCAAGTGTCCGACCGTGTCAATGTAAGTATATGAGTATGACATCAATGTCGAATCCCAAGAGACTTTTTGTATCTCGACTATTGTCTGAAGTTCAACTAAAAAAGCATTAGTGTGTAAAATGAAATGAAAAAGGTTGATCAAGTGATCCAATTCTTTGGTTTAGGGTAATAAGTTCAAGTAACAAGATCAAGTATCAATATGAAGAAGCACTAGGATTGGGGCTACTCCACCAAACCATAGCTAGAAGCATACTCAACTATGTTGTATTTAATCATTGGGGAGAGTTTAAGTCACAAATATTAATGTAGCATAATATAAGGTATGTTTTGTCAGTGCATTTGGCTTGTGACAACTTGTGAGTATCACATGGTGTTTGCTATATACCTACTAGTTGATAAAGCTTTTCAACAACTTATGATTACTAATGACAATGTGATGTGTCACCGGTATGAGTAATAAAATGAACACTTTAGGGAAACCACATATTACCGCAAGTATACGACCTTGGCAATGTGAGTATATCTTGTAGCACATCAACGTCGAATCCCAAGAGACCATGTATATCTCAACTTTTCTCTAAAATTACTCTAATCAAATGTAGAATGTGTAAAATGAAAGGGAAAATGGGTGGATCTAGTGATCACAATGCTTTGGGTTTTAGTCAACTAAGACCGAATATCTGGACAACATAGACTAAGTGAATCGGTCAACGTCGATCGAGTAAGTAACAAAGGCAATCAACATGAATCGAGTGAAAATAGAGGAACTTTACTAGTTTCAAATAAGTATCAAAGATGTAAAACAACTAGGAATTTGGGGATAATTCCACCAAACCCTCACTAGTTATATCTGATAGATGTTGTGCTTATGCATGGACTTGAGAACTTAATGAACAAATATCAAGTGAACGATACTAAACAAATGCAACATGAGAAGACATGTGATTATCTAAGCATTAGTCATCAACCAACAATTGTCACATGGTGTTTGCTACTCACGTATTGATTGACAACTTTTCGTCACTTTAAGCTCTAAATCAAACTACGTAGGCATCACATGGTGTTTTCTATTTGCGTACATAATTCAACCTAGTTTACTACTCTGTCTCATCTATAATTGATGATACATATGAGATGACTTGAGAACTTTAGTATGGATAATCACAAACACAAATATTCAAGTCATCCATTAGGCCCTAACAATTTTTTTTTTTGCCATCATATGCTCTAAACAATCATCACCATTAGTAGAATTACTACTCTGTCTCATCTATAATTGATGATACATATGAGATGTAAAAACATGCTTTAAAATAAATAATGTGCATATAAGAGGAACAACCTAGATCATGGATCTAACATCTGATCGACATCCAAAATAGATTCAAACATCATGAAACATGTCAAACGGACTAAGTCTCTCCTATATGGTACTAAACATGCAGTGATATTCATTAATCCCGTAAGCACAACATGAATCTATATTGATCTAGCTTGGATTTAGAGTTTTCATCCCAAATCTTAGTTTAATACAACTCATGATCGTAAAATCAAACATGGAATTTCCAGAAACAAATGTCATAATCATAAAGTTGAGAAGAAAATAAGAACGTGGAAAAAGAATGAAATGAATTGGATTTATCAATCCAAGGTTATGATCAAAACAAATTTGGATAAATATCTAGCAAGAATTTTGGATGAATTTCCTCAAGAACACTTCAACTTTATAAATGAGCCGTCTTCCATCTAAAGCTCAAATTGTTTTTTTTTTTGTGATATCGTATCAAAGATATCTATTACATGGAAGCAAGGCCTCCTTATATAGGCTTCAAAAACATGGTCCCCTCAAAGTGTGTAAAATATATCTATTACATGTGAATATATGATATAGCTTAGCAAGATCATCTCCCAAGAGACCATGTTATCTCTACTTTGCTCTAGGACATCTCAAATTAAATGCAAAATGTGTAACAGAAAGATAAAACAAGGATCAAGCTATCACACAAAAACATGATTTTGGGTAACTTGGATAGAGTGACAAATACACTTGGATCGAGTGATTTGTCAACTACGATCGAGTGGTGACCAGAGGAAAGTACAAGAAGATCGAGTGACAAACAACTAAAGTCACAAACAAGTATCAAGATATGGAAACTATTAGGGGTTGGAGATAATTCCTCCAAACCATTGCTAAGCCAATTGAAATGAGATATTGTGCCAAGTACGAATATGAGAATGTAGATGTTCAAGTAACAAGTATGTTACTAAACAAATGTAGACATGATTGGCATGTGAGAATCAAAGCATGAGTCATCTAATCAACAAGTGTCACATGGTGTTTGTTGTGTCACCCCGGTTCAACTAGTCAAAACACATGTATAACAAGTGTACTTTCTAGATAAAGACCATATAACCCCCAAGAGAAGGGTCGCGTCACCGTAAATATATAGTATCCCTGTCCAAGTGGTCTCCCTGAGGACTATGTTATCCTCCCCTTACTCTAAGAAGCTTTACAAGTATTCAAGCATTGTAAAATAAACCAAACAGATGTGACCAAGTGAGTTTCTTGTAGCTTTTAACTCGGATCGATTCAAAAACAAAGGAATGTAAAAGATGAAATCAAGTATGAGAAAAGGACTAGAGGTTGGGATTAATTCTCTTAATCCTCACTAATGTAATATTTATGCACATTATAATGCCATAGAGTGAGAATTATTTGCTCAAGTACGCAAATAAATGATGACTAAAATGGTTGTATGCATGAATAAATGAATGCAAGGCTAAGCATGAAAGTCAAGTCAGCATAGTACCTCACATGGTGTTTTGCTATTGGTAAAATGTCAGTCAATTATGGTCTCAAACTAGTAATCGATACAAAGTAATTGAGCTTCACATGGTGTTTGCTATTGGCTTTCAAAAATCATAAGGATCTAGAGTGGACTTACACTTTATAAATTAGGAATCAAATATTCCTCACATGGTTTTTTTCTATTGGAATAATTGAAGAACTAATCCTAGCAATAGAGGCGTCTACAAAATGCATCACTAGAATCTGAATTACTTATGAGTTTCATTCATACTATCCGGCCTATTAAAAACACATATGATCATGTTTAAGAACTAAACAAAGGGCATAAAGGGATATTATTAGCTAGGCTTAGCATACGACTTCATATTAGCATAAGCATGGATCCTAGTATTCTAATCGGTTTTTAACCTCCTATATGCTTACTATCATGCTTTGATACTCTCATAAATTCTTGGTATTATAACGATACAAATAACAAATAGCTTTGGATTGGGATTTGCACCCCAATCCCTAGTATAAAACTACTCCCCCATGTTGAGTGAAGAAAACACATCAATCGAACAAACAATCATAGTATCCATAGAATCGAGAGTAAGATATGATCAAATAACTAAGAGAGAATTGAATTACCAAAAAATTAAGGAAAGTAGCAATGGATCCAACTTGTATTGACATAACTCAACCACAACTCGGCACAAACTCTTACAAATCGGGCAAAACTCGGACAAACTCGACCAACTCGGCCCTAAGCTAAGAAAACTTGGCTCCGGAAATGAGAGAAAATAAGAGAGATTTGTGGAGTAGTGAATTGGTATTTGATCCTATGAAGCTAACCCTCTTTAAATAGGTTGGGAAAGATCACTTTCTCATAGACCGACTGA
This sequence comes from Fagopyrum tataricum, assembly GCA_002319775.1. Lineage (NCBI taxonomy): Eukaryota > Viridiplantae > Streptophyta > Magnoliopsida > Caryophyllales > Polygonaceae > Fagopyrum > Fagopyrum tataricum. Next base: position 45,432,317 of record CM008283.1, read on the forward strand.
CTCGATATAGAGAGAAGATCAAAATAAATTATCCTCTCATCAATGTTAAAAGTGATCTTTCCATTCTTACAATCTATCATAGCTCTTGCAGTTGCTAAGAAAGGTCTCCCTAGGACAATTGGTGATCTTCCTGTAAGAGCCTTAGTCTTTTGGGAGCCATTTTTGGCCTTAGCCGCCCCCGCAGCTTTAGGGAGCCACCCCTGCGGCTCGTGCTGTTTTACACCCTTGCGGCTCAGGGAACCGCCCCTGCGGTTTTTTGCGGCTGCAGCCGACTTTGTTGACTCTTGACCCGTGCTTTACTCTCTTCTCTTCTTAGCCTTTTCCTTTGCTTCCCGAGCAAGGGTTACTTCATTCCAGCCTTCTTCACGTTCTTCTTCTTGCCTCCTTCTCCTTCTTGATCTTGTGCTTGAATTTCCCTTGCTTTGAAAGAGGTTTTGTGTGGCCTTGTTAAGGTTGATGCTAGTGGATGTTGTGCTGAGCTTGAGAGCCAGCTGAGGTACTGTCTTGGATCATTCCCTTGCCTAGACCAGCAGTATAGGTAAGCTCCTTGCTTCTCCTTCCTTTCTTCTTCTTTGATTCCATTCTTCCTCCCTAGCTTAGGAATAGATGTGTGTGAATGTATGTTGATGTTGGATTGTGTATGTTTATGCATATGTATGATTAATGGTTGATGAAGACGTGATTCCATCACGTGAAGAGCCGAAGAGGAATCGCGGGATCACATTCTGCACCTTCGTTGCCCCCGCGTTCCAGTACCACCGCCCTTGTGGGAGCCTTGTCACCGCACCCGCGCCCGGAAGCTGCCGCCCCAGCGGCCACGGTCCCAGCGCCTACGCCAGCGCCTGCACTTGCCTGCGGCCCTGTCACCGCGCCTCCGGCCAAGCCTTCTCGCGTCTGCGGTTTGCCTTGTTCCGCCCCTGCGTCATTCCGTTCCGCAGGTGCGTCTTGTACATGATCTACCTAGAGTAGTATGATCCTTTCCTTTCCTAGTATGAGCGGGTTAGTAGCATGATAGGTATGTGAATGAGGATAGAATGATGATGAGTATGATATAGTTGTATGCCGGTTATGGCTTTGAGGTTTAGTAGTTTATCGAGGTTTATAAGTTGGATATGATCCTTATGGATCCCTTGGGTCTAGGTGTGACCTTTGATGGATATGAGTTTGATATCTCGTTATGCCTTGTTCTTAGGCAGTGTTGTTCTCCAGAGTTGGAGCTGATCGGGTTTGAGACTACTTTTGAGGTTGAGGTAAGTCCATAAGACTTACTTAGCTATCATCCTTATATTGGATGTATGCATGAGTGGTGTGTTATATATGCTTGATAGCATGCGTAGTGATGATTACCGACCTATGGTTTAGTGACTGCTCATTGTAGGGCCGTGACAACTTATCCTTTCATCCCCCTGGGAGTATGGAGGTTCTCTGTGGGCAGGCCATACTTGGATTGTGGGGCGGGCTTTCTCCACTCCCATAGGGTATACGGGGACGGTGACCGTATCACCACTCAAGCTGGCACCATTCCCCAGAGGCGAGGATTATATATTCCTCGTGTCACATATGTTCATATACATTTATTTTTACGATTTGAGTGTTGGACTATATAAAGATAATTAACCGGGTAAATGTGTGACAGCATGAATATATGTTTATGTTATTCCTGAAGTGTGTTTGTGCTCTTGAATGTCTATACATATGTGTATGGTTAGCTAACGGTTTTATACCGTGTTGTAGATCATTTGCAGGTTAGGAGAGCTGCAGAGTGATTCAGAGTGGGTGATCCGCTGAGGGCTCCGTACACTGGGTTTTATGCGTGGTTATGGGATATTTCATATGTATAGTTTATTCTGTATTACCTTTTGATATATATATAAATATATATGTATATATGTATATATATACATATATACATATATATTTATATATATATATATAAATATATATATATATATTTATATATATATATATATATATATATATATATATATATATATATATATATATCAATCAGTTTTATGTTTTGGATTTAATCTATTTGTGTCTTGTTGTAAGATTCGGTGAACTTGTTGTCAGGCTAGGGTCAGGATCCATTGTGAGATCCTAGCCCAGTAGCACCTTGAGTATTACGGATTTGGGGTGTTACACTTCCATCTACGGGCATATCCAAGATAATGAAGTCCGCCGGTATGATGAAATTCAAGACCTTGAGAGGAATATCTCTAATAATCCCTAAAGGAGTTACTTTAGATCCATCCCCCAAGTATACCACCATTTTGACAGGCTTTGGCTCTCCAAGCATTAGCTCCTTTCATGTGGATAAGGAAATCACATTCACGCTAGCTCCAACATCACATGATCCCCATATTTTTTATCACCAATATCAACGGGTATTCTAAAGGCGCCGGGATCATCTAGCTTATCCGCCTTCCATTGGAAAGAGAGGTAACTCGAATCTTCTTGATTCAATTCTACCTTTCAATGATGCTTAAGATAGTTTGCGTAATATGGTATACCTTTCAATGCTTTGATGATGGGAGTATTGGGCTATAACTTGTTTATCCTCTTTATGAATTTCCCGCATCTTTCGTCAAGAGCATTTCTTGGTTTGCTTGAACATGGTATCCTTGGGAAATTTCCTTCGAGTCGAGTCTCCTCTTATTTTTCGGCCTTGATAGCAAACATTTATTTTCAACTTCTCGTACTTCCCTCATTCAAGACAACTCTTGTTGAATACCATCCTGTGTTCGAGTAATTGAGTCGAACTTATCATTCACTTTCTCAAGCATGCAAAGCATTTCCTTCAACATTTCGTCTTCATCATTATTGTATAATTCTTCATAACTCCATTCTTTCATGTAACAACGTGGATCCTTATCAAAATCATTGAGTGTTCCTTGATCCCACCATTCCTCTATTTCACTTGGGTATAGGTACTCATGTCTCATTGACTCCATTTACTAAGGAAGTTTCTTCTCATATCTCATTGAATCCATGTAGTAGGGAATTTTCTTATCCATAGAATAAGATCTCTATAATCACAAACACACACAATAGTTCAATCAAAAGTAACAAAATAACACTAGCACTCTTATAAGCCACTTCACATAACTAAGGTTCAGCTTCAATATAGTCCCCTGTAACTGCGCCAAAAACTTGTTGTGTTAGTCCGGTTCAGATAGTCAATACACATGTATAACCAGTGTACTTTTTAGATGAAGACCATGTAAACCCCAAGACAAGGGTCATTCACTACAAATATGTAGAAAAAAAAGGAATATTCTGGTGAAATATTATCTTCTAAGTATTTTCATTGGGCCTCCCTTAGGCAATTCCTATTGGTTCCCCTTTAGGCAATTTCTATTAGGCCTGGGCCTCCCATGTATGTATTTCTATTAGCCCGTACTTAGGCAACACCCTCTATATATAAGGATGTGTTGACCTTCATTGTAAAGCATTTCTAAGTTGAATCCAAGTAAAGTCAAGAGAAATCCTCCTACTTGGTTTAGGCATCACTCTTCTTCCACATCCTGAAATATCTATCTTGTATCTAGTATTTGATCCAAGAACTCATACTCGAGGATCATTTTGAAGGATCAACTATTCCGCTCCATCTCGTGTATGACCCGATCTATCTCGGGTCATCCATGAGGTGGAGCGGGATAGTTGATCCTTCAAAAGGATCTTCGAGTATGAGTTCTTGGATCAAAGACTATATCTAAAATAGATATTTAAGGAGGTGGAAGAAGAGTAATGCCTAAAACAAGTAGGAGGATTTCCCTTGGTTTTACTTGTATCCAACTTAGACATGCTTTACAATAAAGGCCAACACATCCTTATATAGAGGGTGTTGCCTAAGTACGGACTAATTGAAATGCATAAACGGGAGGCTCAAGCCCAATAGGAATTGCCTAAAGGGAACCAATAGGAATTGCCTAAGGGAGGTCCAATGAAAATACTTAGAAGGGAATATTCCACAAGAATATATCTTCTTTTATTACATAATTAATAAAGGAAAATAACTAAGGAAATGACTCAAAATGGCAAGATTCATGACATGGCTAGGCATGCCTTTTGCGGGGTCCTCTTAGCCGGATAGACGGATGACCTCGCCATCCGAGGGCATATCATCCTTCCCTTACTCTAAGAAGCTTTACCAGAAAAGTTGCAAGTGTTGTAAAATAAACCAAAAAAGATGCAATCAAGTAGTTGACTTAAGACACTTCAAGAGTGAGTTGGTTAAGTGACCTTAGTTAAGTCCCCTGAGTAACTTCAATCGAGTTACCCTGACAACTTCGACCGATTGAGTTTCTTGTAGATTTTAACTTAGATCGTGTCAAAAATAGAGGAATATAAAAGATGAAATCAAGTATTAGAAATGACTAGGGGTTGGGACTAATTCTACCAATCCTTGCTATTGCATTATTTATACACATTATAATGCAATAGAGTGAGAACTATTTGATCAAGTGCTCAAATATATGATGACTAAACGGTTGGTATGAATGGATAGATGAATGCAAGTCTAAGCATGCTAGTCAAGCCAACATAGTACCTCGCATGGTGTTTTGCTATTGGTAAAATGTCAGCCAATTATGGTCTCAAACTAGTAATCAATACAAAGTAATTGAGCCTCACATGGTGTTTGCAATTGGCTTTCATAGATCATAAGGATCTAGAGTGGACTTACACTTCATATATTAACAATCAAATATTCCTCACATGGTGTTTGCTATTGGAATAATTGAAGAACTAATCCTAGCAATATAGGTGTCTACAAAATGCATCACTAGAATATGATATTACTTATGAGTCTCATTCATACTAACGGCCAATTAACAACACATAAGATCATGCTTAAGAACTAAACAAAGTGCATAAAGGAACAATCTAAGCTAGGCTTAGCATCCAACTTTCATATTAGCTTAAACATGGATCTTAGTGTGCTAATCGGTTTTTAACCTCCTATATGCTTTACTATCATTCGTTGATACTCACATAAATTATTGGCATTATAACGATACAACTACTACATAACTTTGGATTGAGATTTTCACCCCAGTCCCTAGTATAGAACTACTCACTCATGTTGAGTGAAGAAAACACAACAATCGAACAAACAATCATGGAATCCATAGAATCAAGAGAAAGAGATGATCAAATAACTAAGAGAGAATTGAACTACCAAACAATTAAGGAACTTAGCAATAGATCCAGCTTGTATTGACACAATTCAGCCACAACTCGGCACAAACTCTTACAACTTGGACGGAACTCGGACAAACTCGGCCAACTCGGCCTAAACTAAGGAGGCTCGACTCCAAAAATAAGAGAAACAAAGAGAGATTTGTGGAGTAGTATATAGGTATTTGATTCTATGCAGCTAAACCTCTTTAAATAGGCTGAGAAGTGGACGAAATTGGAACGGGTCACCTCCAATAATTGGCAAGGATTGCCAACATCAACACCAAGATGTCAGAGCCTTAGTCTTTGGAGCCATTTTGGCCTTAGCCACCCCCGGGGGTTTAGGGAGCCACCCCTGCGGCTCGTGTAGCTTTCCGCTCCTGCGGCTCAGGGAACCGCCCCTGCGATTTCTTGCGGCTGCAACCGGCTTTGTTGACCGGTTGACTCGTGCTTTACCTTCTCTTCTTACCTTGGGAGCAAGGGTTTCTTCTTCGGTCTTCATTCACATTCCAGCTTCTCACGTCCTTCTTGCTTCTCTGATCCCTTCCTCCTTCTTGATCTTGCTTGAGTTTTTCTTTGAGTTTGAAAGAGATTGTTGTGTGGATGATGATGTTGATGATGTGTGATGTGTTGCTGAGCTTGGGAGCCAGCTGAGGTAGTGGTTGTGGATCATTTCCTTGCCTAGACCAGCAGTAGAGGTAAGCTCCTTGCTTCTTCTTCCTTTCTTTCTTCCTTGTTTCCTCTTCCTTAGCTTAGGATTAGATGTATGGAAGGTATATTGATGTTAGAATGTGTATGTATATGTATGTGCTTGGCCATGGATTGATGAAGGCGTGATTTGATCACGTGTAGAGTGGAAGAGAACTCGGGAGGCTACATTCTGCACTGTCGCCGCCCCGCGTCTGGAAGCCACCGCCCCTACGGGAACCTTGTCACCGCACCCGCGCCCGGAAGCTGCCGCCCCCGCGGCGCCCCCGCGGCGACGGTCCCAGCGCCTGCGTCGTGCCTACGCTTGCCTGCGACCACTGTCACCGCGCCTGCGGCCGAGTGTCACCGCGCCTGCGGTTTGCCTTACTTTCTTCCTACGTCCCTCTTGTCATGCAGGTGCGTCTTGTCCTTGATCTACTAGAGTAGTATGGATCATTTCCTTTCCTAGTATGAGAGTTAGTAGCATGCTAGGTATGTGTATGAGGATAGAAAAATGATGATTATGATATAGTTATATGCCGGTTACGGCTTTGAGGTTTATAAGTTGGATACGATCCTTATGGATCCCTTAGGTCTAGGTGTGACCCCTTTGATGGATAGGAGTTTGATTTCTTGTTATGCCTTGTTATTAGGCAATGTTGTTATCCAGAGTTGGAGCTGATCGGGTTGAGTAGGGATGGAAATGGATCGGGTGGTGGGTGGATGACCATGTTCGCCACCCGACCCACGAACATATTTCATCCACCCCACCCGATCCGCCACCCGCCAAATCTCTCACCCGCATCCGATCCACCCGCATCCAACGGATGAATCGGGTGGATCGGATGAGATTTCGGGTGTGCTACGCATGTCCTGTAATTATGTAAATCGGTATTAACACGGAATCGAATGAAAAAAATGAATAAAAAAAATTCAATCCGACAACGTCTTATCCATAATAAATAAAACACGATAAATCTGAAGTCAACACAAATCATACAAAGAGAAATATTACAACAAGGGTTACAAGTTAACATTCATAAAAAAAGAGAAATTTGAGGGTCTTTGGTTCTGAAAAAATAACGCACAACATATTTGAAAATTTGAGCGATGCCTGCAACACAACAACAAAAATTAAGCACGTAAAAATAAGATATAAAATGAACATATTACTATTTGAGTAGGGATGGTAATGTACAATAACAAGTAAAAATTACTCTAAAACGTCAAACAATAGCAAAAAAAAGTAGTTTTATTTATCTTATTAAATAAAATAAGAGTAAACTCTATACGAGCAGTGATTTGTTTAAGTATAATGGTGAATGATAATTCAACAATAAACCAAAACAAGCATGTAATCATTATATTTCCAGTCAATGAGAAAATATACCCGTTAAATATAGGTTAGAGGCTAATTAAAGGGATATTATGATTTGTACACGTAAATAAAATAGGGTGTTGGAATAATGTTGAGTAGTAATTTCAGACATCCAATACATTAGTCAATCAATTACAGAAAAATCAGAAGCACGTAATCTCACTATATTCCAATCTATGAACCATACTTGTTTGTATCATTGATTGTAAATGAGATTGCAAAATATTACTGCTTGTATCATTGATTGTAAATGACATTGCAAAATATCCTAGGCATCAATCTTGAACATATTCTTATCTACAAACCCATGTTGCTATTCAATAACTCTACAAACTCATGTTGCTATTCAATAGCTCTAGAAGCATGTAATCAATAATCACTATATATATTCCAGGAAAGAAATTTAGTAAACAAACAAGCCTTTGGCCATAAAATCGAATATCATAGATTTAGAGACTTACAATGTGGGAACGAGAAGACATATCGGAAACGAAGACGAGACCAGAGGGCGAAGACAGACCGGCCGGAAACGAAGACGAGACCAGAGGTTGAAGACAAGAGCGACGGACTGCCGGAGTAGCGGCTGAGGCCTGTGACTACTGTATCTGGATGGAGACCGAGGGTGGCGACTGGCGAGACCGAGGGTGGCGACTGGAGAGACCGAGGGTGGCGACTGGCGAGGCCGAGGGTGGATGAAGACTGCTAGATCTGGATGGAGACCGGCACTCCGAGAGTGGCGAGGTAGAGGGTGGATAGCGAGTTGACGACTGTTGGATCTAGGAGCAGCGACGAAGGGTGGCGAGGCGCGGCAATGACTGAGTCGGCGAGTGGACGAGGTCGGCGGCTCTCTCTTCTCTCTCGACACTCTCTGAATCTCTCTTTTCTCACAGTTCTCTCGTGTAGTCGTGGTAGTCTCGACGGCTCTTCCAACTTCCAAATCGAAATAGGTTAAAGATCGGGGAAAAAAAATAGGGTTTTCAAATTTTATTATATATTTATCTAATTAAATATAAAATTTTATTAAAATAACTATAGCGGGTGGAAACGGGTTAAACGGGTCGGATGTGTGGATGGATGATGGATCGGGTGACGGGTGGATGAAACGTCCACCCGAATCCTACCCGATCCATCACCCGTTTCACCGCCACCCGCTTTATAACGGGTTTTTGCCCTTTTACGGTGGATCGGGTTATCGGATGTCCGTCGGGTTCGGATGAAATTTCCATCCCTAGGGTTGAGACTACTTCTGAGGTTGAGGTAAGTCCACAAGACTTACTCAGCATCCTTATATTGGATGTATGCATGAGTGGTGTGTGTTATATGCTTGATAGCATGCGATGTTGTTATTACCAACCTATCGTTTAGTGACTGCCCATTGTAGGGCTGTGACAACTTGCCCTTTCATCCCTCTGGGAGTCTGGAAAGTTCTTTGCGGATCGTCCAGATCTGGTGCACGGGACGTGCACTGTCTCCACTCCCAGAGGGTACACGGGGAAGTGATCCCAGATTACCACTCCAGCTGGCATTATCACCGAGAGGCGAGGGTTATATTCCTCGTGTCACATATGTTCATATATATATACGATTTGAGTGTTGGACGCTATAAAAGATAATAAACCGGGTAAATGTGTGATAGCATGATGAGGTGTTTATTATTCCACGATGTGTGATTGTGCTTATGCATCTTCTATATATATGTGTATGGTTAGCTAACGGTTTTATACCGTGTTGTAGATCCTTTGCAGGTTAGGAGAGATGCAGAGTGATCCAGAGTGGGTGATCCGTTGAGGTCTCCGTACACTAGGTCGTTATCGTGGGATATGGGGTCTTTTGTCATGTACAGTTATATGTTTACTTTTGTACTCAGCGGTTCTTCTGTGAACCTTTTGATTTATATATATATATATATATACAGTTTGATGTTTTGTTTTAATCTATATGTGCCTTGTTGTAAGATCCAGTGAACTTGTTGTCAGGCTAGGGTCAGGATCCATTGTGAGATCCTAGCCCAGTAGCGCCTCGAGTCCTACGGATTCGGGGTGTTACAAAGTTGGTATCAGAGCCTTAGGTTGACAACAATGGCACTTGCAATCTGCGATAAAGGTCGAATAGATAAATAAACAAAACCCGAAAGGGGTCTGACTTTTCAAAAGGTTTTGGTTTTGAAATGAGTACAAATGTTTTGGGATAGCGTGTACGATAAGCCATCACCCCTCTGAAGATCTCGACAGTATAGATATATATATAGATATTCTGTTGTGATTAACTTTATATATCTATACATATGGCATATATATATAGCCTTATAGGTTGGGTGTATTTGTCCTGCAGATGGCTTAGACTAGAGTTGTATCTGCAGATGGACGAGGTAGGGGTAGATCCCCTCTTCCTCCAGTAGACGTAGGACAAAGTCAGATTCCCGTTGTTGATCCACCGGCAGTGGAGGAGGTTCATGAGGTTATTGCTGAAAGTGTCATTCCTGAGACTGGGAACGGTATAACTGGGAGACATACACCACAGCGAGTCCAGTTAGATGACTCGAGATATGTCTATATGATGGGACCAGATTTCCGCGCACACCCCGGATCTGCTAGTACAGGGGGGATCATTTGAAGGATTCCATAGAGTTACTCAGGTGCCAGTTGTACCGGCACGTGCTGCTGAGATGACTCAAGTTTTAGAGGAGCATAGAAGGCCTGGAAAGAGACAACGGACTGGGCAAACCAGTTGTGCTGGTGGAGTTATTAGTTCTGAACTAAACCAGAGACGCCCAAGTCACCCCGCATCTGCACAGGTTGCAGTTACGGATCGACAATGTTATAACTGTGGTGAGCATGGACATATACGACTAGTGTGCACAAGACAGACAGTGATTTGCTTCACTTGTGGTGGACGAGGGCACAGAGTTGTCTTCTGTAGACGGGGCAGAGCTTCATCTCAGCAGGGTACTGGTGGAGTTGCTGGTTCAGGGCGAGGCCAGAGTCGTCAGAGTTATCCCTCATCTGCACCAGTTACAGATAAGGTACGACAGTGCTTCAACTGTGGTGGTTATGGACACATACGACCAGAGTGTACGAGGCAGACAGTGCTTTGCTACACTTGTGGCCGACCGGGTCATAGAGTTGTCTTCTACAGACATGGTGGAGTTTAATCTCAGCAAGGTTCTACTCCTGCCAGTGTAGCAGGGGGTGGACAGAGGCCACCTCAGCAGCAGCAGGTACAAGGACAGCAGAGAGTCCCAGATCGTCCGACGACTCAGGGATCTGCTCCTGGGCCGAGTAGAGGCAGAGGTCGTGGTGGGAGTACCACGGATACCAGAGGAGCTCAGGGTAGAGTTTTTGAGCTGAGGAGTGCAGAGGAGCCAGCTGCACCGACTGCTACAGGTACCATTCTGATTCATGGTTTACCTGTTAGAGTCGTATTTGATACGGGTGCTACGCACTCTTTCATTTCCGATGCATGTGTTGAGCGTCTGAGTCTAGACACGACTGAGGGGATACCCTTTAGTATAGGGTTACCTGATGGTAGTAGGGTCAGAGGTACCCGTGAGATCCGTGACTGTTCCATTTCTGTAGGGAACCGTGTATTGCTTGTTGACTTCTTTGTTATGCCGTTAGTGCATGAGGAAGTCATTTTGGGTATGGATTGGATGGATAGACACCAGGCAGTGTTAGATGTAGGTAGGAGGATTGTAACCCTCTCTACCGAGTTAGGACAGATAGAGGTTTTCCGAGGTTGGGATCTGGGAAAATCAGGTATGGTTATCAGTGCGATACGGGCAGCGAGACTGATTGCACAGGGTTGTGAGGCCTTCTAGTGTTATGCCATGAAGGAGGGGGAGCGTCCAACGTTAGAGGATATCCTAGTGGCCTATGAGTTTACATATGTTTTTGCTGAGCCATCCAGTTTGCCGCCTCAGAGGAGTGTGGTTTTTGGAATTGATTTAGAGCCTGGTACGAGACTGATCTCGAAGGCCCCATATCGGATGGCGCCTGTCGAGATTGTGGAGTTGTAAAAGCAACTTGAGGAGTTGGCTGAGAAGGGTTTTATCTTCCCTAGCGTATCCCCATGGGGAGCACCTGTCCTCTTCGTACGGAAGAAGGACGGATCGTTGAGACTGTGTATTGATTACAAAGAGATGAACAAGGTGACCATCAAGAACAAGTATTCATTGCCTCGTATTGATGACTTGTTAGATCAGCTTCAGGGAGCGACTGTGTTCTCCAGGATTGACATGCGCTCAGGGTATCACAAACTGAGGGTGAGAGAGCAGGATGTGCACAAGACAGCATTCCGAACCAGACATGCACACTATGAGTTTGTAGCGATGCCATTTTGGCTTACGAATGCCCCAGCAGTCTTTATGGAGTTGATGAACAGTATATTCATCGACTTCCTGGATCAGTTTGTGGTAGTCTTCATCGATGATATTTTGGTTTACTCTCGCAGCCGAGAGGAGCATGCAGGACAGTTGAGGACTGTGTTACAGGTTCTAAGAGATAGAGAACTTTATGCTAAGTTCTTTAAGTGCGAGTTCTGGATGCCAGAGGTAGCATTCCTAGGTCATATTGTTTCCGCCGAGGGGATCAAGGTGGATCCGGCTAAGATCGAGGCAGTAGCAGCTTGGACAACACCGACGAACGTCAAGGAAGCACATATCTTTCTTGGCCTAGCCGGTTATTATCGACGCTTTGTGGAGGGATTTTCTGTGATTGCCCGTCCACTGACGAGTCTGCTGAGGAAGACTACCAAGTTTGTTTGGTCTGATTAGTGTATGTAGAGTTTTGAGGAGCTGAAGAGACGTCTGATTTCTGCTCCTATTTTGGCACAGCCAGAGGGTACAGCTGATTTTGTGGTTTACAATGATGCATCCAAGCTAGGCTTGTGATGTGTGTTGATGCAGCGAGGCAGAGTGATTGCATATGCGTCTAGACAGCTGAAGACGTATGAGGAGAACTACCTGACTCATGATCTGGAGTTGGCAGTGGTAGTTCATGCACTGAAGATTTGGAGACATTAACTGTATGGTGCTACATGTCAGATCTTCACAAACCATAAGTGTGTGAAGTACATTTTCACGCAGCGGGAACTGAATAACCGCCAGCGTAGGTGGCTCGAGCTGATCAAGGATTTTGATCTGGAGATTTTGTACCATCCGGGGAAGGCGAACGTTGTCGCCGACGCCTTGAGCAGGAAGACGCCTCGAGAGCAGGCGATTTCGAGGCTGACAGTTCAGCATCAGTTACAGAGGGATCTGATCTGGTTAGAGTTGGACATCCAGTTTCCTGATGAGGATGCCCAATTGAGTACTTTAGAGGTTATTCCTGATCTGTTGGGTGAGATCCAACAAAAGCAGGAGACCTGCCCGACATTGACAAGGATACGAGAAAGGATGTCTCGGGATGAGGCACCGCAGTTCCTTCTAGGATCAGATGGAGTGTTGAGACGCCGCGGTCGTGTCTGTGTACCCGCTGATACGGAGCTGAGACAAAGGATATTACAGGAGGCTCACTGTACGCCTTATTCAGTGCACCCAGGTACGAGTAAGATGTACCAGGATTTGAGACGTTTATACTGGTGGGGAGGGCTTAAGCCCGATGTAGCCAGATTTGTGGCATAGTGTGCGACCTATCAGTAGGTCAAGATCGAGCATTGCAGACCTGTAGGTGAACTCCATCCACTTCCTGTTCCACAGAGGAAGTGGGAGGATGTCATCATGGACTTTGTTACTAGATTGAGACCGAGCAGGAGCTTTGATGTCATCTGGGTTATAGTGGATAGGCTGACAAAGACGGCACGTTTTATCCCTATTCGGGAAACGTGGCCGGTGAGCAGATTAGTTGAGGAGTACACTAGGCAGAAAGTGAGACCCCATGGTGTACCGAGGACGATAGTCTCAAACAGAGATGGACGATTTACCTCGAGGTTTTGGCAACAGATTCAGACTGCCCTGGGGACGAGTTTGCACTTCACGACTGCATTCCATCCTCAGACAGATGGTCAGTCAGAGGACCATTCAGACAAAGGAGGATATGTTGCAAGCTTGTGTGGTTGGTTAGGGACAAGTGTGGACGGATCATCTCACACTAGTTGAGTTCTCATATAACAACAACTGGCATGAAACTATTGGGATGGCCCCATATGAGGCACAATATGGACAGAGATGTCGTACTCCGTTATGCTGGGATGAGCAGAGCAGTGTTAGTGGTTTGACACCTGATCAGATTCAGGTTGATGTGGCTCGTGTAGAACTGATTAGAGAGAGGATGCTAACTGCACAGAGCCGTCAGAAGTCTTATGCAGATAGGAGGCGTTGACCCCTAGAGTTCAGAGTAGGCGCTCATGTGTGGTTGAGAGTGTCTCCGACACGAGGTGTTAGACGCTTTGGCATTAAGGGGAAGTTGAGCCCCGATATGTCGGACCGTTCGAGATTCTGGATCGGGTTTGGAGTGCAGCATACAGATTAGCTTTTCCTCCGAGATTAGAGGGTGTTCACCCTGTGTTTCACGTGTCTCAGCTGAGGGAGTACATACAAGATCCGAGACACATCGTGAGTTATGATGATTTGGTGGTCGAGCCGGACCACACCTTTACTGAGCACCCGATTGCAGTCCTAGAACGAGGTATGAGACGCCTGCGTTCGAAGGACATTCTTATGTTGAGGATACAGTGGTCGAGACGAGGACCTGATGAGGCTACCTGGGAGACTGAGGATAGTATTCAGAGGAACTATCCAGAGTTCTATGCCGAGATAGATGTACCAGTAGGATCGACGAGTAGATCTTAGTACTATCTTGGTGAGTGTTATGCTTATGTGCTTATATGCTTATATGCTATGATGTGTTTATTTTCGTACTAGCTATGATATGATGTGTGATCTTATTAGACCTTGTGTGCTAGTACGATTACTGTTTATAGCTGGATATGGTTCTTACCTCCATGCTATTGTGATACGATTAGGATTCAGCTGGAGATGGTTATTCCTCCATGCTATTTTGGTGGACATAGTTTTGCTGGAGATGTTTTTCCTCCATGACTTGTTTTTACGAGTATAATACGGCTAGAGATGGGTTATTTTTCCTCTATGCCTTGTGATGTGATAATAGTTTGGATAGAGATGGATTTCCTCTATGCCTTGGATAGTATAGTTTTGTTGCTGGAGATGATGATTTCCTCCATGCTCGTGTTTGAGGATATAGGGAGTGTTATACCTCGGCTTTTGAGTCCAAGTGGTTTGTTGATTTTACAAGTTTCGGGACGAAACTTGTTTTTAGGGGGGAGAGTTGTAAGAGCCTTAGTCTTTGGAGCCATTTTGGCCTTAGCCGCCCCCGCTGGTTTAGGGAGCCACCCCTGCGGCTCGTGTAGCTTTCCGCCCCTGCGGCTCAGGGAACCGCCCCTGCGGTTTCTTAAGCTCCTTGCTTCTCCTTCCTTTCTTTCTTCTTTGTTTCTTCTTCCTTAGCTTAGGATTAGATGTATGGAAGGTATATTGATGTTAGAATGTGTATGTATATGTATGTGCTTTGCCATGGATTGATGAAGGCGTGATTTGATCACGTGAAGAGTGAAAGAGAACTCGGGAGGCTACGTTCAGCACTGTCGCCGCCCCCGCGTCTGGAATCCGCCGCCCCTACGGGAACCTTGTCACCGCACACGCGCCCGGAAGCTGCCGCTCCCGCGGCCACGGTCCCAGCGCCTGCGCCGTGCCTGCGCTTGCCTGCGACCACTGTCACCACGCCTACGGCCGAGTGTCGCCGCGCCTGCGGTTTGCCTTGCTTCACCCCTGCGTCCCTCTTGTCACGCAGGTGCGTCTTGTACTGGATCTACTAGAGTAGTATGTATCCTTTCCTTTCCTAGTATGAGAGTTAGTAGCATGTTAGGTATGTGTATGAGGATAGAATGATGATGAGTATGATATCGTTATATGCCGGTTAGGGCTTTGAGGTTTATAAGTTGGATACGATCCTTATGGATCCCTTGGGTCTAGGTGTGACCCCTTTGATGGATAGGAGTTTGATTTTTTTGTTATGCCTTGTTATTAGGCAATGTTGTTCTCCAGAATTGGAGTTGATCGGGTAGAGACTACTTCTGAGGTTGAAGTAAGTCCATAGGACTTACTTAGCTACCATCCTTATATTGGATGTATACATGAGTGATGTGTGTTATATGCTTGATAGCATGCGATGTTGTTATTACCTACTTATGGTTTAGTGACTGCCCATTGTAGGGATGTGACAACTTGCCTTTTCATCCCTCTGGGAGTCTGGGAAGTTCTCTGCGGATCGTCCAGATCTGGTACACGGGACGGGCACTATCTCCACTCCCATAGGGTACACGGGGAAGTGATCCCAGATTACCACTCCAGCTGGCATTATCACCGAGATGCGAGGGTTATATTCCTCGTGTCACATATGTTCATGTTTATATATATGCAATTTGAGTGTTGGACGTTATAAAAGATAATAAACCGGGTAAATGTGTGATAGCATGATGAGGTGTTTATTATTCCATGATGTGTGATTGTGCGTATGCATCTTCTATATATATGTGTATGGTTAGCTAACAGTTTTATACCGTGTTGTAGATCCTTTGCAGGTTAGGAGAGTTGCAGAGTGATCTAGAGTGGGTGATCCACTGAGGGCTCTGTACACTAGGTCGTTATCGTGGGACATGGGGTCTTTTGTCATGTACAGTTATATGTTTACTTTTGTACTCAACGGTTCTTTTGTAAACCTTTTGATTTATATATATATATACAGTTTGATGTTTTGTTTTAATCTATCTGTGTCTTGTTGTAAAATCCAGTGAACTTGTTATCAGGCTAGGGTCAGGATCCATTGTGAGATCCTAGCCCAGTAGCGCCTCGAGTCCTACGGATTCGGGGTGTTACACAAGATTCCCTTGTAATCTCCGTCACGTGGCGAGTTGGTTACAACGGCACAACACATTGATCAAGTCGACCTTAACCTGATTTGAATCACGTTGAAATGTAAGTCGGTGACATTGTTGTCTTTTTGAGTTGAGTGGGTCGCCTGACTCGTCCGCCACTTGAGCGACGCTTGACATGTCTTCTGCCTTGGCTCAACGTCTTCTTCTTGGGATAGCCTAAGTCTTTGGCTCGATTCGCTTCCTCCTTCTTTGTGCAAGTGAAGGGGATCCTTCATTAGGGTTGCACAGGCAACTCGGCCTTCTGGACTTGCATCTCCAAGCAATCTTTAGCTATTCCTTCTTTTACTTTAATGCTTCGGGACTTCTCTTTACTTCTTCCTTCCGTGCTTCCAGTTTTGATGAGGAGATGGTTGTTTTCTTGAGTCCTTGTATGTCCATTTATGCTCCATTTTGACCTATAATTACCTAAGCACAAGAGACAAACGGGAGTAGCTAGACATTCTTTGATGTAAGTATGCTCTAGCAAAGAACTAAATGTCTAAATACATGCAATTCTACTAAAAATTACATTAAAAAAAACTCTACAAAAGATAGCATAAAAAGATGCTATTAGTGTTTGCTATCCAAATATTTTTAGTCAATTATAAGTCATCACTAAGCTCTAAATCAAGACATACAAGCATCAGATGGTGTTTTCTATTTGCAAGCATGAATCAACTTATTTTGGAATGGATAAACACAAAGCAAGTAGGCAAGCCATCCTTCCAGCCCTAGCTAAACATACTCTAGCATGATAGGCATCTAAACAATAATCACTATCAATGGAATTACTTGTCGGTCTCATCCATGATATCCGGCCATTAATAAATGTAAAATCATGCTTGAAACTAAATAATGCGCATAAGAGGAACAATCTAGACCAAGATCTAGCATCCGACATTCATATTAGAGTCAAACATGGATTAAACATGCAAAACGGAGTAAGTTACTCCTATATGCTCACTAACATGCATGCTTTTATACTCATTTATGTCTAAGGCACAACATCTATTCAAGAGGTCATAGCTTCGATTTGGAGTTTTCACCCCAAACCCAAATATGAAACTACTCACGTACTCATGGTCGAAAATTCAAACAGCTCAATTCCAAAAATAAATGTCATGATATGATAGAGATGAAATAAGGAAAGTACGTGAACGAATCAAGTGAATTGGACTTACTAATCTAAAGTTATGAAGGAATGGAGATTGCAAAAGGATCAAAATTAACTTTCTTCAAGAACAATTTGAATTTGTTACACTAGAAAAGAGAGAGAACTTCATTGAATTTCTAACTTTGGTCAACACCCAATGTGTGATGATCATTCTAAGGCAGTCATGCCTTTTTATATAGGCCTAAACACATGGTCTAACCCATCAAACTAACAAAAAGGAGGTCCTCGGACTTCCAGGCGGTTTTTCTTTTGATCTTTCTAAAAACTTTGTAAGTGGCCGGCACTTAGAGTTTCTTCTTTGTCCGAGTTTTTTTTTACTCGATCCACGTTGTTAGCTCATTCAATCGAGTGGAATGGAAATTATAGGCACTTTCCTCTTCATCCGAGTCCCCATTTCACACAATCCATTTGTGTCGGTCGAGTGCAGTGAAAATCAATCATTCTTCCATCGAGTAGAAAGCAGATTTGGGTGGCTTGAGCTTAAGTCTTGTCACCCGATCGAGTGGATAAGTCTTCTTCTTCCGGATTGATTTCACTCGAACGGTGTGTTAAAGTTCCAATTTGAATAAAGAGCCTAAGTCTTCCTAGGTCGAGTGCTTCTTGTTCTTCTTGTGAGTGAACATTCTTCTTCGATCGAGTGAACACTTCACTTGATCCAGTGGTCTTGTCTTCACCTTTGATGAGGTTTCCACTTCTTTTGTTGCTTCTTGGTCTTTCTTTCTTTGATGCTCCGGGGATTTCTTCATTCTTCCTTACTTGCTTCCCTTGATGATGTGAGCTTCCTTAGACTTAATGGTTTTTGCTCCTTTAAATTCCATTTGGGACCTAAACACCTAAACACAAAAGATAAAGGGAGTAGACATTCTCTGGTGTATTTAAGCACTAGCAAAGATGTAAATGTTTTATCCCATACAAAAACAAAAGAAAAAACATGAAAATAACACTACAAAGATAGCATAAAAACATGCTATCAGGCAACTTTTTGTAAAATGTCCTTTCTCTTTTCATTTATAGCAATTGACATCCTTGAGGTATTTTTTTCCTGTTTCATGACTAGTACGTCCCTTGTTGTAAAAAAAACATGAATATTCACGAGAGACATGCGTTCATCTTCAATCTTTATTTCATCATCTTTCATCCCATATATTTTTCGTATATTCTCTTAATAAGAAATTTTTTTAATGTCGTTTATATGTAGGACCTTAGAGTCTTCTCCGCTTCTAGAAGGCCCTTCTAGGCTTTGAAACTTCCTTTTTCATGCTCGAACATTCATGTTAGACATCTTGTAAAAATTTTGCAATCAACACAATCTATAGAAGCCTCGCTCTGATACCAATTTTTGTATTGTGTCTTAGTTATAACTAGTAGGGATGTTTGAGTGAGATTTCCCTAGGCATTGTGATGCAGGAGCATCCGGAAGCTTAATCTCAACATGTAAAATAAAGAGGCCTACAAAGAAGAGACGACTTGAGGAGGAGGAAGGTTTAGAATCAGAGGAAGGGTCTGAGGAAAGCGAGGATCAAAGTGTGACATTGGGCAGCCAAGATACCACTTGTGATCGAGCCAGTAATTCTACATGGTATGATACTGATTCTCAGACCAGCCGTGATCGAAGGTTTAAGCAGCCAGAAATGATAGTGAGTCTAAGGGAAATGAAGACGGATTGGATCGAGAATTTGTTAAGCCATGTCCACGTGAAAATGAAAGAGATTGGGTTGATTTGTTGGTGGAAGAACTAGAGAAGGAAGATCAAGATTACTTTTCAGATCTCAGGCTAATTTAAGTAATTAAATTAGGCCCAATTTCATATTTTATTTTCAGCCCATATTTAGACAATTTTAATATTGGGTTTTGTTTTATTTAATTGTTATTTTATTTCTTCTAGAATGTCATATCTCTTAAAGATTTGATCTTATCCGTTTGTTAGAAGATCTTATCTCTTAAAGATTTGATCTTATATTTTCGTATTTTATTTCGTTTCTTTTAATTATCTTGGGCTCGATTTTAAATCCAGCTCAAGACCCGTATTAGTCATGTTGGACGTCCCATCTTGCCTATATAAGGCCAAGCTGGACGTTGTTTTGGATTTGAGACTTTTATATACATTTCGAATACTTTTCAGTATTCCCTCTCGTGTGATTCGAGACTTGAATATGTGCGAAGCTTATTCAAACCCTGGACGGGTGAGAAGCACGTCCAACCCTAGTTTGGTAGTTAGGAGAGCCGTCCATCCCGGTGCGAAGCTTGGATCGATCTCTCTTCGATGTCTAAACAACTTCTTGTGTTTTCGGGAACATTATATCTCGTTCTTTCCTTTACGGATAAGATTATAATGGAAGAGTCGACTTGTGAAGAGGAGATTCAACCAGTCTATCCAGCAACGATCCATCCCCAACCATCGGATCAATCATCCACCATCCACACGTGTTCTATCCATTTCCACGCCTTTCCCTTCTCTTCTCTATCTTCAGTTCTTGGTGTTGAAAGATCGGGCATCCTCACGGCTTACCCGTATGACATTGGAATCAATAAATCATAATTAGCAGAATACGAAAGCAAAAAAGCATAAAGATCAACACATGGACTTATAATGGAAAACCTTAATATATCAACGAGTAAATTTAGATGAAAATAAACTCCCTTTCTACTTTGACTATGTCGGACATACAAATATTAGAGAAGCCTCATAATTTCCAACACAATCTAGAGAACCCTCAAGTTTTCAACTACCCTCTTCGAATCAAAACAACTTAACTCATTACAACTTATTGTCTCTACTCTTATGATACTCACGAAAATCTTGACTCTTCCTTTCATCCCAACCTACTTTGGACGTCCTCTTATCACTTACTTAATTTGACCGTTAGTTCTCTTTTTCATATGGATGTATGACTATTTGTAAGGAGATAACCCAAATGCTAGGGTTAACCTCTGTTTATATAGCCTCTTAGAGATAAAGACGTATTCTCATTAACATAAATAAGATAAATAAATATATGTTAAAATAAACAAAACAGGCAAGATATTACAAGATTTTTATAATAGACTTTTCGAAGATAAACATTATCTTATATCATCAAGACCTTTCAGGAATAAGACCGTCGTGTGGAACAACACCATTTTCATAAATAACTCGAAAACACTTGGATCACTTGTGGTTGTAGATGTTTCCATATGTATGAGTTTGGATGCCCTACCATAAACGTCGATCGTATTAAATATGACTTCTCGATCAAGATCGTTCTTGGTTTCAAAAACATAAACTCAAACACATATTATAACATTCATATTTGATTTGTTGATCATCAAAATCTATAGAGCAGTTTTTAGGAACTCCAAAACTAATAAGATCTCTGCCAGCGGAAATAAGAAAACAGATTAATGATTCTTAATCAATGATATACGAGGACGTACAACTAAAATAGTAAAATACTAAAAAAAAAACACTGTAGACAAATTTCTTAATTATTCTGTGTTTATGAATGAGTCGGAACAAGTCATAAATATATAAATTAAAATCATAAAATCCTGTTGGCCCCTCTCAAATAATGCAAAATCAAGATTCACGGTATATAAATTCGCCTCTCAATTAGATATGTAGCTGTTGTCTGTAGATGACAATTAGTCATAGAATCTAATCTTTCTCCACCTTCACTAATAAGATGTTCCCTTTTGACCATGGAGATGAGTTATCATTCCAAGCTGCTGGGAATAATAATCTTGAAGATCAACAAGAAGAAGAAGAACAACAACGGTACCACCACCAGCAAGATCTGGTTCCCGACAACGAGTTGCTCGCCGCCGTAAATTTGTACACCACCCCCACCAGCTTCGCCTCCTCCGGTACACTCAACTTTTCTTCAGCTCCAGACGTAATTACGAGCACGGCCGCCGCTCGTAGGGGTAGAGGCCGTGGCCGTGGCCGCCGGACTGGTGGTGGGCCAGCTGGGGACGAGGAAGAAGATGATAAGAGGAAAATTGTTCATAGGGATATTGAAAGACAAAGAAGACAAGAAATGTCATCTCTTTTCTCTAATCTTCGCTCTCTTCTCCCTCTTCACTCTCTCAAGGTATGTAACCAAACCCTAGCTCCAAATCGAGGTTAATTAATTTTGGAACTAGGGTTTTTTTTTATTGAATAATTTTTGTTGAGATGGAAAATTTGTAACTAGGTTTTTTTATGGAATTTTTGAATTAAGGTTTTTTTTATTGAATAACTTTTGTTGAGATGGAAATTTTCGAACTAGGTTTTTTTTGATGGAATAATTATTTTTGATTTTTGGAATTAGGGTTTTAATTGAAAGTGTAATCTTTTCATTTTTGACTAATTTGAAGCTTGATTCTCGATCTCAACATGGATAGGGCAAGAGATCGATGAGCGACCACATAGCTGAATCAGTGGACTATATAAAGAACTTGGAAGAGAGTGTAAAAGATTTAGGAGACAGAAGAGACCAACTAAGAAACCTAAGCACAAGCCATGGAGAAGGAAGTCATTCAAGTAGTAGTGCATCAACTTGCACTGTAGAGGTCTTCATGGGTAGAAATGGCCTTCAGGTACAAATCAGCAGCAACCAAAGTGAAGATGAGCCACTCCTTTCGAGAGCGCTCAAGGTGTTAGTCGAAGCAAGGCTCGATGTTGTCAGTTGTGTTACCAACAAGTATAATCAAAGTCTTGTTCATAATATCCACTGTCAGGTTTGAATTATATGTGTTTTTGTTCTTACAAATTAATTAATATCTTTCATTTGATTTCTTGTTTTATATTTTTCTGTGTTGATCATGCTAGCAGGTTAGTGATGGTGTCGACGTGCAGCAGCTTCAGCAGACACTATATGAAGCTCTTTGTTCCAACATGTAAACCTAGTACGACTGCTACTTCCTCACTGTATGCCGCGTTTTAATTACTCGAATCTCGGTTCTATTCTTCATCTCGCAACTTTGGATTTGCTATCTCTTATTTAGATGATGTGATTGAGTTTGGCTGTTGAAGTCATTCATATGCAGTGTCCTCTCAACCTTGTTCATTCATGGTGAGTTTTATCAGCTTTGTCTATGTCCATCAACATTATAAACCTAGTAAAGCCCTCTTTCTAATGTAAAATTGAGGAGATAAATTTGCATGAGAAAATCGACTTGTTTAAACTTCTTGCATGAATATAGGTTGTTAAACTTAGGAAAATGTCTGGAAAATCATAGAAAGAAAAATATTTTTTTGAAAATCAAAGTTATTATCGTGTCTTCAAGAAATGCATTAAATGAATAATGCTAAATAGCTAAGCTTAGGAAAATGTTTGGAAAGAAAAGACATAAATTATAAATTATATATGTAGGTAGCTGAACTGAAGAATTGTTCTATTTTACCCGATAAATTATATATCTAAGTTTAAATAAATCCGATATCATATATATTAAACTGTGTACTCGAGTATTTCTTATCATTGCTGCTCACTAACAGATTCGGGTTACCTACTGAATATTGAACTAAATAATAACTTAACTGTGAGGGTATATACAGAGGGATAAAGACTCTAGCTCGAGTGTAAAGGCTTATTATGTGTTATATATACATAAAAGTGCGTAAACATGTACACGTACATATACATATATATATATATATATATATATATATACACGCGTGTCATGTATATTGATGCATATTTACGACAATGTGCATCAGCAAACATTAAGCTCTATGTTAATAGGATGGATCATGCAAACTATTCATCCATCTTTACTACAATCGATTTCATATTTTGACACGGTTTGGGATATGTGGATAGACATCGAACAACGATTCTCTGTCGGTAATGGTCTCTGGATCCCATAGGCCAACTGTAGTGCTTATGGAACGAGTTAAGTTGGTTCCTTGCATCTCAAAAATATAGATGTATTCCGTGCTCAAAAATTTGGTCATAGAAAATCATTATAGGATTCGATAATACTTACAAAAAACCTTTGCTCTTTCGTCATTTCTTAGAATGATCTCGATGATTGTGAACCTTGACCAGGGTTATATTGAATGATGTTTTGCTTATAATTATAAAAGAGATATTAAAAAGATTGTTTTTTTTATGTAAATCATATATATATATATATATAAAATAAATTTAAAAAAAGAAGAAAACTAGTTTAACATAAAAATTGTTAATAATTGAAGAAATAGAAGGGTCCTATGTTATGAGTATATGAGTGTATCACCCAAAAGTAGTACATATCCATATGACTTTATTGCATGTGATATTTAGGGGACCATAATATAGGGGATGAGTGAGAGGGGACATATCACTAATCCTATACGTATACAACTAACCCAAATAAATTAATAAAAAAATAAAAGGGTTTGGCATTAATTAGGTGAGATGACCATTTAACAACTGTAGCATATAAAGTATAGGGCATATAATCCCTAAATCTCTAATTTTAGGGATTCGCCTATTGTCATCATATCATCTAAATCTCCACATCAGATATTGTTCCATACAATCCTAATAATCTTCCACCCTACCAAATATTCAGATCTCCATTTATTTTTATATTCATATAATTCATTTTCTTATAAAGGTTATAATAATTTATGATGTAATGTACATTGGTTTGAAAAAAATCCAACACTTGTTTTTCCTGTCATAGTAATGATAATCATAACATACCGACTCCAATAATCATCTTGTAATTGTTTCTCAGCAATATCATTACCCATATACTCATATAAATAATTGGAGGAAATTACACAAAATTATCCTTAATAATCATATTTAACATAAAAAACCACCCTTAATATTCATATGTTTGCATTAAACCACCCCTTATAAATTTATTAACATATAACCACCCTTAATTTTAAAGGTTTGCAACTAACTACCCTATACTAGTTAAAACTACATCAAATAATTATATTGAAGCATAGAAAAGGTAACTTCCATTATTATTTTAAATTAATATTAAAAGTTCAATTAATATTTTGGAAAATTGAACCCTTAAGTTTAAAATTTTTTAGTTTTTTTAAATAAAAATAATTATTATAATGAATGATTATTGGTCAACTAAATCAAGTTATAATTTTTGAAAAAAATTTAAAAAAATCCTACAACCGCGTCATCAATTTAGTCGGAATTGAGGAGTTAATAGAATTGATTTTGTAGGAGGTAATATGTATGTGATTTAGTAATTTTAAAATTAAATTATTTTTTGTATATGGGCAATATATTTTTTATTATCATTATTTCCGATTATAAATTTGTAGAATTAACGAAATTATTGAAACTATTTATGATATTGATAATATAAGTATACCTTGTTTATTTTATATTATATGATTTCACTAGTATAGGGTGGTTAATTGCAAATATTTAAAAATTAAGGGTGGTGTTATGTAAAAAAAAATTATAAGGGTGGTTGCACATAGATCAATATTAAGAGTAGTTTTATGCTAAAATTTTTATAAAGGTGATTTCTTGCAAAATAGTAATTATTAATGGTCTATTAAAAAAATTATAATAACTTAAAATTAGTTAGAGATCAGAAATCATATCGCTCTAATTAGCAATCCAATTGAAAATGCAGCTATGTCTATATGTGAAAAGACGGATTCGACACTTCAACGTAAGCATCACAAACCAAAAAATCAAAGGGTCAACAACTGAGATAGTCAAATAACAAAGTTAATAATACCACAACATTCAGTCTGCGTAATCGTCCAAAATCTCAACAATCACTTGCATTTTTACCTTGCTTCAATTAGTTTACTCAAGGTGATAAATTATCTCTTAGGTTTTTTGAGTTAAAATAAAGAATTTATTTAGATGTTATTATAAATTTTTTTTAATTATTTTGCCCTTACAACGAGTATGAATAAGATTATATATTTATTGTAAATTTATACTGAATCGATCGTTATATTAAGTCCGATATCTTTGTGTCTATTTATCTATCTCTTGACTCGAAATGGGAGCAGGTTCGAAAAAGGATCTTAGAATGTCTAAAGTTGGGCCAGGAGGGTCTCTTAACGCCTTCTTTTTTCTTCACATCGGAATTATTTCACAAAGACTTGCCACGGTAAGAAATGATAAGGAGCGAACAAGCACACTTGGAGAGCATTTGATTGTTTGTTGATGCTCAAATATGACACTCTATTGTTGTGTTCTTGATAGTTGGATTGGACCATCTTTATCAAGAGACTCTTTACTACCTCAAGATCGATTGAGGTGAATTTTAAGCAACGCTTTGGAGTTCCGGTTTAAGTTCGACACGTTTATCTTGTTTGTTTGAGTTTTGGTTGAAGTTTCACATAAGCACAACAAGATTTGTATAGTTAATGAGAGCTAAAATGTGAGCCTCAAATCTCGCAAATACTTACAAGATCTAATTGTAGTAAATGGTCAAGATCAAACATAGGGAGAAAGTGTAATGATTTGAATGATTAATTGTAAAACCTGTAAACAAACACACATAAATATAGAACGAAAGAGAGGGACTACCCAATAGAGAGGGGAACTCAACCCGAACTGAAAAATTGTGAATCAAATATGATGATGACGAAAAAACAATAAACGGAAGAAAATACAAAAGTTGATCCGATCAAATTGGTCGATCGGTCCGACGGGTATATCCATCATATGGCAGTAGCAACAAGGGAGAAAAGGGGGTTTGTATTAAATCATTTAGAATCACAGAAATAAAAATAACAGAAATGGTAATTCAATAATAATAATAATAATAATAATAATAATAATAATAATAATAAAGATATTCTAGAACCTAAATTACCCCAACTATGCATTTGTAATCTCAATTGATAATAACCATATCCAATTATCATGTATACATATCTAGTTTTGTAGGAAACAACTGTGTATAGCTCTCAGATTTCCATGATATAAAAAGTATTAATCACGCAACTTTTGCATCTTGTAATTATCAACTTGAAGAAAACAATAAAAAGAATAAAAATTTGTCTATGCGCAACGCTCGCATCTCGTACTAAATAAACAATAAACTATCATAACACATGCATGAATTAAGACATATAATTAAAGGGATAAAAAAAAAAAGATCATCAACATCATATATATTACATGCAAAAGTTGGGCTTTCAAGACCATACAACAAGAAAAAATAGCAAGAAATGAACTTATAAAATTTCAAGCCGATTAATAGTGCTACATCGTACCAATCGGATGGTATGAGTCGGCCGATTGCTACAATAACTCTTTTAAAATTCTTGAATAAAAAATGGATAAAAAAAAAGTAGTGGTTTAAAACATTATTTATAAGAAGGATATTTAACTTAGCACTCCTATAAGGTAATCTTACTAAAATCTTTTTTTCAAGAAATAAAATTGTAACACTCCAAATCCGTAGGACTCGAGGTGCTACTGGGCTAGGATCTCACAATGGATCCTGACCCTAGCCTGACAACAAGTTCACTGGATCTTACAACAAGGCACCAATAGATTAAAACAAAACATCAAACTGTATATATATATACATATCAAAAGGTTTACATAAGAACCGCTGAGTACAACCAAAGTATATTATACTTTACATACAAATACCCATAACCCTTGCATAACCCAGTGTACGGCGCCCTCAGCGGATCACCCACTCTGGATCACTCTACAGCTCTCCTAACCTGCAAAGGATCTACAACACGGTATAAAACCGTTAGCTAACCATACACATATATATAGAGATGCAAGAGCACAAACACACTTCAGGAATCATAACATACAAACATGTTGTCACACATTTACCCGGTTAATTATCTTTATATAGTCCAACACTCAAATCGTATAAATAAATGTATATAAACATATGTGACACGAGGAATATATAATCCTCGCCTCTGGGGAATGGTGCCAGCTTGAGTGGTGATACGGTCACCGTCCCCGTATACCCGTATACCCGATGGGAGTGGAGAAATCCCGCCCCACAATCCAAGTCTGGCCTGCCCACAGAGAACCTCCAGACTCCCAGCGGGATGAAATGACAAGTTGTCACGGCCCTACAATGGGCAGTCACTAAACCATAGGTCGGTAATCATCACTACGCATGCTATCATGCATATATCACACACCACTCATGCATACATCCAATATAAGGCTGGTAGCTAAGTAAGTCCTATGGACTTACCTCAACCTCAGAAGTAGTCTCACACACGGTCAGCTCCAAATCTGGAGAAGAGCACGGCCTAAGCAAGGCATACACAGATATCAACTCCTATCCAATAAAGGGGTCATACCTAGACCCAAGGGATCCATAAGGATCACATCCACTCATAAACCTCAAAGCCCTAACCGGCATATCTCTATATCATACTCATCATCATTCTATCCTCATACACAAACCTAACATGCTACTAACCCGCTCATACTAGGAAAAGAAATGATCATACTACTCTAGGTAGATCCTGTACAAGACGCACATGCGGAACGGAAAGACGCAGGGGCGGAACAAGGCAAACCGCAGGCGCGGCAACACTCAGCCGCAGACGCGGTGACAGGGGCCGCAAGCAAGCGCAGGCGTTGGGACCATGGCCGCGGGGGCAGCAGCTTCCGGGCGCGGGTGCGGTGACAAGGATCCTGCAGGGGCGGCGTCACGGGAACGCGGGGGCGGCGACAGTGTAGAATGTGATCCCGCGATTCCTCTTCGGTTCTTCACGTGATGGAATCACTTCTTCATAAACCATTAACCATACATATGCATACACATACACATTCTAACATCAATATACCTTTCATACATCTAATCTTAAGCTAAGGAGGATGGAATCAAAAAGAGAAAGAAGAGAAGAAGAAGAAAAAGACTTACCACACTTGTGGTCCTAGGCTGCAAGGAAGATCAACAACCTCAACAGCTAGCTCTCAGCTCAGCCACATATCACCCATCATCCAACAACAACAAAACCATACACAACTCTATCAACTCCAAGGAAAGCTCAAGCAAGATCAAGAAGAGGAAAGGAAAGAAAGAAGAACGTGAGAAGGTTGGGAAATGAAGTGAAGATGAACCCTTGATCCAGCCAAGGACGAGGTTTAAGAAGGAAGAAAGTAAAGAGTAAAGCACAAGTCAAGGTCAACAAAGCCGGCTGCAGTCGCAAGAAACCGCAGGGGCGGTTCCCTGAGCCGCAGGGGCGGATTACTACACTACTCGAGGTAAATCGTTTATCTCTGTCTAAGACGATCGTCCTCGGTACACCATGGAGTCTCACTATCTGCCTAGTGTACTCCTCAGCCAATCTGCTCACTGGCCACGTTTCCCGGATAGAATAAAATGTGTCGTCTTCGTCAGTCTATCCACTATAACCCAGATGGCATCAAAAATCCTGCTCGGTCTCAAGCCAGTAACAAAATACAGGGTGACGTCCTCCCACTTCCTTTGTGGAACAGGCAGTGGATGGAGTTCACCTCCAGGTCGGAAATGCTCAATCTTGACCTGCTGACAGGTCGCACACTGTGCCACGAATCTGGCAACATCGGGCTTCAACCCTCCCCACCATTATGAACGTCTCAAGTCCTGGTACATCTTACTCGTACCTGGGTGTACGGAATAAGGCGTACAGTGAGCCTCTTGTAAATCCTCTAGTGTAGATCTGCATCAGCGGGTACACAGATGCGACCGCGGCGTCTTAACACTCCATCTGCTCCTAAGAGGAACTGTGGTGCCTCATCTCGAGACATCCTCTCTCGTATCCTCATCAGTGTCGGGCAGGTCTCCTGCTTCTGTTGGATTTCACCCAACAGATTAGGAAGAACCTCTAAAGTACTCAGTTGGGCATTCTCATCAGGAAACTGGATGTCCAACTCTAACCAGATCAGATCGCTCTGTAACTGATGTTAAACTGTCAATCTTGCAATCGCCTGCTTTCGAGGCGTCTTCCTGCTCAGAGCGTCGAAGACAACGTTCGCCTATCCTCGATGATACAAAATCTCTAGATCAAAGTCCTTGATCAGCTCAAGCCACCTACGTTGGCGGTTATTCAATTCCCGCTGCGTCAAAATGTACTTCAGACTCTTATGGTCTGTGAAGATCTGTCATGTAGCACCATACATGTAATGTCTCCAGATCTTCAGTGCATGAACTACCGCTGTCAACTCCAGATCATGAGTCGGGTAGTTCTCCTCATACGTCTTCATTTGTCTAGACGCATATGCAATCACTCAGCCTCTCTACATCAATACACATCCCAAGCCTAGCTTGGATGCATCACTGTAAACCACAAAATCAGTTGTACCCTCTGGCTGTGCTAAAATAGGAGCGGAAGTCAGACGTCTCTTCAGCACCTCAAAACTCTGCATACACTGATCAGACCATACAAATTTAGTAGTCTTCCTCAGCAGACTCGTCAGTGGACGGGCAATCACAGAAAATCCCTCCACAAAGCGTCGGTAATAACTGGCTAGGCCAAGAAAGCTACGTACTTCCTTGACGTTCGTCGGTGTCGTCCAAGCTGCTACTGCTTCAATCTTCTCCGGATCCACCTTGATCCCTTTAGCTGAAACAACATGACCCAGGAATGCTACCTCTGGCATCCATAACTCGCACTTAGAGAACTTAGCATAAAGTTCTCTATCCTGTAAGACCTGTAATACAATCCTCAGTTGTCCTGCGTGCTCCTCTCTGCTGCGAGAGTACACCAAAATATCATCTATGAAGACCACCACAAACTGATCCAGGAAGTCGATGAATATGTTGTTCATCAACTCCATGAAGACTGATGGGGCATTCGTAAGCCCAAATGGCATCACTACAAACTCGTAGTGTCCATATCTGGTCCGAAATGTTGTCCTATGCAAATTCTGCTCTCTCACCCTCAGCTGGTGATACCCTGAACGCAGGTTAATCTTGGAGAATACTGTCGCTCCCTGAAGCTGATCTAACAAGTCATCAATACGAGGAAAAGGATACTTGTTCTTGATGGTCACCTTGTTCAGCTCTTTGTAATCAATACACAGTCTCAGCGATCCGTCCTTCTTCCGTACGAAGAGGATAGGTGCTCCCCATGGAGATACGCTAAGGCGGATAAAACACTTCTCAGCCAACTCCTCAAGTTGCTTCTTCAGCTCCAACATCTCGACAAGCGCCATCCGGTATGGGGCCTTCGAGATCGGTCTCGTACCAGGCTCTAAATCAATACTAAAATCCACACTCCTCTGAGGCGGAAAACTGGACGGCTTAGCAAATACATCTGTAAACTCGCATACTACTGGGATATCCTCTAGTGTTGGACTCTCCCCCTCCTTCATGGCATAACACCAGAAGGCCTCACAACCCGATGTAATCAATCTCACTGCCCGTATCGCACTGATAACCATGCCTGACTTCCCAAGATCCCAACCTCGAAAAACTTCTATTTGACCTAACTCGGTGGAGAGGGTAACAGTCCTCCTACCTACATTTAAGACTACAGAATGTCTATATATCAAATCCATACCTAGAATGACTTCTTCATGCACTAATGGCATGACAAAGAAGTCAACATGTAGCACACGGGTCCCTACAGAAATGGGACAAATCACGGATCTCATGGGTACCTCTGACCCTACTATCATCAAGTAACCCTATACTAAAGGGTATCCTCTTGTCATAACTAAACTCAAATACTCAACATGTACATCGGATACAAATGAAGACATAGTTCACATATTAAATAAAACTCTAACAAGTAAACCATGGATCAGAATGGTACCTGTAGCAGTCGGTGCAGCTGGCTCCTCTACACTCCTCAGCTCAAAAACTCGACCCTGTGGTCCTCTGGTGTCCGTGGTACTCCCACCACGACCTCTGCCTCTACTCGGCCCAAGAGCAGATCCCTGAGCAGTAGGACGATCTGGGACTCTCTATTGTCCCTGTGTCTGATGCGGAGGTGGTCTCCGCTAACCTCCTACTGCACTAGCAGGAGAAGACTCCTGATGTACTGAAGCTCTTCCCCGTTTACAGAAAATATGTCTATGACATGGTCTGCCACAAGTAAAACAAATTACTGTCTGCTTCGGACACGCTGGTCGTATATGTCCATAACTACCACAATTGTAACACTGTCGTCCCTAACCTTGCCCTGAACTAGCAACTCAACCAGTACCACTGGTCTACCCAGTTCTCTGTCTCTTCCTAGACCTTCTATGCTCCTCTGGAACATGAGTAATCTCAGTAGCACATGCCGGTATAACTGGCACCTGAGTAATTATATGAAGTCCTTCAAACGATTCCCCATGTGCTGGAAGATCCGGGGTACATCTACCCGGTCTGGCAGCCTCCTCCACTTGTTTGATGTATCCGCGGAAATCTGGTCCCCTCATAATGACATAACCCGAGTCATCAGACGGGACTCGTTGTGGTATATGTCTCCCAGCTATACCGTTCTTAGTCTCAGGAACAACACTCTCAGCAGCAACTTCTTGAACCTCCTCCGCTGCAGGTGGATCAACAACGGGAATCTGACTCTGTCTTACCTCTACTAGAGGAAGAGGGGATCTAACCCTACCTCGTCCATCTGCAAATACAGCTCTAGTCTGAGCCATCTGCAGGTAAATACACCCAACCTATAAGGCTATATATATATGTCTAATGTATAGATATATATCAAATCAATCACAACAGAATATCTATATATATCTATACTGTCGAGATCTTCAAAGGGGTGATGGTTTCTCGTACACGCTATCCCAAAACATTTGTGCTCATTTCAAAACCAAAACCATTTGAAAAGTTAGACCCCTTTCGGGTTCTGCTTATATATCTATTCGACCTTTATCGCATATTGCAAGTGCCATTGTTGTCAATCTGGGGCTCTGATACCAACTTTGTAACACCCCGAATCCGTAGGACTCAAGGCGCTACTGGGCTAGGATCTCACAACCGATCCTGACCCTTGCCTGACAACAAGTTCACTGGATCTTACAACAAGGCACCAATAGATTAAAACAAAACATCAAATTGTATATATACATATCAAAAGGTTTACATAAGAACCGCTGAGTACAACCAAAGTATATACTGTACATACAAAAACCCATAACCCTCGCATAACCCAGTGTACGGAGCCCTCAGCGGATCACCCACTCTGGATCACTCTGCAGCTCTCCTAGCCTGCAAAGGATCTATAACACAGTATAAAACCGTTAGCTAACCATACACATATATATAGAGATGCAAGAGCACAAACACACTTCAGAAATCATAACATATAAACATGTTGTCACACATTTACCCGGTTAATTATCTTTATATAGTCCAACACTCAAATCGTATAAATAAATGTATATAAACATATGTGACACGAGGAATATATAATCCTCGCCTCTAGGGAATGGTACCAGCTAGAGTGGTGATACGGTCACCATCCCCGTATACCCTATGGGAGTGGAGAAAGCCCGCCGCACAATCCAAGTTTGGCCTGCCCACAGAGAACCTCCAGACTCCCAGCGGGATGAAAGGACAAGTTGTCACGGCCCTACAATGGGCAATCACTAAACCATAGGTCGGTAATCATTACTACGCATGTTATCATGCATATATCACACACCACTCATGCATACATCCAATATAAGGATGGTAGCTAAGTAAGTCCTATGGACTTACCTCAACCTCAGAAGTAGTCTCACACAGTCAGCTCCAAATCTGGAGAACAGCACGGCCTAAGCAAGGCATACACAAATATCAACTCCTATCCAATAAAGGGGTCACACCTAGACCCAAGGGATCCATAAGGATCACATCCAACTCATAAACCTCAAAGCCCTAACCGGCATATCTCTATATCATACTCATCATCATTCTATCCTCATACACAAACCTAGCATGCTACTAACCCGCTCATACTAGGAAAGGAAAGGATCATACTACTCTAGGTAGATCCTGTACAAGACGCACCTGCGGAACGGAAAGACGCAGGGGTGGAACAAGGCAAACCGCAGACGCGGCGACACTCAGCCGCAGGCGCGGTGACAGGGGCCGCAGGCAAGCGCATGTGCTGGGACCGTGGCCGCGGGGGCGGCAGCTTCCGGGCGCGGATGCGGTGACAAGGATCCCGCAGGGGTGGCGTCACTGGAACGCGGGGGCGGCGACAGTGCAGAATGTGATCCCGCGATTCCTCTTCGGCTCTTCACGTGATGGAATCACTTCTTCATCAACCATTAACCATACATATGCATACACATACACATTCTAACATCAATATACCTTTCATACATCTAATCCTAAGCTAAGGAGGATGGAATCAAAGAAAGAAAGAAGAGAAGAAGAAGAAGAAAAAGACTTACCACACTTGTGGTCCTAGGCTGCAAGGAAGATCAACAACCTCAATAGCTGGCTCTCAGCTCAGCCACATATCACCCATCATCCAACAACAACAAAGCCATACACAACTCTATCAACTCCAAGGAAAGCTCAAGCAAGATCAAGAAGAGGAAAGGAAAAAAGAAGAACGTGAGAAGGCTGGGAAATGAAGTGAAGATGAACCCTTGATCCAGCCAAGGACGAGGCTTAAGAAGGAAGAAAGTAAAGAGTAAAGCACAAGTCAAGGTCAACAAAGCCGGCTGTTGCCGCAGGGGCGGATTACTACACTAGCCACAGGGGCGGCTCCACTAACCCGCAGGGGCGGCTAAGGCCAAAAATGGCTCCAAAGACTAAGGCTTACAAAAATAATAACAAGAAAAATCCTATCTTCCAATAACATTATCTATAAGGTAAGTTGAGATTAGGGGAAAGAAGGATATATCATCCAATCTAACAACGGTGACTGGTCGAATCGACACATGAGAGAAATTGGGCCGACTTGATACAATGAATGGCTCGATTTGAAACAAAACGAGTAATCTTGGAAGATAAGGTCATATACTCGAAAATTAGGACCGATCGGACCGAGAAGTGGTGCAAGTCGGGCCGATCAATTTGTTACTTCGAGCGATCTTCATTTCTTCACTTTTGAATCTCAATCAATTCAATCTTGACCTCGACTTCCATGACCGCATGGATAAGTCCACTGGCGGAGCTAGAAAATTTTGGAAGGGGTACAAAATTTTTTTTCGTATAAGACATTTTGCATATTAATTCACATAATAGAAATAATAAAAACAAAAAGTATGTTTTTGCTGTTCCCAGGACTCGAACCCTACACTTCAGGCTCCTCCTTCCTACAATCTATGAAATGAGCTAGCAGAGAATTATGAATTATTTCCGCATACATAGTAATTATCCCGCTGCAAGGGGGGCCCAGTCCCCTCCCTTACCCCCTTGTCTCCACCCCTACGGGATAACCTTAGTGTTGTAGACATTTTGCTGATAGGAATTCCATTTTAACTCTTGGAAAAACAAAAATGCCTACAATATCATGAACACACGAGTACGTCTCCAAAACATAAAATGAATGGAAATCTACCATAATATGATGCAAATCTACATTATACGCTATATGATTGCTCTTCAATGGATACGGGTTTGGGCTTCCTTTATTCAGTAGAGAATATAAAGGGAATCTATAAAAGGAAGTTTAGGTATAAGATTCTCAATTCTTCTTGGATCAGTTTAATGAATAGATCATCTAGACTATAATTAAATAATTAAAAAAAAATTATTATAGGTCATGTTGTTTCAGCATGACTTATCACAAAAGGACTATCTTCCGACTACAAGATCGCTCATCCAAGATCACGGCTTTCTTCGGGAGGATATCCGATTGGTCAAGCGGTGGCACAATTGTTGTCGTCTTGTTGGTGGTTTTCATAGCCTCCTCACATGTGTTTCGACCATCTTTGGGTTTTGCAATGCACTTATATGTTGCGATTGTTAGTAGTTTTAATTAAACACCTTCGAGTTCAACAAGAAAACAATACCTCGATATCTGAACCAAGTGTTACAAAAGCAAATTAATAATTTGGATGACGCTACATAAAAAATACACCCTAATGCGGAGTCCTCAAAACAACGAAGGAAAACAAAAAATATTAAATGGAAGAGACCAAGCTTGAATTATGTCAAAATCAACTTTAATACTTCTAGAAACTCAAATGATTAATGTGTCTTTAGCTTTATCATTCGAGATCATAATGCCATAACACTCGCGATTGGAACGTGTTGATATGCAGCACAAACTATCTTACAAGCAAAAGCTTATGCTCTAAGAGAGGGCCTCCGAAAAGGCCATAAGTTTGGACTCAACACTATTAAAATTGAAGGGGATAACCTTGTTCTCATCAACACAATAAACCAGATTTGAAAATCACTCTAGGAAGCGGATATGATCATTTCTGACATATCCGTGTACACAAGTTCGAGTCCAACATGTCTTTAGAGAAATCAACATTATCGCAGATAGACTCGCATCTCTTGACCATAACTCGGATTCAAATGACGGGACCATTTCGCGTAACGTTAAAGACCTCAACCGAAAAGATGTTTTTTGACGGCTAACGTCTAGAAATTGACCCTCCTTTTAATAATACCTTTATATCAAATAAATAAATAAATAAATAAACAGTTCAATTTCCACATATACTGGTGAATCCTCCAACTTGTACATCCTTGATTTAAAAATGGGAGCTGAAAAAAGTTGGATGGAATCTATGTTTGGGTCATTGAACCCCATTCAATTGCATTTGAATTTAAAAACCCTTCAAAGTGTTCGGTATGGAAGCATTCGGACTCTCATTGCATCTTTGTTAGGGGATTTGAATGAAGAAAAACTCCATTAAAACATATCTTTAGAATCATTGGGTTTGAAAGAGGTAGAATGGTTTCATGTTCATGACATTACGCATGCCTCTAATCTTGCAAATGGCATGGTTAAGGGACATTCTTTTATCATTTGCAGAATCTCTCCGAATCGAATCTAACTAAACATGCTTACAGTGTTTTTTATTAAAGCCCCGAATCTAAAAAAAAAATTCTTTTAAATCACAAATCTATTCAGTATAGTTGAAATAGTTATAAATAAATAAAAAAAGAAAATTGAAAAGGTATCCATCTTTGTTCAACAATTAAATTAAGTTGTTATTTTTTAAACTAATATATAGCCTATACCTTGCACGTGTATTTGTTAAAAATACTTCTTTATATTTTTCATTTGGATGAATAAAATCTAATTTTACTTTTACTTTAATAAAAAATTGGTTGGAAGGAGACGGTAGTCTTCGATGCATCTGAACACGCTTTTATTAATAAGAAATTGGACTAAGTAGTTCTCAATTAGGAAATAGCACGACCCCGTACATAGAAACAAAATCCACTATACCATTGGAAGGGTCAAACAACACGTTTAGTCTAATAGTATTATAAAAAAACATAATAAATAAAAAAAACAAATATAAGACTAATATTTTATTGTCTTGAGCCCTTCATTGTAAAGATTGACTAGATCTTGAATTTTTTATATGTTAGATATCTGCGATTAAAACTATCACATAGTACAATAATGTTGTACTTATTTTTTTTCAAATTATTTATACGGTACAATATTAGATATAAAATAATAAATATAATTTATAGTATAATTACCTATCAATGATATTTTCATATTATCTACAGTATTTATGGATAAAGTTGAATAATCAAGAAATTCTAGTAGCATCACCCGTACAAAAAACAATGATTTAGCATATGAAATAAATAAATGATTGAAAAATGGAGAAAATAGAAATTATTTAGCTAATAATGCACTTTTTTTAATCTTGTGAACATACTATGCACTTTCAATTTCATTTATTAGAATAAAAATAAATGTTATTATTATGGTTAAGAGATAATTGAGATATTTTAGAAAACCTCATGTAGAAAGAAAGAGATACATGAAAAAAAGAGATAATCCATTGATGAAGAAAAGAGATAATTGGGTAATTAAATTCGGATAACACATTAGGTATAACATATAGGGTATCACTTTATTACATTGGGTATTAACATATAAGGTATCATACTTGGGTATTAATATATTGAGTATCACGATTGGATATTTACATATTGGGTACAATACTTGGGTATTAAGATACATTGGGTATTAACATATTGTGTATGTAAAGTCAACTAACCAGCATTGGGTTTGGTAAGTGAGTGAAGTTGGGTACGTGAAGATTGGATATTATGTTGGTATTACGTTATTACGTTGGGTATCAACATATTGAGTATCAGACTTAACAAACTTGTGTATTAACATATTAAGTATCAGACTTTGGTATTAACATATTGGGTATTACGTTAGATTTTAACATATTTTGTATTGTATTTGGATATTATGTTGGGTATTATGGTTGGGTATTAACATATTGGGTACCACACTTGAGTAGCGCTTTAGGACGCCCTCAAGATATGTTTTCGGATTATTCAGAACGGAAGCGAATCGTAAGAACTTTTTTTTATTTTTATGTAAAAATATGAGAAAACGTATTGAGTAACAAAATAAAATTTTGTTTTCCCTTCTTCCTTAAAAAATATCATTTAACTAAATTAATTATTTTCTTTTGTTCTTTTTTTCTTTTTCCTAGAATTTTTAAAAAAAACCCTCACTCATTTACAAAAGTGCATATTCCCTATAATAAAGTGCCTAGTTTACAAAATTGTCCGCAAAAATATTTACCTCACACTATATTATGAAAACAATCTCATTATACACTACATTATTCGTAGTATATTTGAGACCTCAACATAAAACTAACCATTATTCGTAGTATATTTGAGACCTCAACATAAAACTAACCATGTATGAATACCGGTTTAGACAAATATAATTGATAGTGACTGTCCTTAAGATTTCATTTATAATCGTAGCAAAAACAAACAATGATCGAAAATCATCTCCTTTTAAATCTCTTAAATCTCTTAAATCTAAAGGAAAATCATCTAAATTAAAATTTTATCCAATTTTTAGAATGAATTGAAACTATTAAAATTAAAAATTTATACCATAGATATTGTTTTAGTAATAAAAAAAATTGTTTAATTAGTGACTTAGTAAAAGATTTATTCTGAAAAAAATTGTAAAACCTCAATAAATTAAATTATACTTTTTCATGATTTAGTTTTATTACTTAGAGGGAAAAGAAATGAACGTTAAGTAGAAAAAGGATAATTTTTTTAATAAGAAGAGCAGTACAATTTAATTGGTAGCTTCTCTTCTATGTATGAGGGGTTGTGCCTTATCTGTCCAGTGGGCTTTTGTTGAATTGGTAGCTTCTCTTCTATGTATGCAAAGCCCGAACAAAGTGCATCTATATTTATTAAAATTATAAAATTCTTAAAGGCAGCTATATATTGAATGAATTACATTTGTATTAAATTAAAAACCTAGCCTTGAAGCAAAAAGCAAGTAGAACACATAAAAATAATTTCTAAATATTTTCCTCCTCGCTTGCTTGGGGACTCGCCACTGGAAATTTACTCTTCTTTGTACCACCTACCTGGCAAGAGCAGGAAAAAATAAATAAATAAATACATTTTAAAATAATAAAATCCAATAAAATGGGGACAACCATCCAACCTGTTTGAAATGCAATCCTATTTGATTAATCAAAATTGCAGTTTATGTGATGACAGTGGGCTTCTCGCGGCCTGTGAAATCTTTTAACTTCGAAACAGACAACGCCAGGTCTACACAAAATCATTGCAGTGTCATAATTAGTTCTACAATATTAGAGAAATGTAATATAAAACAAAAATAATTAAAGAAACTATGTGAGTTTTTTGTCTATTTAAATTTGTAAAATTAAAACTAAATGTCAGAATGCAAATTGAGTGAGGAAATAGAGATACTTAGTTGTAGAATATTAGAGCAATATAATATAAAACAAACATAATTAAAGAAACTCTGTAAGTTTTTTCTCTATTAAAATTAAAAATAAATGTAAGAATGAGTGAGGAAACGGAGGTAATGGGCAAGGAGAATTTTTTTAAGAAGTTATAAAATTTGATAGGTTCCTGTCTCAGATTTATTTTTGTTATTTTGCCTAAAGGTAAGGAATTATAACAGTTTTATTAAAATTTTATTTTAAAAAATAATTAAAGAAAAAATCAGTTAAGAAACTCATTTCTAGTTCAACATGCTCCTACAGCAAGGAAAAAAAAAGGGAGATTGAGTACTAACCTATCAATGGTTTTAATGCTGTTTGGGCATCAATCTCGTGCTTACTACTGTCGGGCTCAAACTGCTCAATGTAGACCCTAACAGTCGCCCCAGCTGAACCGGTACCCTGTGCCGCATTTTTATTTATCATTATTATAAATCATCACTGTCTAAGGACACAAAACCAAATGATGGCAAGGAGATTCTAGTCTCAGTTGTCACGTACCGATAAACGGAATATAATCCTTGATCCATCTGTAAATATAAATCGGATCCCTTGTTTTGATACAACACTACCATCAACCTGGTCACGCAATATGTAAATATGGTCCGTTCAGCATATTTCCTTCATTTCTTTAACAAACTCAAACCAAATTATTAAACCAGATGACTTACAGGGTCCGTGTACGTGAAATCATCAGCAACCTCGAGAGTATAATCCCCTGTTTAATTATTCACTTTTAGCATTCCATTTTATATATATATATATATACACAGGATAGCTTGTGACAAGTTAGTAGATTACCATAAGTGTCTCCTCTCTTGCTCCCGCTCACCAACTCTCTAAGATACTCCATCATTTTGTTGGCTCCTTCAGATTCACAATCCTGCAAGATAAAGGCTCAATGTTAACCACCATAGAGCTGTTCAAACGGTCTGGACCGGACCGGTTCATTTTTGTATTAAACGGTCCATGGACCAGACCAGACCAGACGTTTTGATTTTTTTAAAATAATCATTAAAATTTTAAAATTTTTAAAAAAATTATATGAAATAAATCCGGTCCGGTTCGGGTTAGGACCGGACCGGACCATATACTGTTACTGTTCAAAAATATTTAAAAGTGAATATTATGGTCCGGACCGGAACATTACGGTCTAGGACTGGACTGGACCGTAATTTCCGGTCCGGTCCATATATGTGCAGCCCTAACCACCACTCTTCAGGTTCACTACTTGTTCGCCTAATTTAGAAAGGCAATATTCATTCGTAGAAGAACATGAGCAGAAATAAAATAATATTTGATGCTGCTGGTGCTTACTTCATAATCATATCTAGAGAAGAAGTTTCTTCCATAAGTTGCCCAATGCTCTTTAACTACATCAGCTACAGAAACCAACTTCTCACCGGGTTTCTTGCCCTTGTTCCGGTATGCAAGAATAGATAGCCATGCTAATACAGCCCTATCAGCAAACAAGATTTTTCAAGTTATTGCATAAAAAGGTTGCTACTTCATTTGGCAAAAATTTATGAACACTTAAAAGTATATATTTATTGCATCAGGCAGCTAACAATAAAGTATCTTTATTGTATATAACAAGCTACAACATACCATATTCCATCCTTTTCACGGATGTGATCTGAACCTGTTCCAAAACTTTCTTCACCACAAACGGACAAGTTTCCAGAATCCATAAGATTTCCGAAGAACTTCCAACCAGTGGGAACCTGAAAAGTGACATCTCATAAGCAAAATGAAAGGCAGGAACAGCCTTCTTATAAGCTGATTATGTTTTCATGATCATATATAAAAAATGCACTACCTCAAAGAAAGGAAGGTTCAGCTTTGTAGCAACTCGATCAAGAGCACCACTTGTGGGCATGGATCGTGCTAAACCCTGTCATGCAGAAAATGTCACTATGAAAACAGTTTTTCCATGATCATTATGATCCTTCATAAAATGTTCACAATCATTCATTTGAACTCCATTTTCTCAAGGAATAAAAAAACCACATAACTTTGGAATGTGAAACATTTATAGATAATTTTTGGTAGAGAAGGCCAAACCTCTGTGCTTTAAAATAGCTTTATTGGAAAAAAAGAAGAAGAAAAATCTAAGAGGTAAAATGATTTTTTTGGGTAGTATAAGCTTTTTGTGTAGTTTTAGCTTTTTGGGTATAAAATCTAATAATTGTTTGATAGGTAGATTTCCATGGTGAATTTTCCAAAAAGAACAAGTTGAAAACAGATAAACTAAAGAACATGGAAAAAGGTTAGAAGGGTATTTTTAAACAAAATATTTCTTTTGGTTAAATTTAAACAAAATAACTGAAAGGTAATGAAAAATCAATATAACCTTTCTCAAATATAGCTTACAAAAAGCTCGTGAAAAATCTACCTAAAAATCTACATAAATCCTAATCTCCAAGAAGAAAGAAGAAATATAGAGCTCATTGTCTTGCCTTAATTCCATTTTGGAAGTATGGAATGGAAGCTTGTGCGTTTGCCGCAATAATTGCAACGGAGTCTGATGGAGTAACAAAGAATCCTTGACCTAGAATCATGTTTCTGTCTCCATCACCTGCAAGCACAAGTTGTTAGTGAAAGTTTAAAAGCAGATAGCGACAGACTTTCTGCGGAAAAAAGTTCTCTCAGAGCAGTTCAATATTAGAAAAGTTAATATTTTAACTGTGTTTTGAATAAAACTTAAGTTTATCCATATCTATCATGCAACTGTAAAAGCAGGGTTGCACATCTATAAAATGGTCACATACCATCACTTGCAGCTCCAAAGTCTGGAGCATTGTCACCATACATAATGTCAACCAATTCCTTAGCGTAACTGTTAAAATCATATGATAAAACAAAGATGAAATAAACGGATTATTAACCTTTCGTGGCGAATCATTAGTTGTAGAACAACAAGACTACATTCTTACGTAAGATTAGGATCTGGATGCCCATGTCCAAAATCTTCAAGAGGAATACCATTGTAAATGGAATCCTACAAAATATGAAATGGTTCATATGAAAACCATTACACAACATGAAAATTGATTCTCAATGACAATGACTCGTATGAATACTTACCGTCCCAGCCCCCAGCTTGTCTACAAAAATTGGTTTTGCATAAGCACCAGCAACAGCATGCATAGCATCAAATATAAGCCTGAGAAAGACACAATAGGAAAACACACAAAAGAGATTACAAGAAATATCAAAACAAACATCATGATTAAAGAGCTCCAATTATTCTTACCTGAAATTTGGTCGTTTCAACAGAGTTTTAAGAAGCTCAAAATCAAAAACACTCTGCACAGAAAGAAAAAAGCTAAATCTAAACATTCAACCATCAATTTGCCAAATTAAACAAACTATCACCGTAGGATGAGGCGTGCTGTATTTGTTCTGCACTTACTTCCATAAGTTCCATATAATCAGCAACAGGGTCAACCACTTCAACACTAAAGTTTCCAAATTTTGTTACCCCTTCAGTTGATAAGTCAACATCCGGAACCTCTGCAATCTTGATTTCAGAAATCTACAAGAAACATCACAAAGCAAAATTTCAGGTACATAAATTAGAACATGTTTGCACTCAAATGAATATTGATCTCGAGTCTTCAATTTGAAACAAATAATAGATTTCAGCCCTTCATCTCAATAGAAGCAGGCTGATAGAATGGACCACGTACTGAGAGTGTATTGCCATAAATCTTGTCAGTAATGGACTCTGGTGCTGGTTGCCCACTGCTGTAGTTGAACTGTAACGACAAAAATGTTAGGAATTAGATTGGGACAAAGTATTTGAACCGACCACTCATAAGTGATATCAAGGTGTCACAAACTACATGAAATGCAAAAGCTCTTCCAGATTTAGGGAAACCATTATGTTAGCCACAGAAACTGTGGATGAGGAATGACAACACAGAAAGAAAAGAAAAGAAAAAAGAAATACTACATCGAGTGGGTGCACAAGCCGCAAGGAATGACTAAGGAAAGAGTATAACAAAGGAGGTGGATGATGTGCATGGATAATTTCATCAGCTTCTCTGCTGTTAATGTTATATCCATTAAGCAACTCTACAACTCGCATATCAATTCAGGAACATTTATTTCCAATTACCTGTACTGCCCATACAAAAAACATAACGTCCTACATATCAAACACACACCTAATGTATAGCCTACATTTACAGCCTCTAAGGAACAAATTTAACCTCAAGTGAGGCCATATGCTAATGCTGACAATTCCCTCAAGGATTGTACTGTTTCCATCACCAATCCAACAACTCAACACTACAGATAGAATGATGTCAACAGTAGTGTTGTACGATAACAGTGGCTTATTTTACTGAACAGTAAGGAACTAAACGCACCTTGATGCCCCAGTCATACTCAGGACCACCAGGATTATGGCTTGCACTCATAATGAAGCCACCATTAGCCTGCAGAAGTGTCATATATTAGCTAATTTTGATAGAAAGTTGCATGGAACATTTATATATTACAGGTTTCGGCCCCTTGCCTTCCTCTTCCTAATAACAGCAGAAACTGCTGGTGTTGACAGAATACCATCCCTGCAACAGAAAATAAAAACATGTCATGCCACAAATGGAAAAGGAAGAAAGTTATTATTAAGACTGAATGATGATCCACACATATTGTTCCTTTTGGTGATTAAAATTATGTAAATTTAGAGAAGTGGACTGATGATGACTTCCTACAGACTTTTACAAAGCTTCATCAGTAGAATGACTGAGTTGAATGGACTCATTCAAAAAACAAGGGGACTTCACTGACAGACATAAAAGGAGCCAAGCAGTTCATGAAAACGAAAAAGAAATGACAACTGGCAAGTAATTATTGCTTTTAGGGATACATCAACCAGTAGCACAGTGATGAATGTTCCACTTCCGACGAAAGGTATTCAGGTATGATCCTAATTCCCAAGTTTGCAACTCTTCTGTTTACCACAACAAATGTGCTATTTTCAAAATAAGTGTGCTATTTTCCTCAACCAACTACTAAATCATACGACTTCTCAAAATAAGTGTGCTATTTTCAATGGAAAGAACTTAAGCACCAAAAGGCTAGTAAACATTTTGGCAAATTGTCAAGCTTTAGCAAACTTTGTTGTTAATTGTTTCTAAAAACAGGAATGTATATATATGATACATCTTTAAAATTCCAAAATATGCAATCAGCAATCACTACATTTACAGAAGCAGATAGAAACAACATTTTTAACTTTCCATGATCCACATACTGGATATCTTACATCAGAACACACACAAAGACAAGACTATTCAAGAAAGACTCACTTTCCAACCAGAATTTTTCCAACACCATTTCCCGCAGCAACCTTAACAATTATCTGATTCAAAACAAAGCATCATCAGATGTAATTCCATATGGAAGATTGTCATAATTCACAATGGAAAAAAGTAA
The DNA here is from genome assembly GCA_002319775.1 of Fagopyrum tataricum. Lineage (NCBI taxonomy): Eukaryota > Viridiplantae > Streptophyta > Magnoliopsida > Caryophyllales > Polygonaceae > Fagopyrum > Fagopyrum tataricum. The sequence continues at coordinate 45,476,886 of CM008283.1, forward strand.
ACCGCAAATTCACCTGAGCAGCCTCTCGATTAAAATAACGACCATCACCGCCCAACACCAACAGGCCGCCTTGATAATCCTCTGGTGGCAGAGAATTGAACAGTGCCTATCAACCACAGAGCTCCAATCAAACGGCAACAATTTCCAATTTTGTTATATCACTAGAATAGAATTGATAAAAAGAAAAATTAGGGAACAGAGTTAAAAACCTGTATCCAATTGGCTAAGTAATTCTCTTGCATAAAAACCTTGACCTGGAGAACAATACGAAATCAAATGAGAATAAACACTACAACTCCCGGTTTAAAACCAGCTATTGCACAATCAGAATGGAAAGAACCTTTTTCCTGAGGCCGCTAGTTCCGGTCTTCTGCCCTTCAAATGGCTTAGTAGGAACTGAATTGATCTAAAGATCACAAAATAAAATGAATCGATCAATATCAATCAAACACAAACTCCAAGAGAAAGAAAATCGATCGAAAGAGAGAATATACCGTGAAGCCCTGGGATTCTGCAAGAGTTGGAGAGGAAGAAGCTCTAACGCAAAAGTGAGAGGGAGAAGGTCCGAAAGGCATCCTCTTCGACGCATTATAGCCAATTGAAAGAAATGAGGAAGATGGGGAGAGTTGGAGGCAGTGATTACCGATCACGGCAGTTTTAACGCCGCCGGTCGCTCTGCATAGGGAGAGTGAGGATTCTACTCCTAGTACGAACGCCATTGCTGATAGAGAGTGTAGGAGTGAGTGAGCGAAAGGGAGAGAAATATTATAATAGAAGAGAGAGCGGTGGGGATGGGAAAGGAAGAGATCTTGCAGAGGAATGAGAATGACACTACCGCTGCCACTCTGCCACACGTCTCATTGTGGGGTATCCTTATAGTCACATGAACGGCCATGTTTGATGCTTCTTCCTTCTCCTCTGATTTTTACTATTTATTAATATTAATATTATTTATCATTTTATAAAATAAACTCTTAAGTTATTTTTATGTCATTGTTGTATAATAGTAATAATACCAGTTGCCTAACCGCTCGCACACGGTAGGTGAAGAAGGCGTAGATGAATAAGCTATGTTTAAAGCGAATATCTATGTATGTTGTGTTGATTTTGAATAATATTTGAAGTCTCAAATTTATTACCTAATTTGGAGTTCTAGCAAGATATGTAATGTTGTGACTGATTCAAGCAGACAAATCATGAGCTATGTTGAAATGAAGCCTAAATTTATAAATGAAAGATTGATTGTTTTTTAAAACAAAAAAAAATATGATACCTAATAAGACCACACAATACGGAGGATAAGAGAGAATCGGATTTATCCGAACAAACAAATGAAGTTTGTCCTCCATCAACTAAGGGCTTGTTTGGTATTTAGATTGTAGGAGATTCATTTAGATTATTTAAATGGGGATTATTGGGGATTATGATTAGGCATTTGTTTGGTATTAGATGGGGTTTGAGGATTGTATTACATTTGGGGTTATACATGAGAAAGAATCTCCTAAAAACAATCTTGTGAGAACAAGATTGTAGAAAGAATCCCAAAAAATCTTCATCTACCACAATGTAAAAAAAAGAAACCCTAAGACCAACAAAATAAAAAGTGATATTCTCTCGTCAAATCTAGGTCCAACATAAGCAATCAATTACCGACATAAAACGCAGGAATGTAAACCACAATATGTAGAATAGTTTGCATGGTCAAGACTTTTCCTCTTGAAGAACATAATGAAGATGGATAATGGCAAACTAACATCGGATGCAAATAGAAGCATCATACCATGCTACTCTTGGGAGGCCAAATATGTTGTAAAAAAAAGAAAGAAAAGAAAAAGAAAGAGTTCCTCATCCTAAATCTTGAATGAGGGATGGTGTTAGTAGAAACCTCAAAATTTGTATAGTAAAAAAACAATATTTATAACAAGGAATGAATATTAAGTGCCACAATCATTGGAGCTTATTCTCTTTTAACTTTTAAAATCGACAACCATCTCTATTAGTTTTTTCTTGTAGTTGAGCCTCAAACTCAATCCCAAGAACAGGTTTGTTGGCAAGAAAGTGGTAAAAAAAAAATGAAGATAGAAAAATTGTCTCGTCAACACACCTATTTACAGGGAATCGGGATTAACCATGTGGTTGCATCCCAATGGTTCGACACCAAGACTCTTCTCAATCCTTATAACAGTGATCGAGCAAACGAGGTTTGATCGTATATAGGGGATGACAGGTATAGAGACGGCTTGAGGACGGGCGAATGATCCGATGATGGTGTTGGATCATGATGAATAGATCAAGGTCGAACCCTATAAAACAACTTGGATCACACTAGAGAAACTAAGGCTCTAACACACAACCAAGAATGATCGTAACAGTTAACCCTTCCGCTACAAATTTACACAAGAGGAAAAACGTGTGTCCCTAGAGCACAAGAAGGAGGCTTGTGAATGATTGAGAGCACCAAATTGGCAATTCAAGTTGACACAACACAAAACAGTCCAAGTTATAAGGTCAAACGAGATTCCACTCGCTCACTCTTTCCCGGAAAGACACACGGACTCCTTGAAGAGAAATACTAAAAAGTATCAAATTTTAATTAATAATTGAGATGAATGAAAAAACGTGTGGATATGCCTTGTATAGGCAATGGATTGAAACCCTACTAGCTACGGTTTTAATGAAAAAATTTGGGATGGAAAATCTAACTAAAAAATAATAATTAATAACAAATAAAAGCAAAGCCTATGATTAAAATTGTCCTTTATGAGCTGAAAATAAGATCTAATCAAACACAAAATCTATATACCTATACTAAAACAGCCGTCACTTAAGCTAACGTGGCGGACTCTTAATTTTTCTCGGATTAAATTTTTATTTAAACAACTAATTAAGCCAAAAAAATATTTTTTACTAAACTAAATATTTAATTATATTTACTCAGTTTTATCGTTAGTTTACCTAATTTCAAATAAAAAATATCTATATACCTATACTAAAACAGCCGTCACTTAAGCTGACGTGGCGGCCTCTTAATTTTTCTCGGATTAAATTTTTATTTAAACAACTAATTAAGCCAAAAAAAATCTTTTTTTACTAAACTAAATATTTAATTATATTTACTCAGTTTTATCGTTAGTTAACCTAATTTCAAATAAAAAATACAAAGATTTTGTTAGATATTCTTTTTTTTGTACGTAAAAAAAATATCATATCAATTTTCTTTTTTTAAACGTAAAATAAAAAATATCAGATTAATCTTCTTCTACACGTTGTTATCTCTTTAACGTAAAATAATCTAACAGATAAGATTTTATAAAAAAATATCAGATTAATGGGCAAACTATCTTGATTTATGATATATTTGGCGTAAACTTCTCAAGTACACTTAAAATAATCTAATAGATAAGATTTTGTAAGTTAAAATTATATTTTTTTCTTTTTCTTTACAAAAATTTCGTTAGTGATAAATTTTATAAAAAAATATTTAATTTGATTTTTTTCATAAATATTTCATTAGTTTCCACATAGAAAAGTCGATGACATTTTATTTAAATCCACATCAAATATAAATATACCCGCACAAGGTGCGGGTTATAAACTAGTTAACCACTAAAATAGACCCAAATCTCTTGAAAAATAACGCAACCCTCTTTCTCTCTCTCTCTCTCTCTCTCTCTCTCTCAATACGTGATCTACGTACATCACTCATGCATGGTAGTGCATGGTTGCGTGTGTCCTTGTACGTGAATAGGAGTACTCATGCATCACATCTCTCACATGCGATCTTGCCTCCACTTGCTAGCTTTAATGCATGTGTTTTTTGACTTGCAAATGAAGATCCATGTAGCTTGATCCAGCTCTTCATTCCATGCAAATGCTTCCTCCTAGCTCTTCATATGATCATTTGCTTCCTCTTCCTCCTTTTTCTTATCGGTGGTGTTGAGCTTCGGGATGCTCCTGAATCATTCCCTCTATCTTAAAAAAAAAAAAGATTTGTCCACGAATCCGAGATGTCTTGACTTGGATCCAGAGGAGGCGGCATCTCATCCCATATGACACCTACATGAAGCACAAAGGTAGAGCTTCCATTAGAATATGGAATTAATCTTCAACATCAATTAATATTAGTTTCTCATAACGAAGAGATGAGAAAACAACCCTGACATGACCTCTGGGGTTACTTGGGGTAATAGGTGAGACAGACAAATCAATAATCAAAGTTTCCTTACACACATTGTCCTAAAAAGACAATCCCTACATATAGAATAAAAATTCCCTGCAAACAAATCTTAAAATAGGACAAGTTGAAACACCACTTGTAGGTATATGCCCTTTACAAGTCGATCTTCATTGGTAATCAAGAGGGTAAGTCCTCTATCCTAAGATCCTGCATTGGTGATCATCAACGCTTGTTTTTTAGTGTCCTCCTCTTTGTTCTTGCTCTTCCTCTTCTCATAGAAATCAACAACCTCAATTGGAGTCATAGGCTTGAGTATGAAATCATTGCGTTGAAATGTTAAACAATGGAAATTAGTCTTTCTTTTATGATCTACATCTCTATCATATGCCAAGGAGGTCCAAGTAGGATATGACAAGCATGTATAGGAGCAACATCACATAATATAGTATCCTTATATGCTCCAATATTCAAGGTAACATTGGCTTGTCAATTGATCATAATCTCTCCATAATCGTTCATCCACCCGAGTTTATAGGGTCGAGGGTGATGAATTGTGTTAAGCTTCAATTTAGAAATAACATCATTGCTTACTAGATTGCTAAACCTTCCACTATCAATGATCACGTTACATACTCTTCACTTGACTGAACCACGAGTATGAAACAAGTTCTCCCTTTGATTGTCATCATCTAGAGAAGGTATAGCACTCAAGGCTCTATTAATAACAAGACAATCATAAATTTAACAATAGTCAAAGGATAAGGGGGACAAATATATTACTTAGATTTTTCTCCCTGTACGCCACGAAATCAACATGCAACTCGGCCTCACTATTATCATCTAAAGACTTACGCGATCCAAAGATTTCAACATTACACTCAAAGCATGTGAATTATGAGGTAAAATAGCATCAATAGAGGATGTAGGATGTGAAATAATTTCATCAACACACTCAGCAAATTCAGCACTCAAATCAGGATATTATAACATCATCAATAGAGGGTGTGTGAGGTGAAATAATTTCAACAACAACAAGATCATCTAAGCACTCAGTTTGCTCTACATCATGAATAGAAATATCATCATGGTTATCTAAAACATGAATAGGTATAATTTTAAGGGGAAAAAAAACATCTAAAGTACGTAAATTATCACAAGAATCATTAACAATCTTACTAGCATGTAGACTATAGACCGTTCTCATAAGGTTCTTCATTGATCATCTTCTGGCTGGTCTTGCTTGACTAAGATGGTCGAATTTTCCTCCTCTTCCTTGTTGGAATCGGACTCAAAACATCCTTGGTCATTAATGACCAATGTCCTCTTATTAGGACATTCTCGAGTCATATGTCCTCTTCCCTGGCATTTAAAATAAGTAATATATCTAGCTCTAGGATTAGAGGTAGAAGTACTTTCCTAAGATGTCAGGGCAGGTTTCTTGCTCGAAGATGGCGCAGCAGGGGAGGTTGTAGGGCTGCAGAATTTGCGAGCTACGCCGGCTGCTGGATCCTTGCTCACGTGTAGGCTCTCAGTTGGACCCGCCTCTCTGGGGTTGTTGGGTCTGTCTATCTTGGTTCATGGCCTTGAGCTTCCTCTCAACTCTCATCGTGAGATGTAGTAGATTTGTCACTCATTAACTAGATGAGGATGTAAGATCCTAATTAAGATACCTCACCATGGTGGCTTCTTCTTCCTACAAATCAGCTCAAACCATGATCATCTCCATAGTTGCATAAACCTCTTCCGCACTCATCTACTCCCAAGTAGTGATATCCGTATCTAAATTTCTTCTCATTTCCTTCATTGAGTTATTCTACCACATTAGAGCATAACCAATAAATTCAAGGGCAGTGTATTTTACGTGTTAAAGTTTTGGAACATTATGAAAACTGTAGATTTGTTCTACATTCACCTCCCAAATAAGGTACAAATTAGAATCACACTTCCCTTCAAATGGTGGGATTTTCACTTTAGCCTTGAAGAACACTTTAGTCACTACAACGGGATTCCTCTCATCTCCTTCCTTATCATAATCCAGCTCTCTCCTTATGAATCTCCTAGCTCGGTTGCATGATTTGGGGATTATCTTGAGGGGGAAAGTTTCAAGGTGGTGGAGGTGGCGGATCATAGACGACGGGAGGAGCGACGCGGTCCTCAATGGAGTCGGTGCCGTCAGCCACAGTTCCAAGGTGGTCATCCGCTCTATCATGTCCCTCAACATTGTACGAAACTCATTAACATGAATGGGTTCGGGAACCTATTATCGACTTCCTTTCCTGAAGTAGACATCACTCAAAACAAGCAAACACGTCAAGTTGGTGAAAACAAGAAAGGCACCTTCACAAGCTGAGATCAACATTATCACCTCTCCATCTTCATTGCTAGTGACTTTTCCAAGACATGGGCATGAGCAAGGACCTTGGTCTTTCAAAGCTCCTTATGCCAACCAAGGGAATTTCTTACATTTCTCATTTCTTTTCTATTTCTCATGACATTTTTTGTTTCCCCGCAACAAATACAAAGTGGATTATGGGTCTACACACTATCCGAGCTGGACATTGATTCGAGTTAGAATCAAAAGAAATAACGCGAGGATGATGTGATCTTGAATATAAAGTTTGACACCGGATTTAGCATAAAGGGAATACGGACTATCCATTCATTAGCTTAATCCAACAATTACTAACAAGCCCGGACCCAGACTTCCAGATCCACTCCAATTTTCAACCAAATGAAGCCCAACTCTCATCCCAATTGAAGAGGGAGGTGGCGTCCAAGCTACATCCACACGCTTCCTTCTCTTTTCTTAGATGATCTATCCTTTTGTTGGTACAACTAGATAACTTTTGTTATTTTAGGAGCGCAATTATATTACTCTCCTTTATTACTTTAGCTAATCTAATTAGTTTTGTTTTTTGTGGAAGTTAAGTTAAGTTATATTTTATTTTCTATTTTAGCACTGGATAAACTACCTTCCTTGTTGAATTAGCATTCTCCAAACCCTAGCTAGTAGTATTAGTATAAACTGAAGACCTTTCTCTTTGTATTTTTGAAGTTTAAAATTGAATAATATTGTACATGATTGACTTATCGGTATTATTCGATTATCCAACACACAATATAATTGTAGCATTTTGTTCAAGAAATCCAACCGTGTTTCCCTTACCCTAGATGTGTGCTTGCTCATTCATTCGGTCATTGACTCGATCACTCTAAATTGAATCCGTTATTGAATCTTCTTCTCTTTCCTTTGCCTTAATCAATAATGATTTTGATTGAAGTTGCAATTTCCGAAAGTCTTCAAGAATCTCCATTGTCATCGATTAGATTGAATCAAGTTTGCTTCTTTTCCTAATAATTTGTCAATTCGATTTCAATTTGATTGTGTGTTTTCTACAACTTTAGGAACACAAGATCTCCTACAAATATTGGACCGATCGGTAAGTCATCTTTTACGCTACTAGTATGTTTCCTCTTTTAGAGGAATTCGGATTTGAGTTGTGAATAGTGACTTGATTTGACATGTATGTGTAAGTTCAATCTTCCAACAACTATAAAATCCAATGTTTGAATCAAACGGCTAGACTATGATGGTTGGAGCAACATTGAATTTGATCATGGGACGCACTCCTAGTGAGATCAAGAGGCTCACTTCCATTACAACTAAGAGGAGTGCTCATAGTGGAAACGGAAGGAGCAGTTCCAACGCATCCCAGATTCTCATTCCTAATGCGTATGTGTAAATTGTCTCGTTTTGTTCATGTAAATAGAAATTATGTAAGTTAATTGATATTAGCCGCATACGAATAATGGTTGTGAATTAAATTAGTCCTTATTTGTTTTCAACTCTGGAAATAAAACCGAAACGAATCTAGTCCACATATATTTCATTGTTCATTTATAAATTAAAATTTAACCCGTGGGTGTTGCTTTATCATTTTCCATGTATAATGTATTTTCTTTCCCCGATTTATTTCCATGTACGATATCAAAATTAATCAAATTACAATCTAATTACTTTAAACCACTAGGAATGGTTTCAAAACTTTTAGGGTGTGTTTGTTATCCATATCGAGATATCAGATATGAGTATCGACATTAAAAAAAAAAAAAAAAACTCATACTCTTGTTTGGTATAAGAGTATATGGATATCATATTGATATCTTGATATACTTCTAATACACATTTACTCTTGTTTTGATATACTCCAAAAAAAAGTGGTATCAAATATCTAAAATTGCTCCTCCATCTCTTTTATTCTTCCTCTCCTAAGATATCATGTATCAGTCTCATACCCATATCTTGATACCTATATCTTGATACTCATATCTTGATATCTAAATATGAATACCAAATAGGCCTAATGAACTAGAGTATATATATCGACTAGATTCATTAAATTTCGTTTCGCGATTACAGTCAAATGGGACTTAATATTCTTTTTATATTTTATTGGCACAATTTTATTTTTTATTTTTATCGTTGTCAATTAAGTGCAGTTTGTAGTTCATTACCACCTTCTCAACCTTTATGAAGAACTATTTTTTTTCCATCAAGACCATTCATATAATTTACTTAAATTAAGTATAAACGCGTACTGGAAGTACTAATTTGATTGTCTATTGAAACAAACTGCTTAATTAAATTTATCTAATTTGACTTAACTGCACAAATAAAAAATGTAATGACGACACTAAATAAAGCAAATTAAATATAATATAAAGTTAGTAATGCTATCCATGTAGGTGTTTACGTAATTATTTTGAATATTCCAATTTGAATTTAATATTAAGACGTGACTTAATTCTATATGTCATCGGCCAATGAGATACCTTATGTGCCGAACATAAACATTTTAGAAAGAAAAAGATGCCAGTATAAAAGAGGTGAAGGCAAAGCGAATATTCACATATCAAATATCTTATAACATAAACATATAAATAAGAGAAAAATGGAGTTGGGTGAGTTGAGGGTGTTAGGGTTTTGGGCAAGTCCATTCAGTAGAAGAGTGCAGATTGCATTAAAAATGAAAGGCTTGGATGAGTATGATTACATTGAGCAAGATCTATATTCGAAGAGCAACGAGCTTTTGATGAGAAATCCTGTTCACAAGAAGGCACCTGTGTTTGTTCATGGTTACAACTCCATTGTGGAGTCTCAGCTTATCATTGAGTATATTGACGAGACATGGAGAGCCGGCCCACCTATCTTGCCTCGAGCACCACTCGAGAGAGCCAAGGCACGCTTCTGGGCTAGGTTCATTGACGAACAGGTGCATACACAAAACAATATGAAAATGAACAACCGATTTATAGGTGAGAATTGAGAATGGATCTTAGCTGTTGATGGTCAGATCCAACGGCGCATATGTGTCTCACAAGGCTTATTTGTACAACGAATAATATGCGGCGCACATGCCAAGCGCACCCTTTGAAATTTTTGCCGTGGTTTTGGTTGAAATAGACGTTCCGGATTCGTTCTCATTTCTCACATAATGATCTTATTTATATATATATATATATATATATATATATATATATATATATATATATATATATTCTGGTAAGAACGGATCGGTAGGTGAAAAATAAGAACGAATATGAAACGTTTATTTTAATCCAGCTCCACACCTAGATTTATAGTGAATGCTAGTCACGTGCAGTTTATGAGGCGCACAAATTCACATGCACAAATGCGCTTTAATTATGAGTCACACATATGTAGAGTCTCTACGCTCACCGTTGAATCTGACGCATTCAATGTTTATAGTTCGTTCTTATTTCTCACGCTAATAACCATTATATTTAATCTCATATATATATATATTACTGCTTTTGAATGTTTGATATTATAAAAAATAATAATGTATAGTAATTAAATACCATACGTAGTGCTTACCATCACTATGGAAGGCGTTTTGGGGAGCGGAGGAAGAACAAGAAAAAGCAACAGAAGAAGCATACGACAACCTCAAGGCGCTCGAGGTAGAGCTCAAGGGGAAAAGGTTTTTCGGAGGGGAAACCTTGGGATATTTAGACATGGTAGCAAACTTCATAGGCTACTGGCTTGGCGCCATTGAAGAAGCAGCAAACAAGTCAATTTTGACAGAAGAAGCCTTTCCTTTGCTACATAAATGGCAAGCTGAGTTTGTCAACTCTGAGTTCGTCAAGCCCTTCCTCCCTCCTAGAGATAGGTTAGTCGCCTTCTATAGCATTCGCATGGAAGCCGCCAAGTATTTCAACCAACATAACTAACGTACCGTTAGAAAGGATGTTTTGTAATTACAACGTATGCCTCTATTGAATTGTGTAAGTTGGATGGGATATCCTTAATCTACTAACGATACTCATGAGTATGTTAAATGCTAAGTTTATATCTGTCAGATCCGTTAAAGGGATGAACGAGCGAAGAGAAATCTTGCGCAAAACAAAACTCTCGTAATCTGGCCAAGTCTACCAAACACCGGACATGCGTTTGCGCACTTGATTGAGACAAATACCGAATAGCCTTCATCAAGATCATATTTTCTTCATATATTTTTAGGGCCTGTTTGGTTTTAACTTGGATAACGAAATGTAAACGCATCTAGTCACTTAAATGTCATTGTTCATTCGTAAAAATTTATTGTACTAGTGCTCCTATTAAACCAACCCATTTTTCATTAATAGTACGTAACATAACATATGTGTGCTATTTACTTTATGCAAGCGAACATTAAGATATTTCAAAAACGCTCTGATTTTGAGAAACCCTAAAAAATAGCAAAAAGAATAGGGTTCTGTTCTATCTCGATCCGACGGAACGTAAGGCGGTTATGGATTCATCTCCATCTCCAGCGGAGCAATCCGAAGCGGGATATGGAGGACCAAATGATGGGAAAGGAAGTTCACAAGGAGGTGAAGGGGTAAGCGAGTCTCAAAACGAAGATACTACCATGCTTGAAAGCAATGAAGGGAGCCCAAAGGAGAACTCAGTACCGGTTATTCTGAACAATAAAAGTTTGAATCTGAGTTTCTCAGTAGGCCATAGTAAGGAGAAAGAAAAGGAGGTGACAAATCTGTCGATCCGGGGCCTAACCACAACAACTGAGGTCAATAAGTATAATCCTTCCTGGAAGGATATTCTTGGTGTTGGCCATGGCGCGACATCAAGAAACAGACCAGTGGGTTTATCTCTACTGGAAGGCAAAGCGAGTATCACGTTTCCGAATGGTCCTGAGGGGAACCCTGTCATTGAAGTTGGAAAAGAAATATCGGAAGCCTTAGAAGCTAACTGGAAACATTCGTTAGTGTTCAAAGTTCTGGGTTTTCCGATAGCGTTCCCTGTGATGGAGAGGAAAGTTCGAGAACTGTGGAAGATGGGGAGTAATATGAGAGTTGTAGATCTAGCAAATGGTTATTTCAAGGTAAAGTTTGGTAACGAGAATGAAATGCTCAGTATACTAACGGGGGGTCCTTGGACAATCTTTGGCCGCTGCTTGATAATGAAACGATGGACATCGGATTTTGTTACGTCCGACCCGTTGAACACGGCTCCTACGTGGGCAAGAATAACAGATGTACCTATGCAATGGTATGACAAACGTATTCTTTGGCTTATGGCGTCGGGTTTGGGTGAAACAATTACAATTGACCCTAAATCTTTACACTCCAACAGAGGACGTTTTGTTCGTGTTTGTATCGAAATCAACTTGAGCAAGCCACTCAAGACGGTTGTTTTCATTAATGGAAAAAAATGCCCGGTGGAATACGAGGGAATTCAAACTATTTGTTACCATTGCGGACGTTATGGCCATTTTGCTTCACATTGTGGTTACAAGAGAACTGAGCCAGAGATAGAGACAAAGGAGAAAGAGTCCATTAATGGGAAGAGTAGTGAGGTGGGACTTGGGAGCGGAGGCACAGACGTTCGTAGAACAGAGAGTGAAGGACAACTTCCGGTGACTCATCCCGTTACTATTCCGGCAACGGAGGTGTCAAACATGGAGTTTGGACCTTGGATGTTTGTGACCAAGAAAGGAAATTTCAAAAAAGGGAAGGAGCATAGTGGGTTACGTGGAAACAATATTATGAAAATGGAAAAGCAATATACTCCTTCCATGAATGGTTTCAGATATGATGGCAAAACAAAGACATAATCTAGGTCTATTAACGGTAATTCGGGTCAAACTGTGGTGCAAGATTCGAGTAAAGACAAAGCAAAGGTAATGACTAAAGAAGCCCAGGATAAGCCCATTTTCTTGAGCCCAGAGACTAATAAAGATGGAGAGAGACGAGGTGCCTATAGTTCTGAAAGTAATGGGCCAATTTTTACCATGAAAAAGATAGATAAGGAGAAAAAGAAAGCTGATGAGAAAGAGGCAGGGAAACGTAAAAACCGTAATAAAAAGAGACCAGCATATAGAAAGAAGGCATGGCGAGAAACGCAAACTGTCATCGAGACGGAAGAGAATGACACCTTTACTCACAGAGATATCCAGAAGAGAAAGAGGTTGGAGAGTCCCGATAATGAAGTGAATCATACGGTGCAAGCTGGGAAGAATAGGATCAAGGGAGTTGATCATAGCCAAGGACCAGCAGGACCGGCCGTTATGCCTAGGGAAGAAAGCATTCAGGGACCCTTGAAGCAGGCTGCGGAAGTTATGAATAGAGCACAGGGGAGTAATAGGGAAATATTTATGAAGGCTAATGAAGACAACGTCCCTATGGATTCCTCCATGCAATTAGGGACTAGTCAGGCACATCGTTTGTCACAGGAGGCAGTATAGGGATCGATGCCTCCCCAGGTTGTGGAAACTGAAAATTCTAGTGAAGAAGTTGAGGAGATGGAAGTCAACATGGAGAGTAACCATCATGGTTAGAGCTCTTTGCTTTTGTCTTCTTCTGTTTTTTTTTTAGTTATAATGATGAATGTTATTTTTTGGAATGTGTGTGGAGCTCGCAAGAGTGGGTTCCGCCGAGCCATTAGATACCTTTGCAGTCAGCATAAAATAGATGTTCTAGCTGTGTTTGAGCCACGCATCTCGGGTGATGAGGCCGAGAGAGTGTGCAATAGGCTAAACTTTACAGGCTGTGTTAAAATGGAGGCAGAAGGTTTCAAAGGTGGTATTTGGATTTTTTGGTACAAGGAGCGCCTTAACCTTACAATTGAGAAGATTGATGAGTGTTTCATCCATGCTAAAGTAGATATGGGGGCGGAAGCACTTAGTCTTATCGCGGTGTACGCTCCCCCGACAGTTTCTAGAAGAAGACAGTTCTGGATGAAGATTGATGAAGAAATCTCAACGATTGATAGACCTATCATTATAGGGGGGACTTCAACTGTATCATGTCAATTAACGAGAGGATTGGAGGAAGTGGAGCTCTTCATAAGGATTCCGGTACTTTCCAGAGTTTCGTAAGTAACCATGGTTTGATAGATATGGGTTTCATTGGTCCAGAGTTCACCTGGACAGGCGGCAGAGTAGCCAACATGGTTATTTCAAAAGATTGGATCGTTGCTTTATGAATGATAAAGCAAGATTACTATGTCATGAAGCTTCGATAAGACATCTACCTCGCTACTCATCGGATCATGCCCCGGTTCTCCTTCGTTTGAAGTCGGATGTAAAATGTTTGGGGAGGAGGCCGTTCCGGTTTGAAGCTGCATGGATGAGTCATGAAGATTTTCGTCCTTTGGTTGAGGGTATTTGGGCTTCAAATCGTGAGGTTAGTTTTTCTCTTAATATTCTTAAGAAACGGTTACTAACTTGGAACCGAAAGGTCTTTGGTAATGTTTTTCATATGAAACGGGATATTATGGAGAGGATAGAGGCTATTCAGAAGAGTCCTAATTACACCATGTCTCAAAGTTTGCTTGATCTGGAGGGGAAACTCAAGTTAGAACTTGACCTTGTGTTGGACCATGAAGAAATTATATGGCTTCAAAAATCTAGAGAGCAATGATTAGCGCTTGGGGACAGGAATACTACCTTCTTTCATACATCAACGATTATTAGAAGACAAAGGAATAAAATAGAGGGTCTTTATGTGGAGAATGATGTTTGGGAGGAAAGAGCAGAGATCTTGGAGGAATGGGCGGTGAAATTCTTTCAGGACCTTTACACAGATAATGATCCTACGGTGGAGAGTTCGACTCCTGCTCATGCTTTCCCACGAATTGATGATGATGACTGGGTGAGACTAAGTGATATTCCGAGCAATATGGAGGTGTGGAATGCGGTTAAGTCCATGGGGGCTTACAAAGCCCCAGGGCTTGACGGGTTTCAACCTGTTTTCTATCAAAAGTGTTGGGGAATTGTGGGTGATTCGGTGATTAAGGAAATCTCAAAGTTCTTTGAAATAAAAAGACTACCGAAGGAGCTTAACAAGACCCTCATTTGTCTCATTGCTAAGGTGGGAAGACCGGAAAGGATACAACAATTCAGACCCATAGCGTTGTGCAACGTTCTCTATAAGATTATGACTAAGGTGTTGGTTCATAGACTCCAGGGAATCATTGGAAATTTGGTGAGTCCGACCCAGGGGAGCTTTATCCCGGGACGATTGATCCAGGACAACGTTGTCCTTATGCAAGAAGTTATCCATACTATGTAGAGAAAGAAGTCGGGTAGAAAATGGATGGTTCTTAAATTGGATCTTGAGAAGGCGTATGATCGTCTCAAGTGGAGCTTCGTTTCAGATACTCTCAAGAAAGCAAGGTTCCCTAATGTTTGGATTGATATGATTTATGAATGCATCAGCACAACGTCCATGAGTTTGAATTGGAATGGTGGAGTAACCAAGGAATTCAAACCGTCTAGGGGTATTCGTCAAGAGGATCCTATATCCCCATATATTTTCGTTTTATGCGTGGAACATCTTAGTCATCTTATTAATGAAGCGTGGAAGTTGATAGATGGAGACCCATAAAACTTTCCAGAGAAGGCCCTCCCATTTCACACCTTCTTTTTGCGGATGATATAACCCTCTTTGCGGAGGCCTCTTGTTCTCAGTTGAGAGTGGTTATGGATGTCCTAAATAGTTTTTGTGTTATGTCGGACCAGAAAGTAAGTATGGCTAAATCAAAAATTTTTGTGTCACCAAATATTGATAATGTCTTGAGAAGATCTTTGAGCAATGTTTGTGGAATAGAGATTTCGGATCATTTCGGAGACTATTTAGGAGTTCCGATGATGAAAGGAAGAGTGAACGAAGGCTGTTTTGATTATCTTCTTAATAAAATTCAAATACGCCTTACGGGTTGGAGAAGAAGGCATCTTAGTATGGCAGGAAGGATCACTCTCACCAAATCGGTCCTTGCATCTATACCTATTTATGCTATGTCTACTATGCTGATTCCGAAAGGAATTTGTGATAATATTGATAAAATTTGTAGACAGTTTATATGGGGAGGTAACGAAAGTAGCAAGCCCATGCACACTATTAAGTGGAGTACTCTCTGTAAACCTAAGGTGAATGGTGGGTTAAGTTTGGTTCCCATGAGAGACATGAATAGAGCTTTAGTAGGTAAAATCAGTTGGCGTTTTCTGACCAGTAACTCAAGTTTCTGGGTTAAGATATTTAAAGCTAAGTACGTAAGAGTTCCAAGGAGGAGACATGGCGCTCCGTCGCCCACGTGGAGAGGAATTGATAGCACCATGAGAGACATTATTATTAAGGGTACAAAATGGATCGTTGGAAATGGAGGAGATACTTATTTCTGGACTGATCGTTGGTTAGGGGATAAACCGCTGATTGAAGAAGTGACTCGTGACATTGAGGAAGAAATGGTGAGTAGGAAAGTTCGAGATTTGTGGGAACAGCAGGGAGGTTGGAAATGGCAGGAGTTGAGTCATTACCTTCCGAATATGACGATGCTCCAGATTGCGGCAGTAAGTCTTGATGCAGATAGAGTCGATACGTTGAGCTGGGCTATTTCAAGATTTGGAGAGTATACAGTCAAGTTGGTTGTTTCGTTGATGAGAGATGCAGAGAGGGCCTATGATTCCGATACAGGGATTTTCAAGGGTATATGGCAGCTCAAGGTTCAAGAGAGAACTAAGGTTTTCATGTGGAAACTCATGAATGGGGGATGCATGACAAACTTGGAACGTTATAACAGGCACATTGCCCAGGAAGGGACTTGTAGGATTTGTTTGGAATGTCTGGAAACACTTGAACATCTATTCATGGACTGCACAGGTATACAAGTCATCTGGAGGGCTTCGCGTGCAGAAGGAAGATCAAATGAGTTCTTTAGAACCCCCTTTTCCTCGTGGTTGAGAGGTAATATTCAAAACTCTTTTAATTTTGATAATAATATTATGTGGAAGGATTTGTTTGCAGAGACTATATGGCATATCTGGAAGTGGAGGAATGCGTATACTTTTCAAGGTAAACAACGACCACAGGAGGGACATAAGCTTGCAATTGATAAAGATACGAGTTACACGAAGGCTTGGAGAGTACAAAACCATAACCATGCAAAGTATCTTAACATCACTCATGTAAGATGGAACCCGCCACCTAGTGAATGGATGAAGATTAACACTGATGGAGCGTTGAGAGATTCCGGTCAAGCCTCGGCGGCGGAAGTTGTTAGGAATGATCACGGGATTTGGCAACGGGGTTTTGTTCACAATATCGGGATGTGTACGGTACCCATGGCGGAGTTATGGGGTGTTTTACATGGTCTTGAGATTGCCTGGGAGAGTGGTGCTAGAAATGTGATTTTAAAAACGGACTCTCAACTAGCAACCACTCTACTAGGAAAGAATTTACCCCGTTGTCCAGCCTGGTACATAGATGTCAAGGCTTTATGCGTAGAACGTGGAATATTCATGTTCGTCATATTTTTCGTGAAGCCAATTGTGTGGCTCACTTTTTAGCTACACTAGCTTTTGACTTTCCGATTGGTTTTCATGTATTGCTTGATCCTTCCGAGGGTGTTATAAGTATTATGACTGCCGATGTAAGGGGTATGGCTATCCCCCGTTTGATGACTACTTAGCCCGTTTTTATTTTGATATATGATAAGCGCGACTAGATACGCCGGAGACCACTGACTCTCCTTCCCACCAAAAAAAAACATGTGTGCTATTATGTTGCCCATTTGCGTGGTTGGGAGGCTCAATTAGTATACTTTTTACTACAAAACTTATTGGTAAAACTCGATATCTAATATGCATGACATACGGTAGTTTGGTTTATCAACTCCTATTTTAAGAGACATGAGTAGTTGATAAACGAATAAACCGAAAAATAGATATATGCAAATCTCAATTGGTATCGGTTTCTTTATGACATAAATAATAGGGTCATTAATTTATTCATACTAAACAACCAAAAGTTATAACGAGATCAATTTATTTTCCATCTCTTTATTCATTTCAATTTCTATGGTGCAAACCAAATGACCCTTAGTTCTTAATTTCCCCATCCATAAAAGGTAAAGGTTTTATCAAGTAAGATGTTACATCATATCGCTGTTCATTTGTAAGATATAGATTAATATAACAATCACATATCAATTAATCGTCCGTTTGGTTTAAACTCCGGAAACTAATGGAGGATGGGTCGAATCGGGATACGACCATACTCACAAGAAACACGACAAAATCATAGGGAGGTCACCTTGCCTTAGAAACATTATGAGCAGACACCAAACTCACGAGTACCTAATCACAAAGTTATAACTAATACAAGACCACACTCCCGATTCAATAGATTGTGATTAGGTAACTAATGGAGTCCTCATGTTTAGGGTATTGAAAACACTTATTAATATATCAGAACATTCATACTATTGATTGAAGCCAGCAGAGTGCCGTGATTTTTTCCGTCATTGGAGGTCACTGGTTCATGTATTTATGCTGATGAACCGTACAGGGATTTCACCTCCCTCCTTAGGAATGATGGCAACGCAAAAGCAGCAGTATGGACCTGCCACATCAAAAACCATCACAATTCAGTCTATATTGTTGTCCATCCAACATTCATAATTTTATATAACACAAAGCCTATTAGTTCGAACGGAAGATCATTGTGCTTATCCACAAATATGAGGCTTCAATTCCACATAGGCTATGTTTTGCACGAATGAACAATCATGTAAACACGAGAGAGAAGACATTTACTGATTAAGATAAAAATTTCGAATAGTATTAAATAGTTATAATTCAAAAGATATTAGGAATATAAAAAGGATAAAATAAGATTTGAATTAGGAAATAATAATAATTAGTCCGGGACTTCCTGAGTTCTCAATTCCTTAACGTAAAAAAGGTTATCACTATAAGACTAATTAAGTCCGGGACTTGTATGAAGTAGATGCAGTGTTCCCAAAATACTTGCTCTGAAAAAAATCTTACTTAGTTCTAAGCAGCAATAATGCCCCAAAAAAATTAAAAAGAAGCATGCACGAGAATCTTACTTTCAATTCTTAGAAGCAGTGAAGCACTAATGGCAGAAAAAAACAGTTAACATTAAGAAATTAGACACAGCTAATAAGAAAGCAGACAGTATATCACCTCTGAATTATAGAAGTTGAGGTCTCGCCGATGGTTGAGTGCGCCGGGTATCTTTTCAATCGGATTAACAGGGTGCAGAAAATCAACAGGTGGTCCCTCCTTCGCGCAAAGCAGAAATCCAATTACTCCACTAGCGAACAAGGAAAAAGGAATTGTAAGAAGTTAGGTGGTGCAGATGGTTATCAGCATTCAAACACAAAAATAGTGTTTTATAAATCTTGTTCATAGGACTACAATTGTAAGGATAAGAATCATGTTTCTGAATCAAACATGTTAGTTGATGTTTTGTGATAACAGAGCCTCGTAAAAAATACATTATACAAAAAACAAATGATAATTGCACCAAAGACAGTAAGATATACCAAACTTATAACATGTCTAGTTGGCCACATAAATAACCATTCAAGTTTACAAAGCGGATTCCTGTCGAAGTCCAAAACTAAATATCCAATAAAATGTACACAAGATAAATAACAAGTTGTACTTTAAAGCCATTTTATTTTCACTTTTTAAAAGAAATTGTGTGGTTTTAAATTTAGAAGCAAAAATCACAGAAAAATGTACACTAAAAGAGATTTGAGCTTGGGCTTCCTTACAAAGATTAGAGCATGTGTTCAAGTGTCAATGTCCACAAGTCTAATGATCTCTTCCTAAAAATATACTATTCATACAATCGGTATGATGGTTAACCATTACAACAAATTCCCAAGTTACCGAAATATATTTCGGTATGTTAATTGTTAACCATCATCAAAATTCCTTTCTCTTGGGTATAGTTCACCAAAAATAGGGTTCCTGTTCAGGATTTTCGTGTCCACCCCTACTTACCACATATTATAAGAAATGCTTATAGTATTGATATTTGCTAACCCTGCATATTTAGGATAAATGGATCTCATGCTTCTTTATTTCCTGCATTCTTTCTCAGCATGTTCCCCATGTGAGTTGCAATATAAAAACTGCTTTATTACAGAAGATTTGAGGTACTTAATAGAGCTCACGGATAATTATAAAGACTAAAGGAAAGAAAAACTAATAGGATTACAACTAAATCATGTTCTCTCGCGAAAATTTATTAAAAAGCAGGATGTGAGGGCTTGTTTGGATGCTATCTGTTGTTTTATAAAGGCAAGTGTTATGGCCTAAAATACATTTCACTATAAATGTTGTTTGAACGATTCCATCAATAATGTAGTATTGAATGTACAACTGAAAATGGTTTCTCAAGAAACTAAATTAAAAGCAGGAAATAAGGGCTTGGTTGGATGCTAACAGTCGTCATATAAAGCAAGTGGGCGTATGATGCATTTTACTTAACATTGTTGTTTGCATCCTTCCACCAATAATTTAGTATATTGCACACAAATCACTTATAAAAATTAAAAAGTGATATTATTCAAATTGCATTTTACACCAAATACTCCATAGTTTGATTTAAAACCCTGATATAGCACTATTTTGTTATAAAGCACAGCATCCAAATAGACCATAAGCTGAATTAGAGGAGAGTTCAACAAAGGACAAATCAGTCAAGAAGAAATAATTCATCGCTAATGATGTTTCGCATAGCCAAAGTACCTTGGATATGTTGGTACGCTTGTCCATGCATAATGCACAGATCCTTTGAAGGTTTCACGACAAATGGATAGCATATCCTCAATTAAATGTGTGTGAAGCCACATACTTTCAGCCATGTTACAAAGGACACCACCAGGTCTCAACGCTTTAGCCAATGTATCAAAAAATGGTTTCTCAACCAGTTCTTGTGCTGGACCTGCAGGAACAAAGCAAAAAATGAGAAAAGATATAAGACTCGTTATTTTATTTCATTATTGTTATATATGAACAACATACCAACAGGGTCAGAAGAATCCACTATAATGGCATCATATGTTCCCTCTGATACATTTCTTAGATACTCAACAGCTGCCAAACATCACAAAAAATCCGTCTCTAAGAACTTCTTAAATCATTACACATCGTAAAAACCTTTGTATCTTGCCAGAATGATAAATATGGATTTGCCAAAAATAATAGCATATAGACTGATCGAGCATACCATCACCCACGTGTAGTTGGACACGAGGATCTTCAAACCCTAGAGCAAGCTGAGGAAAAAACTTTCTGGAAACCTGACAAAGCAAAACCAAATAGATATTCATCAGCATTTGTATATTTTAGAGAAAACCTTCGAACCAAAATAAATGCATCTTACATCAATGACCATCTTATCGATCTCACAAATGTCTACACGTTCCACAGATGTATGGCGACAAATTTCTCTAAGAACTCCCCCATCCCCACCACCTACAACCAGTACCTGCAAATGCACAATGCAACTGAAATTATATGAATGGTTCAAACTGGAAAACAAAACGATGTCATATCCATCAATAGGAGCATTTACAAAATAATGAAAACTGGTCAACACCAACAGGAGTATTTCAGAAGTCCGTAACTGATTTGCAGAAGTTAACCAGAACCCTGTCTCTTTAGGAAAACTATAAACAAAAGAGATTTGAACAAACACCTAATAATATGTAATGCACAGAGGATTTATTTATCCACAAAAGATTTTACAAAAAAGTAAGTTCAAGGCATATACAAGAATACTTTGATCCTCATGAAGCAAAGTTCAGCTATTGAATGTGAAAAAGAAGCAGTGTATCAGCCAGTTTGAAAGGACAATTTAAACACAGCAAAAACTGATATCCAGGAGATGGTAATTAGTACAGATCTGATCAATGTGGTAAAACAGCACAAATGAATAGTAAATCATATTAAAACCCTTGCATGTATTCCCACCACCTTCATATATTATTTAGATACAGAACATGAAATACCCAGTAATGAATAGTGAATACTTCAAAAAGGTCAATCTTGAAGGGAATAATATGTACCTTGAGAACATAATTGCAGTGAACCAATATGACTTACATTTATTTCATGTGCGAGAATAAAAATATATATTGGAGAAATATCTCATTGACACATAATATAATTGCCTAACATATTACAGAAAAATAATTTATATAGTTATCAAACACCTAGGCACTATATGGTCTATGAGACAAGACTCAAAAGACCACCAAGACATGACTACTATTGCTCTTGTTGGAGGAGCTTAATCTATATGTAAATAGGTTGAGTTATATGTCCTTGAAACTCATACCACTTTTGGAGATTGTACCTTATTAGTATATTCGACAGATAACAGTAATGGAGCACACAGATAGGTAGAAAATTCCAACTGACAGCAAATCTATGAGAGATTGAAAGAATGAAAATTATGTTATCAAACAGATTTTAGCAATGCAAACACCATTTCTCAGGAGGATTAACCTTGATTATTTTTCCGGCTATTTACACCAATATGAGCCGAGTCAACTGACAAACAAAAAACACTTGTAGAATCGTAGCTCTTTTATTGCGATGATTATAGTATGGATAATGAAGCAATTTTTAGAAAGCTGCACCTACTAGCAAAACAAACTTAAGGAATTTGCTTCATGTGGAAAGCCAAATAACTGTATTCAAGACATGCATAATTACACAGAAATCATTCAAAACACAGGATGATTAAATAATACCTTTTTAGGTGATTTAATCGAACAAAGAGGAAGATGAACAATCATCTCCTGATAGGCACACTCGTCTTTTTCAGTTAACTGAAGGATTCCATCAAGGACAAGCACCTTGCCATAACTAGGTGACTGCATATACAAGACACGTCAAACTATGATATTCAATATTTTGTAAAACAAAATTATGTGCATGAGAAACTTTTTTCCAGTTCAATTTAAAATGTGAGAAACACCATTCTAGAGGTATTTAATGTTAAGAAAGGAAACAGCTGACAACCTCAAATACAAGGACTTCTTGAAACTCTGATCTTTCTTTGAAAATGATCTTCTCTACTTGCAAGGAATGTGCTTCACCTACAAAAGCAAGATTGAACTACTTCAGTCATTCAATGTTATATAGATAGAAAACATGACACGCCTTAAGTTTGTTAGGTGACAAAACAAGTGATATTAGATCCACATCATCCAAAAAAAAAATCTGAGAAAACTAGGAAAGCAATAATATTTCGACTTTAAGGGAATCAGGGGAAAAACTTGAGAAAAGGACATCTACTGATTTAGACATAGTAGGGATATCAAAACAGTCATACCAGGCCACATAGGGTTGTTGAAATAAATCCGATTCCCGTTACCTGTCAATCAAAATCCACAAAAAGATACCAATAGGAATAATTTAATATCACATCTATATAGCACTTTGTAAGAAAGTATAACAAGAATATTGGAGCATATGTAATGACCAGAGGGCGAACGCGATTCGGAGAACCACCCTGAAACAACAGTTGGATGGCATTTGCCTTCAGATTCAGAAGCTGCAGATCTAGCCTTTAAACAACAAGATGGGATATCCTTCCTTGAACCATTTGTGTGGTTCTCACTCTCCTTCACATCTGTGGTCGTTTGGCAGTGAAAATCTTTTTCTGTGCCCCCCTCCATAGTTTATCTTCTCCCTCCCTGTCTCCAGTCTCTGATCAAAACTCTGTTACACAAAACTGACTTGGGTAAATAAACTTTGCTGAAAAATCTTAAATTGGGTGTCAATAAGCACGGACATGTTCAGCTTAACATTATTTCAGTTAACCTGCTTTCGATCAACCAACTTTTGGAAACCGGGAATTCATTACCAAAATAATTCATTATTGCAATAACCAAAGTCATATCTTTGAACTTGGTTCGATGAAATTCTTTAATGGGTTAACTACCTATACAAAGTATGCCTGAATAAGGGCCTATAGATCTTATATGGTTTGAGACGATTTTATGCATTTTCTACAAACAAGCAATGTAAAATTCTGAAACAACTAAACTCATTTATTTTTCAGTTGCTTGAAGATTACATGAACAAAATTAATTACTAACAACAAAAAGTTCAAAATACCATAAACAAGAACAAAAGAAGTACACCAAATTTGAAATAAAACAGTCAACTGAAACAAGATTAAATTAAGCACAATTTGAATCATCAAACCAATCAAAATTATAAGAGAATACAAGTAAAAAGTGAAGGGATGAATTGAAAGAACTAAAAAAAATTGAAAGAAACACAAGAAATTAATCTTCAGATCAGCACCAATTGGAGATGGGTGCCTCTGGACTTGTTCTAAAATGGCCAGAGATTGGTGGTGGCTAGGGTGGAACATTGAGGGCGTAGGCTGCAGATTCTGGAAGAGGGAGACTGGGAGTGGAGGTGCAGCAAAGAGGAGTTTAGGCTTAGGGTTTGACTGCTTCAGGCAAAAATGAGGTACAATTACCAAGCTGGGAGGAGGCCAACTTGAAGTGAGGGGTGAACACTCTTATACTTCAGTCAATCCGAAAATTGGTATGATACAAAGTCATTTAGCTATTTAATCTTAACAAATAAATGCAGCCAAAATCACGATTTGTCGCTTTAAACTTACTAGCACACAAGTGACAAGTCCAAGACCCAAGTACACATTTTTTTCAAACAATTTGGTTTTCTAACATAGTACATCTTGATGATATCCGTTATTTCCTCTAGGCGCCCACATGCAGACAACGACATGCAAACCAAATATTTGAAAGACATCATGCATTTGTTAAGCTTCAACAACCACCTGATCAACCCACATAACCGACAAAGAAGAAACAACTAGTACAGATATCGGAATGGATGTACACCCAGAATCTATTTTGTTTTGTGGAATTAAAATGAAAAAAAATAAATAAATTGTTTCTTGATGTATCTTCTACCAGCTATTTATCAATCAAATAGACAAAGCATTCTTCGTTTAAAGCATGAAACAATGCGGAATTAAAACAACAAATGCGTTGGGAAGGCAGCAGCATTACCACAATTGAAAGCCCTAAAATCCAGAATCAAAGAAAGGGAAATCACGAAATCGTATACGGGGAGAGAGTACCAGGAAGAGAGTGGATGGAAGGCTGAACCCTTGGGAGACGGCTGCGAATTGTTCGGCGATGATTTAGCAGAGAAAGCAAGAGACTAGCGATGAAGAGAGAGACCTGCGACAGGGAGACGCAGGGAATAATAAATAAGAATCTAAAGAGGAATTTGCTTTATTTATAACATAAGAGATAAATTAGGGTGTTTGTGTGTCATAAGATTGATCATCGGTAGGTATAGATGGATATTTTGGGCAAAACCTAATATATACAATATATTATTTTCCTATTTAGTGATTTGTTACCATCACTTAAAAGTTATGTTTGTGTCCATGTTCGTTTTAATTAAATCAATCGAATCCTTCTTTTAAAAAATAATATTTAGATTATAATTTATTTCCTTTATCGTTAAAATAAAATATAAAAAAATTCTAGTTAAATTGAATACAAATTTTAAAGTTAGACAACCTTTTTTAAGAAATATATTACTTCCATTTTAAGCTTAACTTCTATTGCAATTATATTTTATGGATCTCATTCCTTTTTTAAAAAAAATAAAAGCAAATTTTTTTAAATTATATTAGATTTAATTTTGTTATAACTATAACTTTTATTTAATTATATATTAGGCTTACATATATAAAATGTACGATTATTTATAAAATAAAAATATACAAACTTTAATGCAAAAGTTTTTTTAAATAAAATAATATTTTATGTTAGATCGATTCGTACAAGATACGGGAATTAAACTAGTATTATATTAAAACAAAAGTAGGCACATCCCAGGAGGCACGAGCAAGGGTGTA
Source organism: Fagopyrum tataricum (assembly GCA_002319775.1). Classification (NCBI taxonomy): domain Eukaryota; kingdom Viridiplantae; phylum Streptophyta; class Magnoliopsida; order Caryophyllales; family Polygonaceae; genus Fagopyrum; species Fagopyrum tataricum. The sequence goes on from CM008283.1 coordinate 45,502,330, forward strand.
TGCCCGTTTTATTTGTATTTAAACTTTAAATGTAGTGTTCTAAAAGATGGCCGTCTAGACGGTGGACGGCCACCGGTCGTCTCGTCTTTGTGCTAGTCGGACCTTCGACGGGCTAGGGCACTGGACGGCTCAAGACGGGTTTAGACGGTCTACACAGGTAAAAAAAAAACCCTAATTTTTTAAAATGAGTAAAATCGATTTCCTCTTCCCTGATAACCCTCATTGTCGATTTCTTCTAGGAGGTCTCGGTGTGGGTTCTTGGCGACGGCGAGGACTTCAATTGGAGAGTGTGGCACTTCCTGCGGTGCCGGCGAGGACAATCCAACTAGTACCTCCTTCTCTTTGTCTTTATCTCCCTCATAGCGTTGTTTTATCTTTGTCACTTCTCTCTACTCGACTGAGTGCTTCGTAACCTAACCACTCCGCCTCCCTCTATGTGTCAAGTAGTCGACAGCAAGGACGATGTTCCCTTTGGAGTAGTTGAATGTTTTTTCTCTTCTCACCTTCCCGAACCCTCTCTAAGTTTAATGTCTTTTTGTTCTCCCGCCCTATTCTCTATTTCTAAAACAATCTTATCATTGATAGTTTCAAATTTGAGTGTGTTATTTGTACATGTGACACATGTATTACACTTATTTGTATATGTGACATGTGTTTGACACCGTGAAATGTAAGGGTTTTTTTTCTGAATTTGAACGTTTATTAGACTTATATGTAATTTATACAAAATTTTAGGGTGAAATACATGAAAAAAGCTAAAAACGTCTTGACCGTCTAGAATCCGTCTAGACGGTAGACGGTGCCTCTCCGTTCCATCTCCGTCTACCATCTTTTAGAACCTTGTTTGAATGTGTGTTTAAATATAAAAGTGAACCGTAGAAATTGAACCTAGACCTTATGTAAGGTTTAAATGTCATTGGGTTACTTTGATTTATGTCTTATAATTTCATTTATATTATATATAATATGTATAATTTTTCTATCTTCAAAAAGAAACTAAAAAAATGGTACCCGCCAGAAGCCCGACTCGTGCGGATACAAACAAGACCATAAATTGATTTCGGACTCGGCTTGAGTCCAGCCCGGGAAAACGGATAGCTTTTTTTCAAAAGTCATGTTCGGGTTTGCATAAATATAAGCAGAATACACATGTCGTTCTCTAATACATTGAATGACACATGTCATTTTATCACGCATTTATATTTTTATTATTTATTATTTATTATATCTTTTTAATGACCAACTATATCTCTTTCATTAACAAAATTAACAAAATTTAGTTATTTTTACCATATAAGTCAAGATAAAATATAATATTGTTATTCTAAAATAGCTGTATCTAATGATTTGATATTTTTACCTTCTACAAATTTTAATTTTTTTTAAAAAAATATCATTTATTCCTTTCCTAATTAATTGATTAGTATACTAATGAAAAATGTATTTTTAATTATAATAATTGAAAAATTATAATTATAATAATGTATTTTACGTTAATTTTTAAAAAAATAATATATGTGCAAAGCGTGAGAATTATACTAGTTAAACCTTAACTTAAAATGTCGTAAGAATGCACAATTCTAATGTTCTTTGAGATGTGAATAACTTCAAAATTGGAATGACCTTGATACGCTCGTGGGCTTCTCTTTGTCGGGTCTTTCTGGATAAGTTTTTCTTTACTTTTAAACAAATTCTAATTTATTTGCAGTAACAAGGTTAGCGGGGACTTTTGTTGATACGGGATATCCCATGGTGCCCGAGCTAGGTGAAAGATTCACTCAAAAGAAGACTCTAAAGAACCAAGAACACAAACTCAACAATGGCGGTTAGACTCAATAGTAAACGACAATAAAAAGAAAATGGAATAAGGAGAGAGAACCAAAGAGATCACTAAAAAAAGCTCTGATACCAAATGATAGGAATGGGGGCGTTTTAGATCGAGGAGAAACTTCAACCACTCCTTCTTGGTCGTTCGAGGCACATCAAACGATAGAATATGGTTGATGGGGCTTTAGAAATGGATGTGGAAGCGTACGGTCGATCCGATCAAGATAGATCGGATCATCCACGAGGTGGAGCGGGATGGTTGATCCTTCAAAAGGATCCTCGAGTATGAGTTCTTGGATCAAAGACTAGATCCAAGATAGATATTTGAGGAGGTGGAGGAAGAGTGATGCCTAAACCAAGTAGGAGGATTTCCCTTGGTTATACTTGAATTCAAATTAGACATGCTTTACAATAAAGGTCAACACATCCTTATATAGAGGGTGTTGCCTAAGTACGGGCTAATAGAAATGCATGAACGGGAGGCCCAAGCCCAATAGGAATTGCCTAAAAGGGAACCAATAGAAATTGCCTAAGGGGGGTCCAATGAAAATACTTAGAAGGAAATATTTCACAAGAATAATTTTTCTTTTATTACATAATTAATAAAGGGAAATAACTAGTAAAATGACTCAAATGGCAAGCTTCATGTTATGGCTAGACATGCCGCTTGCGGGGTCCTCTTAACCGGATAGACGGATGACCTCGCCATTCGAGGGCATATCACTAGTGCTCTATTCTATTTCATACCGCTTATATGCTTACTATCATTTTTTGATACTCACATAGTTCTAGGCATTATAACAAATCTAAACATTACATAGCTTTTGACTGGGATTTTCACTTCAACCCCTAGTATGAAACTACTCACTCATGATGAGTGAACATGCAATCATCTCAAATACACACATCAAATTCATATAATCAAGAGGAGAGAGAGAGAAAAATGATGAACAATGATCAAAGAACTAAGAAAATCGGAATTACCAAACAAATATCAGGGGTTGCAAATTATCCAGCTCGATCAAACTACACAACTCGGTAGAATCTCGGCAGAATCTCGGAAGAACTATTCCAAATCTTTGAACCTCTATAGGTACAAGATGTCATTGTTAGAGATTGTCGGAATCACTAGCACGAGGTTGACGTTCGCAATATGTGTGTGGGAATCTTAGATTGAGAGCTACGTGGGTTGGAAAGCACGGTCTTGGTTTGTCTATGTCCAAGGCTACGAAAAACTCGAATCACTACGAGTGGGAATTAGGGAGACTCCAACATGTGTGTGGAAATGTTACACCCCCTTATTGTGAAGGATAGAGAGCTTGGACTTATAAGTGCACTATGTGTCGTCTTTGCGAATGTGAAGCACATAATTTGCACAATTCATGTCAAGTGCAACATTATCAACATATCTTGGGCAGTGACACGATCAAAGGAAGCACGGGCGGCGTTTATGCCACAGTACAATGCCTTGTTTAAATCTCGATCCACTACGAGTTACGAGAGGCGCTTGGTTGAGATGAAAGTTACTTGGCAAAGTTATCCGAGGTTATATAGTATATTTGGAGGCTACATGGATAATTCCATACAATGAGGCAATTGTTCGAGCATGGTGCGACTTGTATCATCATTTTGGCACAAGGAAAACAAATGCGTAAGAACTCAATTCTACCTTGATTATAAGTTTCTAGTTGTAAATTTATAATGGTACATTGATTCCACAATGATTCTTAGGTGTGAGTTTTTGAACTCGCCCTCAATCTACAACTTTATACGACATAAACTTTATATCCTTTGCTCTCATCTGGTCTACATGCGCACGTAGTGATTTCAGTCTCCCCGATGCCTGCGTTAGTGTCTTCATGACAAATAATCTCAAAGCCCACCGAGTTGATCCGTGCAATGTGTGATCCTCGGCGGCAGAACAACCTAGCGAGGGGAAATGTGCATATATCCAAAATTGTATGAAATTAATTATGACATAATCTTTATTATTAGATTAGTATCACATAGTTGGATTAATCAATTCAAAATAATACCTACAAAAGAGATGTACAACCATCTTCACCTTAAGTAGTGAAGCATCACCAATCATCTTATACGACAATTTTTAAAAAGAAAGATTAATAAATACAAATGAATATGAAGTTGTTCACTAAACTGATTGTAATAAGTATCAATATAGATATGCCAAGACGTTAGTGCACCATGCATATCCTCCCGTGCGTTAGTGATCCCCATGCATATCCTCCCGTACGACAATTTTCGAAAAGAAAGATTAATATCAATACAAATTAATATAAAATAGTAAGTAAATTCATAGTAGAAAGTATCAATATAGATATGTCAAGACGTTAGTGCCCCATTGATGTGATCCTCACCGGAAAAGAAATCATTGTCAATACACCGGAACCAATTGCTTTGCCACCAACCGTCCAAGTCAAAATTGAGCCGGCACCTATTGAAATCAAACCTTATCTGTTGGAGGTCATGCCTAAAATTGAGCCAAAACCTACTGAAATCAAACCGAAAATGCTTGCTCCGAGCATGCCCAATTCAAGCCAATATTCACTCTCTCCGGCTAAGCTGTCAGGTTTGCGCACTCTCAGTAAAACGCCTATAACTGAGTCAATTCTTGGAATTAAAATACCCATGAGTACTACTTTGAAAGGTATTTTCAATATCTAATACTTTCTAGTTTTCACAAAGTCGAGATTCCAAGAAGAAGAGGGTGAAAATGACCCTACATTGCAGCAACTACGGTACTTATATGGATTGTTGGGCAAGATCATGCATGGAGGCATGAAAGATGGTTATACAAAACATATGCACGTCTAACCAATACATATTTCATGCAGAATTCCATGCTCATATTATTCATATATTATGCATGAATTTATGTATTAATCATGTGAAGGTAACAAGTCAACATTCAATCAAACATTGAAGGCATTTTCACACACATACATTGAATGGAAGCCAAGTTAGTTCAATGGTCTTCTTCTCCTTCAATATGGACGTGCAAGACATGATTTGACCCTCCTTGATGTGTTTTCCAAGTGAAGAGAATAAGATCCAAGAGTCATCTTTGAATAAAGGCCAAATGTGGCCATTTATGTGTTTGAATTTCCTAGAAAAACTCTTGTATTTCTTGCATTTTCTTTTGATAAATCTTTGATATTTCTAGCACTTAATTAGGGAGTTTTTAGGCTGAGTTTTGTTGCTATATAAAGCCTTGTATCCTCCCATTGTAAGACAAGTCAAGTTCAATATAGTGAGTTAGCCTTTGTGCTTTCAAAGTTGTTGTTTACTTTAAAACAAAACCCGAATTCTAGGTGAGATGCTTAGTTTTCAAACATCTAGGTGAGATGCTTAGGTGGTTCTAAGGTGAGAGGCCTAGGAACGAAGGTTCGAACCCCAAAGTGAGATTCCGAGAGTAGTTCGTTCGAGTTGAGGGATTCCCAAAGTGAGAGGCCAAGGGAATTTGCTCTTCATATTCAAAAACACAAAATACAAAAAAAAAGAGTTCCATTTCCCCGATTACAATCCGAGTGTGAACTTGTGCCGGTGGATCCTCGTCTTCGAAGTGAGTTCGATCACATCACCCATGCATATCCTCTTGCGCATTGGTGATCTCGAACCAAGTCAATCAACCACGGAAGGATCTTGTCCGTCGACTTATCGACGAACAAAGAGGACCCAAAGAAAAATAAAAGAAACACGGAAGCAAGATCATCAGTTGCCGTGTATGGGGTGCGACATACAATCTCGAATGTCCTCCTCAAATCAACAAATAGTGTGTTCTGGTGTGCCCGTGCCTCAACCTCAGTGATACGGAAGTTCCTGGCCAACCATAATATACGGTCACGTGTCTAGAGCGGTAGGAGTATTCAAAAAATATTTGATCCGTCAATAATCCGACAATTCGACAGAGAAATATCCGACGAAAATGTATCCGATGGAAATTAATTTGTATCCGCCTAAAGTTTTCAGATATGTGGATCGGATACATATAGTATTTTTCTTAAATTCAGATATCTGTTATCCGATGATATGTAAAATATGTATGCAATTATGATATTCATGCTGCATTAGCTTAGTTAGTGAGAGTGAGAATTTTATTTCTTAGTTAACACGAGGTTTAAGGTTCGAAAGTCCAAACAAAACAACCAGTTAAATTTATTTTTAAAAAATGATACAAAAAATAAAACCCTAGAGTAAAGGAATGTCTTTTCTCTCAACTAAAACTTTAGGAAAAAAAATTAATACAAAAAACGAAACCCTAGAGTAAAGGAATGTCTCTCAAATTCTTTCTTCTCAATTCTCACTCTCATCACCCAACACCGCCTCTCATTTCTCTCATCCAAATGAAGGATGAATGGTCGACGGTCATATTCTCTATATCTCCTATTCTCCACTTGTCTCGATTCTTATATGTATTACTATTTTTCAAGTCACTTGCCACAAATCTCCCTTTCTCTCTTTTCCCCCCCTTCATCTTCATCATTTTCCCTCTGTATTCTACACTACATTCACCAACTCTTCACGCTTGCAGATCTACAAAGCCGAGTTAAAATCCCTATGTCTTCTATTTGTTTTTATGATTATTCATCAGTTATAGATATGTTGAGTGAATTAATTTGTGTTTGTTTGCAAAATAATGTATGTTTTTTTGGTTGATTTGCTCTATCCCAAACCCATTGTTATTTTTTCAAGAAGGATATATGCGAACTAAGTAGGTGAGTAGCAAAACCATGAATATTTTATCATAAACATCAACAACAACTTTTATTAAAACCAACAATTTTCATCTTTCAGTATAATCGGATACTTCGGATATCCGAAATCGGATATCCAACAATTATCAGATCAGAACCAAATACTAGTTTTGCAAAAATAAATTTTCCGGATATCCGGGAATGTACAATCCTACTGAGCGGTGTCAACAAAGCATCCTTGTCAATCCTCAAGCACATGATAATAACAATGTCGTGGAGAGTAATGGTCATCTCACCCAAGGAAGGTGAAAACTATCGGTCTCAAGATGCTATTTTTCTAAAAATACGTGGATAAGGGCATGATCAACACCAACGAACCAGACATCGATTAGATTAGTCAGACAACTCTATGATGCGAGCCCAAACCACGATGTGGGGTCCTCCTTGTCCCCATCAGATATCCTCAAATGGTTGATGTCCGCCAACCGCCTGAGTGCAGTAACCGACTTCTTGAAATCCTCCTTCATATACAGATTTACATTCAATTAAACATTTCATTAAATTATACTATAGGTAACTCTTTACAAGAATGATCCATTTATCTACCTCGCCCATCCAAACACCGCATGTACGGTGACCAACATATAGCATGTCAACACCTCCTCAGTCAAGGGTGCCCCCATGTTAGCAACAACACGACCTCGATCGGCCGGGATAAGAGCGTCTTCTACGTGGTCGTCATATAAAATATCTTCAGCTCAACAGTTGTGATATTTGCATGTTACCTAAGTGGTAAATCTGCATGCTCCTCAGCTGGTATATCTACATGCTCCTCAGTTTATCTGCATGTTGTGCTTCAGGAGTCACATCCTCAAGTGGGATTTCTAACTATCTAGTAGAAGTCTGATCAACTTCCTCCTTTTCCTCAGTGGCATATATACGGACATGTAGCTCATCATGGATCTAAAGATGACGGTCCAAGTGGCCGAGATACTTGAATCAGTGTCTGCACATCTTAAGTCACAATATCTCAAGCCTCTACACGAGCTTTACGAGCCGAGACCGTAGGACGCCTATGCCTTTGCATCCCTGTAATATTTCTAGAGTCGAGACGTTACCTAACTATATTAAATATACTATTGATTTCTACATAATTTAATTTAATTTAATTAATGATACATACTTAACTGTATTTAATTATTATATTAATTAAGTTTAGTATAATATCAATTAAAGATTTTTTAAATTAAATTAAATTAAATTAAATTAAATTAATGTCACATTTTTAAATAAATTAAATATAACTTAATTTAATTTAATTTAAATTTAATTCAATATAACTACATATAATTTAATATGCTTTAGTATAAGTTAATACAATTTATTTTGATACATTTAATTCAATTTAATTAAAATTAATTCACTTTAATTCAATTTATTTCAATTTAAATACATTTAAATTAATTTTTAAATCAAAATAATTCCTTTGCATGAATAGTGGCATCATGGTTCCAGAACTCAGGACCATGGTTGCCATTGTTCATCTTCTTTGAACGAACGCCTCCAAGCTTTTTTCAAATGAAGATTCCGTTCCGATCTATCCTAAACTAACTTAATCTACTCGATTCCTACCTAAAATACTCAGTTCCAACATAATATAACCTACAAACTCGTAATCGGAAAAACTCGTAATCGTTACCTCTCTCGCACAATGTTTCCGCTTGTGGAAGGGTCGTCCTTCGTCACCGTGTGAATCCATGGATTTGTAGAGTTGATCTTCGGGATTGGTTTTCGCTCGGTCCCTCATCGCTTCGTCCCCGTATGTGTTTGAATTTTTGAAGGTTGAAGAAGCATCCGAAACCGTGCTTTTGTAGGGTTTTTCGGGCTCTGTGACCATAACGGTTCTGAAACCCGTGACCGTGAGTTCATAATCACTGGTAAGGTTTCCGAAACCGTAACGGTCACGGTTTCCGAATCCGCAATGCGTTTTATTAATTCCATCGCCGTGCATTTATGAACCGGATTAAAAAGAAAAACAGGGTAACCAAACGGAGGTTTATTTTACTTTTGCCAAAAAAAATCCAAAACTATAACTCTACTGATGACGTATGCAACTTGGCAGGTGTTTTAGGGTCAGCCTTGTTTATTTGGATGAACATTCATACGATCGCAAGTTTGGATATTTTACACAGAACTCGCCGGCAGATCAACCCCATGAGTGGAAATTCAAGGTTACACTCTTCGATCTTCATTTTATAATCTCGTAGTCTTTGTTTCCGTTATCGATGGATTGTTTCTGCTTATTTTTATCTTATTCCACCGTTCGTCTTTAGAAATACATCAATTTGAAACCCTAAATTTGATTTTGTTGGAAGAAATGAAAATGGACGAATTTTGATTATCCTGTAAATATATCTTATGAATGATTAGTTTGATCTGATTAAATTTAGTAGATATGTACGCGATTCCATGTCTTGGATTTGAGTATGGATTTTGTTTTTCCAATAGCTGTCGTTCACTCGTTCATTGTCTCTTCTTCGTTTTTGGGGTTTTCGGATGGTTGGAAATGGAATCCCCGGTTACTCCTTCGAATTGCAGCTTGAATTCGACAAGGATGTTTAATCGAAAGATTTGTGTCCATTCTAGGTTTTCTAGCTCCAGTAATACTTTCAGATTTTGGAAGGCTAACTTTGTCATCTTAAGGAATGACTTGAAGTCAGAGTAGATAATTAAATTGTGGAAGCTTGATAATGAAACAAAATTTGATAAAGATGAGCTATGAGACTTTGTATGTCAGGCCATTACAATCAAAGATTTGAAAAATCTGTAAACAATACTGGACAGAGATGAGGAAAGAAGATTACAGAGGAGATGACTTACCTTCAACAGAAAATGAGTATCAGTTGGCTGATACGTATGATACAATATAAACACGTCTGTGTGTGAAAAAATGCTAGCTTACTCATCTATTACAACTAGTTATTCACTACACCTAACAGCTTAAGCAACTCAATTACCTTTGCTTAAGCACTAAGTTAGTTAAGAGACATCTCAAGAAATTATCCTCATTGAGTTCGTGGTCTCTTGAAAATTAATTTTCAAACTCTTTGAGTCTTTGGGCTCTTGGGCTTTTGTTAACGCATTTTCCAGTAATGGAACTGCAAAAAGCTTGTGTAGCTGTTGGTTTGTTGATGGCATCATTTATGTGAACAAACTTTGCTTCTGTTAACCTCAACAAACTATCAGACATGCTCTCATATGGTTCCCTTTTTTATTCATAGAATCTAAGTGGAACAATTGATGATTCATAAAAGAACAGGTTCTAGCATATTTTTATATCAGCTTTCTCTGTAAAAGCAAAACAATTGTCATATAATCATACATACTTTACAATCTGATAAAGTGGTTATCAGTAGGGCTGTTATATGTGCCGAGCTACTCGAGCTTGGCTCGGATTCGGTTCGGAAAAAGTCCGGTATCAACTCATCCACTTTCTAAACAAGCTGAATATTTGCATATTTTTAAGCACAACTAAAATTTCAGCTCAGCCTGGGCTCGTTTATAAATGAGTTAAACGTGAACATGCCATAGCTCAGCTCGAATAATAATGTTGTTTTACATTAGCTGAGGTATGAGCTTGGCTCGGAATAAACTTCGCTTGAAATAAATTCGGCTCGAGCTCGTTTACTTTCTAAACGACTTAGATGATTGTATTTTTAAGCTCGGTTAAAAATTGAAGCTCGGCTTAGTGTCAACTTGTTTATGAAAGTGCTGAACATGTCAAAGCTCAGTCGTTCGGCTCGAATAGTAGCCCTAGTTATCGGTTAATGCTTATAGATAAATTGTTCATGCAGGAAGAAGGGTCATGTGAGGTGGGATGAGAACAATTTAGGTGAAATTGAGAGAAACAAACCTGTGAGGCAGAAGATCACAGAGCCAAAGACGCCGTACCATCCAATGATTGATGATGATGGTATGTAATAGTAGTTCTTATTGAAGCTCCATGCACACGTGTCATCCATGAATGAAACATCATAAATGGCTACTTACCTTTTGTTTTTTCTTCTTTGCTCTATTATGATTGGGTTCTTTTCGAACTAGTTGCAGGGATGGTTGTGTACAACTTTATACTCAGTGTCGTTGCATATATTCTAATGCTATATGCTCAAGGAGATAACATTGGTTACAGTTATGTTATATACATACTAATGTCGAAATTAGTGCAGCATGCCGATTCCTCTCTGTTTGCATGCCATTCACCATAAAGAGAGATGAAGCTATGCAGATATGTTGTCATTTGTCCATTACTTAACCATTCTCTTCTTATATTATAGGATCATTGTCTCCTGTACGAAGTGCTTTCGACGAGTGCATTGCCGAAGTTGAGCATGCGGAAGTAGTACGTCCTGCCTTGAGCGATGAAGCTTCTTCCAGCACAAATAATGCTCATGGTTGGGCGTCTTCTGAAGATGACGGTGATGCTATGGACGAGGATGAAGGTAATTGTGTCCATATCGTCTTGCTGTCTGTTTCTTCTGATGTTCTTTCTGCTTTTAGATCTAGTAAATTCATCTTAAGCTTAATAATATGAAGGTAAATCTGTTAATATGAATGTAAATCTGTTAATGGGGCTTTTCAGCTATCAGTTTCAGAGATTATATTTTTCACGCTGGCTGATTAATGCTCTTAGTCACATTAGACTTGTAGTATTTGACTAAATGAAGCTCATATGTGTGTGTGTATATATATATATATATATATATATATATATATATATGTTTGGTTCTGGTGAGGATAAATTTTGTTCATTTTTTTACTATGAGTTCATTTTTTTGTATCACTATTCATTTTTTTTCTCCAGATTATAAACTAAAAAAATGGGTTCATTTTTGTAGGATAAAAGTTCATTTTTGGAAAATTATAAAAAATGAATTCAGCAGTACAAAAAATTGATCTCGGTAGTACAAAAAAAAACAAAATTTTCTCCTCACCTCCACTCTCCACAAGGAGCCTCTTTACCCGAACCAGCCCCAATATATATATGGAATATTGATGAAAAAACAAAAAAATGCAACGTATCTTTAGACTATAGATTCAATTTGTATACCAATTCCAGGTGACGATATCTGAAACTGCAATTACCCTTTGATAAGATTGTGACTCAGATAGGAGGAAGAGCTTCAAAGAAAACAGGAGAGCCCACTATGATGAGTTCCTGAAAGTGAAAGAGCTGAGAAGAAATGGATCCCTGCTTGAGGATGTATCAGATGAGGATGAGAATGCTTCCTTGAGTGCGGGTGTCAAGGACATCTACATTGCTCAAGGCAGTCGGTCTTCCCCGACTAATGGAAATTGACAAAACCTGGTAAGAAGTAATCTTTGTTGAAACCATTGACATTGATGATATACAGTTGTTACTGTAAGAATACTTATTGTGTGTGTTGGGTTTGTCCTCCCTATGACTTATTTGAAATGGATGAAGTGCAAATTATACTATTCTTCCTCTTGGTTGTCCATTCATAGTTGGGCTTGAATTTACCAAAGAACATTATATGCATGTAGTTTCTTTCATTATCTCTCTCTATATACCTCAACCACATGTAGTTTTGAAAAGCTAAGAATTAAAGTTTTTGTTGTTGTTAGATTACCAAATTTATTTACAACTGTGTTCCCAAAAGGTATTTTTAGTTATATGTACTTTTAATCTTTAATGGTATTTTGTGAAAATCAATTATAAAAATCTATCCACAAATCTACTCTTAACTCGCTAGTCAAAACTAGTGAGTCAAGAGCCTATAAAGTGGCAAACGGACTAACCATCATGTATTTGGCAAACAAATGGGTAGGAAAACCGGAAAAAGAAAATCTGCCAAAAGCAATGCATCACTCGATCAAAGAGAATTGCAGGAGAAAGAGCGAAGAAACGAAAGAAGAGAAACCGAAAGACCATGCAAGTTGAAGAATTGCAGTGGGTTACCGGTGAAAAATTCATATTTGGGCTCTCTCGTGAACCATGTGATGCAGATCAATGGAAAATAACAAAATAATGTAAACCATGTGATGCAGATCATTGGAAAATAACAAAATAATGTAGGAGTTTATTAACTGACTTATTTTAATATTTGAAGATTGATTAGAATTTGTTGACATTGATGTTTGTTGGATTACATGGTAATTAGAAAGGTTTGAAAGATTAAGTGTTGTAAAGAACATTGAATTGGTTTTACGTTTAATCATTTTTATTGGAGTCAAGCATATACCAAAAGAGTCAAAAAGTTTATAAGGAATTAAAACTGAAGAAATTACTTTAAAGTCCCATTTCTTTTTTCTTTGAAGATGAAATTAAAATCTAATTTTCTAGATTTTATTTTCTATTTTGAAACAATGGAACCATTTAGAGATGCGTGTTTTTCAAAGATGGCGGGTGGAATGGATTCCACTTGTTGGCGGGGTGTGCCAATATTTGTGGGGATAAATGGGATTAATCAATTAATCCTAGTATATTTAGTGATACGATGAAAAAAAAAGACCATTTTAACAAAAACACTTCTAACAAAACTCTACAAGATATAATTTCTATCATAAGAAATAAATTCAATGATATATTATTGACACACATGGTGGAATATTTGGTCATGAGTAATCCATGTATCTTTTATAAAAAAGATCCAAAATGTAGATCAAAATGTGTTGATCCAAATTAAATCATGAGAGGAAGTAAATGCTATGCAAAAATATCCTAACATAACCCGTAATTAAAGAAAGACTAGAAATGTTTTTTGGAGAAAAAAAACGTGCTCACTAAGCTAAATTTAGATGGATCCAAACATAGTGATGGTTAGTGTGCCTTCAGATTCATTCTAAGAGATAATCTCGCCTGAAATATTATCCTTGATTATGGACAATGTGGATTCAAATCAATCCTCCATGCCGAAGCTTGTGCGTTAAGAGAAAGTCTAAGAAAGACAGTGAGTCAACAATTAATAATATTGAAATCAAAGGATAGTCTCTCGATTATCAATCTAGTCAAACACGTACAAAAACTCCCATGAGAAATAGACCTAATTATATCAAATATACCTAATATTATTCCAGTCAACAATTAATTATATTTAAGTCAATAGTGTTGTCGATAAGCTCGCAACAATGGAAAATAACTACACTCATTAATGCCGACATCCACTCCTAAAGTGGAATGCATCATCCGAAAGGATGCCCTAGGTTGGTCTATCCATAAAAGATGACCAAGCCTAATTGCTTACTACTCAATATAAATAGAACAACCTTTATATCTCACACAACCAAGGACGACACCAAGGAAACACGATAAGCGGGCTTGTGGACGCTTGCATGACCAAACTCGATCAAACTTGACAAACATAAGACAAACCAAACTAAAACTATCATACTTTATGAAAACTCGCTAAAGAACTCTATTTTCATAAAATGAAAATAATTACAATAACTGGAGTTGTCTCCTTTAAAATAATTTAAAGAAAACTGGAAACTACAATAGTTAATGTTGACAAACGTAAGGCTTCTTGAAAATGGTTAAAGAAAACTACAATTCAAGTCTCATCCTTCTTAGGATGGAATGGCCCCGCCCCCCCCCCCCTGTTACAATTGTGGATTGTACCAACGATATGGTTCGAGAAACATGTTCCGTGGTATGTTTCAACCTTGTGAAATAGTTCACTAAACCATAAATCTCTCTCGCATATCTTTTTATAGTTTCTCTACTTGAGAGTTGAGACCTTGTTAATGCACCATCCTTTGTAGTCGGTATTTTTGGGGGCTCTTTGGATAAACCTTTATCATTCCCCCCTTTTGGAAAATGATTTGATCTCGAATATCGACACTTACATTTTAATTTATATAACGAGGAAAATATATATATTTTTCTAAAATAAATTGAAATCAATTTGTTCTGAAAAGAGAAACATATGAATTTTAGTGTTATGCGAAATCTAAAAAGCTTCGACACATATAATTACACCTCACACAAACATAGCCTCAACAATAGTTTACATTGTTTTTTTTTTTTTCCGTATTGATTGACAAATTTTAGTATCATGATAGATCTTTGGTTGCACTTTTGTGTTTCGATTTTGAGTTGTATTTGTTGGTGTTGGAGCATCTAGTGGATGATGACTTGAGTTTGGATACTTGTAGAAATGGATATGTGATTGAAACCTTACGGCTCATGATCGAGTCCAAAATTAATGTTTTTGCCGTTGTTTTCTAGGATTATCTTGTGCACTTTTTTTTTGTTAGTCTATTTTTACCGCATCTCTTTACTCAAATCTTCTTACTTTGCGCTTCTCTTGAATCCTTTCATCGTTATTTTGGTTATTCAAAGTATAACGGCCAACCCATTTACCATTTTACAACCTATTGATTCACTAGAATTGTGTGGTATATTTTATTCCTTTCTTTTATATAAAAAAAGAAAAGAAAAACATAAAATATGATAACCACTGTAACTAATATATTATTAACCCAATTCAAAACTTTTTATACCCTTATCAATTTTGTTTGTAGGGTTTGTTCAGGCACTTTGGTGCATCAATTATTTGAAAATGAATTAATTTAGTATTAATACTCGTTTACTAGGTTGAGATTAAAGTGAAAATCCATAATTTTTCCATGATTTTTATAGTCTACTAGTTCATTGCCCGCACCTTGTGCGGGTTTTGTTTAAAATTTTTTTATTATAATGTTTATATATTAGGTATTGAATATTAATCTTAAAAATATGATTTTTTAATAAAATTCTTGAGAAGATTTTTAACAAATAAAATGTTATTAAATAAAATTTTACTTTAACATAGTCAAAATACCAAAAAAAAAAATGATTTGTTTAATCTTCAAACCCTTTATTTATAAAAGTTCTCAAACTGTAGTATTACTTAAAATCGAGGGATAGCAAAATCGTTGAAAACATTTGGTCAACGACCCATATAACGGAATATCCAATATGAATAAAAAGTATACTTGACCTTAACCAAACAGAAAGTATTTAAGGACCCACAAAACAGTAGGTCAATGACCCATATGACGGATATTAATCCGTTATGAATAAAAATAACACTTGAACTTAGTCAAAAGGCCAAAAAAAAATGTCTGATTTGTTTAGTTTTCAAATCACGATGTGGGATAACAAAATCATTGGTCAACGACACTTATAACGGATATTAATCCGTTATTAAAAATTATACTTGAACTTAACCAAAAGGCCAAGAAATGTATGATCTGTTTAATATTCAAAATCTCTATTTATACATATACTCAAACTATCAACCTTACATAAATAGTGGGATGTGGGATAACAAAATCTGAAAATAGTTAACGACCCACAATTTATATAAGTTCTCAAGTTATTAGTCTTACTTATAATCGATGTGGATAGCAAAATCTTAATCATCAAATCCTCTATTTCATACTATCGATGACGACCCACAAAAAAATAGGTCATATAACATATATTAATCTGTTAATTAATAAAAATTATATGTCAATTTAGCCAAAAGGGCCAAGAAATTGATAATTTGTTTAAGCTTAAAACTCCTCTATTTATACATGTTCTCAAAAATTATAGTCGATGTGGTATAGAAAAATCTAAAAATATTTAACGACCCACAAAACAGTAGGTCAAAGACCCATGTAACGAATATTAATCTTGTAAGAGCCTTAGTCTTTGGGAGCCAGTTTTGGCCTTAGCCATGTTGTGTTTATTTTCATACTAGCTTTGATGTGATACATGATCTTATTAGATCTTGTTATGCTAGTATGATTACTGTTTATAGCTGGAGATGGCTCTTTCCTCCATGCTATTGTGATATGATTAGGATTTAGCTGGAGATGGTTATTCCTCCATGCTATTTTGATGGACATAGTGTTGCTGGAGATGTTTTTCCTCCATGCCTTTCTGTTATGTGTGATGTTGATACGGCTAGAGATTATTTTCCTCTATGCCTTGGATAGTGTTTTTGTTGCTGGAGTTGATGATTTCCTCCATGCCTGTGTTGAGGTTATAGAGAGAGTTGTACCTCGGCTTGTGAGTCTGAGTGGTTTGAGGATTTTACAAGTTTCAAGACGAAACTTGTTTTTAGGGGGGTGAGGTGTAAGAGCCTTAGTCTTTGGGAGTCAGTTTTGGTCTTAGCCGCCCCGCGGGTCCGTGAGGCCGCCCCTGCGGCTCGTCTGTTGTTCCGCCCCTGCAGCCAGGAAGCCCGCCCCTGCGGTTTCCTACGGCTGCAGCCGGTTTTGTTGACCTTTTGACTTGTGCTTTACCCTTTTTTCTCTTCTTCCTCAAGTCTTCTCCTTGGCTCGTGATCAAGGGTTTCCACTCTACTTCCCAACCTTCTTACGTTCTCCTTCTTGCTTCTCCCTTCACTCCTTCTTGATCTTGTTCTTCCTTAGAGTTTGAAGAGTTTGTGTGTAGTTGATGATGTTGATGAGCTTGAGGCGTGTTGCTGAGCTTAGAAGCCAGTGAGGTTGGTTGTGATCTTCCCTTGCTTAGACCACAATAGTGGTAAGCTCCATTCTTACTTCTTCTTTCTTTCTTCTTCCTTGATTCCATTCCTTAGCTTAGGATTAGATGAATTGAATGTATATTGATGTTGGAATGTGTATGTATATGTATGTGTGTGACTGTGGATGGATGAAGACGTGATTTGATCACGTGAAGAGCCGAAGAGGAATCGCGGGATCCCATTCTGCACTGTCGCCGCCCCCGCGTTCCAGTACTGCCGCCCCAGCGGGATCTGTCACCGCACCCGCGCCTCAGCGTCGCCGCCCGTGCGGGAGCCGTGTCACAGCGCCTGTGCCGTGCCTGCGTTGCCTGCGGCCACTGTCACCGCGCCTGCGGCTGAGCCTTGCCGCGCCTGCGGTTTACCTTGTTCTGCCCCTGCGTCTTTCCGTTCCGCAGGTGCATTTTGTGCAGGATCTACTTAGAGTAGTGTGATCCTTTCCTTTCCTAGTATGAGCGGGTTAGTAGCATGCTAGGTATGTGTATGAGGATAGAATGAGGATGATCATGATATCGTTTATTCCGGTTATGACTTTGAGGTATATGAGTTAGGATATGATCCTTATGGATTCCTTGGGTCTAGGTGTGACCCCTTTTGATGGATATGAGTTTGATATATTGTTATGCCTTGTTACTAGGCAGTGTTGTCCTCCAGAATTGGAGTGGACTAGGTTGAGAGTTGATCGTAGTTGAGACTAATTCTGAGGTTGAGGTAAGTCCATAGGACTTACTTAGCTACCATCCTTATATTGGATGTATGCATGAGTGGTGTGTGTTATATGCTTGGTAGCATGTGAGATTATTATTACCGACCTATGGTATATTGATTGCCCATTGTAGGGTTGTGATAACCTTTTCCATTTCATCCCGCTAGGAGTCTGGGAGGTTCTCTGTAGTTAGGCCAGATCTGCTATACGGGATGGACTCCTTCATCACTCCCAGAGGGTATACGGGGAGGAGTGCTGGAGCCACACCAGCTGGCTAATAGCGATTAGAGGCGAGGATTATATTCCTCGTGTCACATATGTTTATATACACTTATTTATACGATTTGAGTGTTGGACCTTATAAAGATAATTAACCGGGTAAATGTGTGATAGCATGATGAGGTGTTTATTATTTCTGACGTGTGTTTGTGCTCTTGCATCTCTATATATGTGTATGGTTAGCTAACGGTTTTATACCGTGTTGTAGATCCTTTGCAGGTTAGGAGAGCTACAGAGTGATCCAGAGTGGGTGATCCGCTAAGGGCTCCATACACTGGGCGTTATCGTGGGATTTGTGATATTTATGATTTACGGATATATATTTTGGTTTGTACTCAACGGTTATTCTGTATTACCTTTTGATATGTATATATATATATATATATATATATATATATATATATATATATATATATATATATATATATATATATATATATATATATATATATATATATATATATCAGTTCTATGTTTTGTTTTAATCTATCTGTGCCTTGTTGTAAGATCCAGTGAACTTGTTGTCAGGCTAGAGTCAGGATCCATTGTTAGATCCTAGCCCAGTAGCGCCTTGAGTCCTACGGATTCGGGGTGTTACAAAGTTGGTATCAGAGCTTAGGTTGACAACAATGACACTTGCAATCTGCGATAAAGGTCGAATAAATAAATAAACAGAACATGAAAGGGGTCTGACTTTTCAAAAGGTTTTGGTTTTGAAATGAGTACAAATGTTTTGGGATATCGTGTACGTGAGCCATCGCCCCTCTGAAGATCTCGAGAGTATAGATATATATAGATATTCTGTTGTGATTGATTTGATATATATCTATACATATGGCATATATATAGCCTTCTAAGTTAGGTTTACGTCCTCTGCAGATGGTTCAGACTAGAGCCTTACCTGCAGCTGGACGAGGTAGAGGTAGACCCCTCTAGATGAGGACGGGGTAGGATTCCCGCTGGTGGTACACGTGCAACGGAGGAGACTCACGAGGATGTTGCTGAGCGCGGCGTTCCTGAGACTGGGAACGGTGCAGCTGAGAGACAAGGATCCCAAAGAGTCCATTCAGATGACTCAGATCGTGTCTCCATGGAGGGACCAACGTTCCGCGAGTATATCAGTCGAGTAGAGGAGGCCGCCAGAGCGGGTAGACGTATTCCGGATCTGCCAGCACATGAGGGATCATCCGAGAGATCCCATACAGTTACTCAGGTGCCAACTGCACCGGAACCTGCTGCTGAGATTGCTAGAGTTACAGAGGAGCATCGAGGGCCTAGACTCGACACTTGGTTGAAGGCATTTCACTAGATGGGTGTACCCCCTTACTCTGGAAAGGTGGGGTTAGAGGTGGAGCTATGGATAGGACATGTAGACTCAGCTTTGGAGTCTATTAGATGTCCCGTACTTTACTCTTTCCTTTGCCTTCCTCTTTAAGTTACACCTTGGCTGAATGAGCAAGGGTTTCTCACCATTTCCAGCTTCTCACGATCCCTTGATTTCCTTCTCTCCTCCTTGATCTTGCTTGTGTTCTTGGATGTGTGGAAGAGTTTTGTGTGGCTTTCTGGGTTGTGATGCTTGTGATGTATGTTGCTGAGCTTGAAGCCAGTTGTGAGGCCTTGGTACTGTCCTTCTCTTGTTAAGCAATAGCTGTGGTAAGCCTCTTCTCTTGTTCTCTTCTTCCTTTCCCTTGAATCCATCTTCTTTAGCTTAGGATTAGATGAATGGAGTATAGATTAATGTTGGTATGTGTATATATATGTATATGCTTGGTTTTGGCTGAGTGAAGACGTGAATTGATCACGTGAAGAGTGAAAGAGGATTCGCGGGATCTTGCTCTGCGTTATCGCCGCCCCCGCGGCCGAGAGTCACGGCCCCTGCGGCTACCGTGCCGCCGCGCCCGCGCCGTCCCAGCGCCGTGCTTGCGCTTGCCAACGACCTTGTCACCGCTCCCGTGGCTACGTCCCGCCGCGCCTGCGGCCGCTTACCTTCCGCCCCTGCGTCCTCCGTTCACGCAGGTGCGTCTTGTCCCGGGACTACCTATAGTTAGGTAGTTCCTTTCCTTTCTAGTATGAGGGAACTAGTATCATGCTAGGTATCGGTTTATGATGAGTATGATATAGATATGCCGGTTACGGCCTTGAGGTTATGAGTTGGATATGATCCCTATGGATCCCTTGGGTCTAGGTGTGACCCATTTGTGTGATAGTAGATTGATATGTATATATGTATGCCTTGTACAGGCCGTGTTGTCCTCCAGATTGGAGTGGACGTATCTGAGAGTTGACCATAGCTGGGATTACTTCCGAGACTGAGGTAAGTCCATAGGACTTACTTAGCTGCCATTTATATATTGGATGTTGCATGAGTGGTGCATGTTTATGTTTGCTAGTATGTGATATTGTTATTACCGACCTACGGTTTAGTGACTGCCCATTGTAGGGCCGTGACAGCTATCCTTTCATCCCGCTGGGAGACTGGAGGTTCTTTGCGGGTAGGTCAGTTCTGGATTGTGGGGCGGGCTTTCTCCACTCCCATAGGGTATACGGTGACGGTGACCGCATCACCACTCCAGCTGGCATTAGCACCGAGAGGCGAGGGTTATATTCCTGTCACATATATTCATATTGATATCCTTATATATACGATTTGAGTGTTGGACTATATTTATAAAGATTATACAATGGGTAAATGCGTGACATCCTGCTGAAGTGTTTAGTATCTCTGATATGTGATTGTGCTTATGTTCATTCCATATATGTGTATGGTTAGCTAACGGTTTTATACCGTGTTGTCGATCCCTCGCAGGTTAGGAGAACTGCAGAGTGATCCAGAGAGGGTGATCTGCTGAGGGCTCCGTACACTGGGTCGTCCTCGTGGGATGGGATATTTTGATCATGTATATTCGTTATGTTTTGATTGTACTCAGCAGTGTTGTATAAACCTTTTGATACTTTTATATCAGTTTCATGTTTGATATTTAATCTGTTGGTGCCTTGTTGTAAGATTCAGTGAAATTGTTGTCAGGCTAGGGCCAGGATCCATTGTGAGATCCTAACCCAGTAGCACCTCGAGTCCTACGGATTCGGGGTGTTACAGTTGCTTGTAGAGCTTCATGGCGGCATGGCACAATGCCCCCAAATCCCTATATGGCACAATCTCAAGCGGCCGCCGAATGGAAGCATTAAGCCCACTCATGAATTTGGTGCGAAGGGCGGAGGGAGAGGCCGAGACGCCGACCTTAATGTGCATGTCTTCAAGTTTGGCCAAGTAAGCCACCGGGGTGAGGTTGCCTTGTTTGAACTCGGCAATTTGCAACCGCATATCATTCTTGAAGTCCTCGGGCACGTATTTATTGGTCATGACATAGATCAATTGCTCAAAGGTCGCAATCGGAGCCCATCCTCGCCTTTCACGAGTGATCTCATACCGGTTCCACCAAGACTTGGCATCTCCTTCAAAGTAAAGAGTTGCCGCCTCGATTTTCTCGTATTCATCCTCCTAATGAAAATGTTTCAAAGCTCGTTTCATGTCCTGTGCCCAATCAAGAAAAACACACGGATCATATTCACCATGAAAGATAGGGAATTTAACCTTACCTTCCCTACGAGCTCGGTAGGGGTTCGGGCGGGGCGGTGGAATGTGGGCATCATCGGCACGGGCTCGCCGGTGGCCGCCTTGATGCCGGTGGCGCCCATGAACGGGTGGTTCATGCCTAGGTGGGTTTGGAGGAGGCAACCATTCTTCACCTCGGTCTTGGTTCTCATAAGGGTCCATGATGGGTGAGTGCCATGGACGGTCATGTGCCACCCGTTCCAAGTCGGACTCATCACCGGAGAACTCGTTGAAATCGTTTTGCTCATCATACTCATCAAAGTCAAGGGTCGTCAGTTGCCGGGTGGACCGTTGGCGACGGCGTCCAGAACTATTATTTTCACGACCATGATTGTTGGTCGAGTCGGGACGGGGCACACTAGGTGGAGGTGGAGAAGGGACATACCGTTGGTGTTGAGGCTCATAATGCTTGTGCTGATTTTCCGTATCGACTATGAGAAGGTCATCTTGAGTCGGGTCGGGGAATTCTTCGTCCTCTTCATGGGACTCATTTCCGTCAAGAGGTAACGGACGTTGGCATTCAATGACGGACGCAAGCCGGGGACCGTTTGATGGTCCGGCTCCTAAAATTCCCTTGCCTTTCCGTTGTGCATCGGATGTAGAAGCATTGACCAAGGTCTCAATCGGAATTGTTGGGGTGGGACGTTGGGCAAGCCGTAGAGCCTTAAGAGCTTCGAACTCTTGCTTCAAGGCAATATTTTCTCGGGTCAAGGCATCAAACTTTTTTGTGTCTTCAAAGCTTCCAATTCCTGCCTTATGGAGTCATTTTCGAGGGACAACGAAGCATTTTCTTGAGCCAAAGGTTCATTGGACTCTTGCGGACCAGAATCCTGAGAAGTTTCCAATTCAACGTTAGTCATTGCTCCAAATCAGCACACAATTGCAAGCAATCAATTGAGCAAGGTGACAAGTTAAGTCAACTTTACCCAAGTTCAAGTGCGTTATCGGGTTCTACTTTGGGGAAGGCCGTTTGGCGGTTAGGCAAGTAAGGCAAATCCAACAAAATTGAACCAATTACACACAAATAAACAAGTGATATTATGCAAATGTATGTAAGAAAATGGAGAGGCGGAAGATGGACGGATTGTGCAGTCGGCAAGCTTTGTTTGCTTTCGGTCTTTGACCGTTTTGTGAAATCCGATTTTTCGGATGGACCGGTTTGCCGGACGTCTTTTCACTTTTGTGTTTCATTTCTTTGAAACGTTTTGAGCAACACTTTTTTTTTTTGAACACAAATCCGTATTGATGAAGAGTTTTTTTTGCTTTTCTTGGAATATCAAATGCGAGATATCCGAATTTTCGTTAACAAAAATACCCCAAGAAATTTGGTGAAATTAATTAACAAAATTGTCGGATTGGGTCGGTTGAAGAAAAAGACGGTTTTGATAATTGGTTTGATGGCAAACCAAATATCTCCTATTTTTTTTAATATTTTTTTCAAATTGATCAAAAGAAAAAAAAATTCAGGAAAAATGGATGAACATGACAAAGAACATGACGAAGAACATGATGAACAACATGAAGATCATGAAGAACAAATGAAGAACATCATGAGCAAACGAAGAACATCATGAACAAAAGGCTAAATAAGTTGAAGATAATAACGCACAAAAACAAGAGTAAAGAGAACTTAGCTTTGATCCCTTTGCTCTGATACCAATTTGATGCGTCCTTGGAGGTAACCAAGGATAACTTTCGGATCTAGATCTAGCAAAGCTCCAACTACTCCTTGATTCTTTGTGCGGCGTTGTTTCGATTCAGATCCAAAGGGGCGGAAGCGATGAAGAAACAAGGGTTGATTCGATCTAGAGAGATCGAATAAACCGTTTGATGGAGATCGAAAGTTGATTCTAATGAAGAATCCTCGAATATGGTGTTCTTGGATCAAAGACGAGATCCAAGGAAGAAATTTGAGAAATATACGGGAAGGTTTGATGTCCAAGCTAAGTCAGAGGAAAATCTTCTCAAAAACCTAGTAAAATTGAACATGGAAAATAAGTGAGGCAAGAGGTCCCTTATATAGAGAGTCTTGCCCACTTATGGGCCAACGAGCCAAACAAACATACATACGAAAAGTCCAACAAGGAAAAACCCTAAAAGATAAGATCAAAGAGAATATTCTATAAGGAATATCTCTTTTATTACATAAAAGGAAAACATGAAAAATATAGTCCGAAAGTAAAAGCGTGGACGGGACCGGTAGCCTATGCCATGGTGGTGTAGAGACACGGCATACCGGCGACTGGTCTAAGTGACGAAGTGGTGCGGGCGATGATGGATTTGGTGGCTCGGGCAATGGCCTTGGCTCGGGATCGGGTAAGCGGTCCATATGAGCGAACCCTCAAAGCCTCGTCCTCATCGTCTACGGTCAACGTAAGAGGAGCATCCAAGGGCGCATCATAATCCTTGCTCAGGAAACAAAGGAAACGGCTAAGAAGAGAAGAGAGTAAAGCACGGGTCAAGAGTCAACAAAGTCGGCTGCAGCCGCAAGAAACCGCAGGGCGGAAAACTACACGAGCCGCAGGGGCGGCTCCCTAAACCCGCGGGGGCGGCTAATGCCAAAACAAGCTCCAAAAACTAAGGCTCTTACAACACAAGCTTTTGCTCGAGCATGTCTTTCGGCAAACCACCGAGTCATGAATTGTCTGATCTCATCAAGCAAGGCTATAACCGGATATTCTCTTTTTTCAAAATTCCATTTACACACTCGGCATTGTTACTAGTCATTATGTTATACCTTTTTGGCAGGACAGAAAGACCTTGTCCAAGTTGCAATTCCAATATCAGTGAGTAACTCACCAATCTTTGGTTTCTTCTACATACATTGACAAGAGTAGTGTTGTTATACGACATGAGTTGCATGAATAAATGCGTATTTCAAGATAATTGCACCATACATACCCCCGAAATTTGACCAAGAATCTCCATGCAATCACTCTTTTTGTAACAGCGGGCACATTCCATGAATTTTTCAAGGATTCTGTTTGATCGTGTTTTCTTCTACAGATTGCTTTTTAGATACCAAATGCAATATCCGTGCGATGCAACTTCATAATTTGTAGCAACTCCTTTTTTGATGGAATTGTGTCAATCGGAAACAAATATTAATTCATTGTTGTCATGAACAAAACTCTTTAGGTTCTTGAAGAAGAAATCCCACGATGCATCGTTTTCACTGTCAACTATTGCAAATGCAATGGGGTATATCTGTTGATTAGCATCTTGTGTAGTTGCAACAAATAACATTTCTCCATATTTCCCCTTCAAGTGTGTGCCGTCTATTGTGACAACCTACGTTACAATTGACGTTAAGTTTGTTCTGGTACACAAATCGTCAATTTGTGTAGTTCACATACACAATTTTGATTAAAAAAATACAAAAGATGGTTTTGTACTTACCCTTCTCATTGTCTGATATCCTCTAACTGATTGTCCATACGCAACGAAGACATATTTGAAACGGTTGTTTTCGTCTACCTCAAGAGCAATTACTGAACCTGGGTTGATAACTTGTAACATATGCAGATATGAAGGTATTGAACTATAGTTATCCTCTGGTGTACCTCTGATCATATCCTTCACAGTTTCTTGCGCCATCCAGCACTTCCAATAACTAGCATCAATATGGTGTAAACTTTTCATTATTGTGATGATCTGGTTGGCAGACGGTAATTTCTTTGAATTTCCATACCTACATTTTGTTGAGCAATTGTTACGATGATATTTATTTTGTACATACGCTATTCAACAAACACAATCTATGAAATGTAATTTTGAGCACTTACATTGCAACCTTGCCAGCGATTAATTGGTACAAAGCTCCTCTTTTCAGTGACCTCCTCATGTGGAATGAACATGTGTGTGTAGTCTCTTCGGAGACATCTGATAAAATTGGAACGATACAGAGAATATTAGCATGGCCTTGCGCAAGGATGACACGTACAAATCGAGAACATGTGTGTGTAGGTAAATACTTTGTTGTTGTAAAATATTGTGACTGACCCAACATTGAAAAATGCACCTTTCACTTACAATGTTTGTCAATACATTTTGTTGTTACAACTCTCCTCTTTGACTTCACAATCTTATATTGTGTACATTCTGATATGGCGTTTAGACACAAAGCGTTCTTCAATTTTGTTTTATTACTGTACGTCTTCCCAATGATCAGCCCAAAGTTTGTTGTATGTGGTACATAATTGCTCACATGAGGGACAATCGCTAGGTTGTTACATGTTGTATCTTCAATCGCTTCGTCGTCAACTACATATGAAGAACAATCAACAGTGTTTGTAGATGACTGCCCAACACACACATCTAAAGGGATCATCATCTCTCCACCGTCTTTATGTGGTTCAATTGACACGTTCTCATTCTCTGTATGTATGTCAATCAAACTCATTTTCTCATCAACTGATTTTGCAATTGTGTTGACACACAAATGAACACTCCAACGAAATTGCTCCATCTTATTTATTTGGACAAACGTTAGGAAATCATCCCTTGTATTAATATCATACGGCTTGAGTGCTGGATTGAAAGGATTTTTGTATGATAACTTTATCCAAACTTCTTTCATACACAAAGCAAATCTCGAAGTGATAAATGAACTAAATCCTCGAATGTTGTGTTCACGTCAACGACTAAAGGCTTACTTGTCAAGTTGCCCTCATAATTCCATTCACCATCTTCAATATTCCAAGCACCACCGCAATAAGTTGTTACGTACACAAATGTCATACATGTGTGACGAAGTTCATGTAAAATAATTGCAAAGGTAATTGAGAAATTACTAAATACGTACACAAGATATGTACTTAATTTAACACTTAATATACATAGTATACACAATTGCTCAATATACACAACTTCTCACGACATATGCATAATTGCTCGATTTACAAAACTTCGCACGACATCTACATCTACATAAATCACGACATATACATAAATACACAAGATATCTACATATTTTCTCAATATACACAATTACTGTGTAACACCTCAAATCCGTGGGACTCGGGGTGCTACTGGGCGAGACCTCACAATGGGTCCCGACCCTTAGCCTAACAATAATTTCACCGGACCTTCCAACATGGCACAAATAAAGGCGAAAACTCAAATATGTTTTTAAAGTATGCGGAAATCGAAATGTAAGAACTACAACTTGAAAACTCAGCCGAGTCCTCAAAACAACATAGTTAGATACGAATTCTAAACATACGACAATATCCATAAGTGAGAACATGAAATATGACTCAAAACATCCCCGTCCTATAATGTACGGAGACCCTCGGCTATCCACTCCTCCACCTCACTCGGCGGCATCCCTAACCTGCAAGTCAACTACATAACGGTTTTAAACCGTTAGCTCATATTCTAGATATTAGGAGAGCGGTGAAGGCACAAACACATCCATAACACAAAACATAAATCACACAAGTCCGGTTCCTTATCTTTTATTATTAAGTCGTATTCCATTCTAATTCAACTTCTTTTGTGACACGAGACCCCAATGGTCTCGCCTCGGTCCCCACTTACCGGCAAGGAATGGTGCGAATGCATCCGCCCATCTAACCCGCCGGGCTAGTCGCCGAGAGTCCCCTAGACCTCACTATGGGCTAGGCAGTATTGTCACCGCCCGTTCTCATACACTTGAGCCAATATAAACATATAGGGTCGGTGGTTCTAATTACCGTTTTAAAAGTTATAACATAACATAAACACACACCACCAAACACACAGCAATACTAATACATAAAATACGAGCCAAGTAAGTCCGGAGACTTACCTCGTCTCAAACGCTAACTCATACAACGCTCACGCTTCCCTTGGGAAGAAGTACTCAACCTGTTCACAACAAGGTATCCATAAAAACCCGCTCAACTCGAGAAGTTTAGGACTTCTACACAAATGATCTACGCAGGTTCATTTGACTCACATTCTAGGACTGCATCCTAGAGTCTACCATAAATACCGTCAATAACAACGTAAAAGCTAACGAGGTCTAAAAACGCTCCTCACATTCTCCTAAGGTCTCAAAAGCCGCTACTTGGCATTTCCTCTAAGTTATGCTAATTCCAACCTATCATGACACTACGGAACATAACTAGATCGATATGAATTCGTGACTTTTCTCGGAATTCGGAACCTAACATGAAATTACACAATTTAGCCCATACGCTAAATTGATCATCAAATATAATATATCGACCTAATATAAATTCGTTCCTAAATTCCGAGGTTAAAAACTCGCTAACGTATTTTCCGGGGCAAATCTGCATTTCCTAAGACATGTGGGCCAAAACTGTAATTAATATAAAACTGGGCATAATATGTAATTAACCAAAAGATGAGGGGTCAGAATTGTAATTATACCAAAAGAGGGGAGGCCGACTATAATTATGGAGCAAATCCCAGCCGAGGTTCTGCAGTGGTTTTCCGGTGGCGTCACGGCTTCTCCGGCGAGGGCAGAGGCGGCAGAACTTCCCCGGTGGTGCTGCAGTTGGCCGGCAATGGCCTGGCTCTCAGTGGCGGTCGTTCTCCGGCGAGGGCGAAGCGTGCAGAAGAGAAGAGTGAGCAGGGATGAGGCCGGTGGCGTCCGCGGGGCTCGTGCAGGCCGGCACGGCGAGGGCGGAGGCGAGGCTTCCCTGACGGCGACGGCTTCACTGCAGCTCTCCGTGCTCGGGCGGCCTCGATGCAGAAGGAGGGAGAGAAGGAAGATGAAGGTGAGCCGGGCACGGTGGGAGCGAGAACCAGGGCTCTGCGGCGTGGTGTTGCTCTCGGCGAGGGTGAGAGAGACGAAAGGTAGTGGTGGCTGGGCATGGCGAGAGAGAAGGTGGTGTGAGAGCTGCGGGAGAGTGAAATGAGAGAGAAGAGTGGAGGTGCAGTAGGGCGTGGAGTGAGGGAGAGAAGTGAGAGATGGAGGCTGGAGGGAAGGACGGGCCGAGAGGGAGATGGGGCAGGTCACGCGGGACGAGAGGTCGGGCGACAACCTTGCAGGCCTAGGCCGGTAGGCGGGCGGGCGGCTAGCTCCTGCAGCGTAGGGGAACAGCAGGGTAGGCGGGCGGCAACGCAGGGCTGGTCCAAACCAAGAGCCGCGGGAAACAAAAAGAGGAAAAGAAGAGAAGGAAGAGAAAGCCAGCGTGGCGGTGGGCCCCGGGCGACGTGGCGCCAGCATGGCGTGGGGCCCATGCTTGTAACGCCCCCAAAAGCGGGATAGACGTCACAGCGCCAGGAGCCCCAAACGAGGACTCCCTCAGGCTAAATGAATATGATAAAGGTGAATAAATAAAGCGTAAACCATAAACGGCCTTGACTTGCCAAAA
Organism: Fagopyrum tataricum; assembly: GCA_002319775.1. NCBI lineage: Eukaryota > Viridiplantae > Streptophyta > Magnoliopsida > Caryophyllales > Polygonaceae > Fagopyrum > Fagopyrum tataricum. The sequence goes on from CM008283.1 coordinate 45,531,327, forward strand.
GATGACACTCCCAAAGACATTCCGAAACGTCAACCACAAACAGGTCCAAACCCACAAGGTAAATGACGTAATAACCAACAATCCGAACAAAAAGACAATCCGACCCAAAAGACGAAAAACAAGTTTAGGAACAAGTCCTAACGAAACATGACCATCCCACAAAACCGACACAACTCTCACTAGGGTTCCTGACCTCCATGCTCCTGAACTGTTCCTGTACCTGATCATGTCAAAGACATAACCAGCCCCACCTTGGTGGGGTTAGTCTTCCACATAAACTAAGCCAATACATAAGCAGGGTAATATATATGATCAAGATATGAGAATAAGCATACATGACATGACATGATCTTAGAATTACTCAAGGAATTGAAATAACATCATGCAATTTAATCATCATCAATCTCAAAAGATCATATCAATTATTCTTTACTCATATCAATGATTCATGCTTCAAAATTATCAATACTCGGATTAATTAAAAGTCATCATGGCTCAAATACTCAAGAGATATGAAGATACAACATGCATCTATAACGTCATAAAAAAATATCATTTCAAACATGTCATGAAATCTCAAGTCATCTTCACAAGTTTCAAGCCTATAACATATCTCAAAAGAATACTAATAGACCATTTCAACATAATTCAACTCGGTATAATCACACTAACTCGTATACCAAAACTATGTTTCATAGACAATGTCAAATACTCATAATCCAAATCAACAACTCATAAACTATGTCAACTACTCATAATTCAACTCAATATTCAATAACTATGCCAAAGGCCAAACGACCAAAATGTGGTAACAAGGTATGTACTTGCCCCTTCCTCAAATCATCATAAGAACAATCCAAATCACAATATCAAAACATTGCTCTGGCAATCTTTATTTGAAAACTGTTTTCAAAACAATTTAACAAGTGCTAATTTAGCAAAGGTTCAAGCCTATTTCTTGAACACGATTTATAAAATGCTATATTTAGCAAATGTTCAAGCCTATTTCTTGAACACGAAGGTACCTCCTAAACCCCTACCACGGGATGGACATAGTAAACACGGATCAGGTGAATCCTCGCCATCCACTAAGGTCGGGCACAACCATCGGCCCGCTCAAACTGCATACCACTGGTAATCTTGGTCCGCCCTAACCGAGGAGTGAATAAGAATCATGCAAACGGTATACCGACAACAATGTCGTCATGGTCATAGACCACATAAGAAAAACAAGGGCAATTGCCCGCTATGGTCATAGACTAAATCATCTCACATGTATAAATGGCAAAAGCCGATTAGGTTAAAGACCATGAGGTCATCTCAAATCCTCAATATCATAACCGTTTCCTTTTCTAATATATTATGATAACACCTCTTTAACTAATCTCAATCAATTATCATGTAATCCCAAGACTTCCTAAACCGACTCCTCAAATCATACTATATCCATAACTCAAAAGTAATATCACACATTCCCCATGGACTCCAAGATCATTCATCTCTAGATATCACAACATATATATTTATATACTTATCATGCTCATAATGACAAAACGTAATTTAAGACATCTCAACCATACATGCAATATCATGAAGGCTTACACGTAATCATGCTCATCATGCCAAATCATAGTTTAGAACATCCCAATCATACATGCAATATCATGAAGACTTAAACTTAAATCATGTTCATCATGCTTGATCATAATTTAAAACATCTTAATCATACATGCGGTATCATGAAGGCTTAAACTTAATCATGCTCATATACAAAAGCTCACAAGTACTTGCATTGATACACGCTCACTCAATGGCTCTAAGCCGAAACAAGAACGTCAACTAGAACTCGTCAACCACCTAAACAAGCAAGAGATCATACAATCACATACACACACTATATATATATAATCACTACACCATCTAATAGGTGTACGAGTGACTTACCTAATTCCCAACTCGAGTTTGGGTTGTACTTCACCTAGGGTTTGTCCTTACCCCGTTATCCAACCAAGTACGTACGTAGCGTCAAAAGACAAAAGCCGATCGAAGGTTGTCGAACTTCGACTTGATAGTCCCTTCCCGAATGTATTTTCGAACCCTTAAGTTCGGGTGGCCCGATTGAAAATAGAGGGGAAGTTCGTCGAGGCATTTCCGGCGGTTTCCTGACGACGACGACGGCCGCAGGGGCGGAGCTGGATTTTTCCGGCGACGGCGACTCTTCCTCGGCGTCAGGATCCCGGTGAGGCATCTCCGGTGGTGCTTTCTTCGATCGACTGGGGTGTGTAGAAGGAGAAGAGTGATCAGTGAGGAGGCCGAGGGTGCTTCTCCGGCGAAGCTAGACAGAAGAGGAAGAGAAGAGGATGCAGAGGGTTCTCCAGTGAGCGAGGTTGGTGGCGCCGGTGGTGTAGACAGATGAGAGGGGGAGAGTGGAGGTGTAGAGAGTGTGAAAGCTGATGGCCGGAGGAGGGAGTGGTAGAAGCAGAGAGGAGGGTGGTGAGATGCTGAGGCGGTTCAAAAGGGTGGTGGTGTTTCGGTGACTCGGGGTTGGCGTGAGAGACGAGGACAGGGAAGAGAAAGGGGGAGACAGTGGGAGGTGGTTGTGCTGCAGGTTCGATGGAGGAGGGGTTGAGTGGTTCTCCGGTGGTGGCGAGGAGGCTAGGACGGAGAGAAACAGTGAGAGCGGCTTGTTTCTCCGGTGAGTGAGGAGGGAGAGGAGGTGGAGCGAGAGAAGAGTACGAGGGAAGTGAGGGAGATGAAGGGAGAGGCTGAGCGTGAGTATGGTGAAGTGAAGATGATAAGGGTGATCGGGAGAGGGTGTTGTTGAGATGAGAGTAGAGGGAGATGGTGAGTGAGTGCAGAGAGCTGGGGAGATCGAGAAGAGAGGAACGAGAGGTCGGGCTATAGGGGAGAGGCTGCAGAGTTGGCGTGCAAAAGAGAAGAAGCGGAAGAAGAAAAGGAGAAGGAAAGAAGGAGATGGCCCTCAGGTGGGGCCCGGGAGAGTAAAAAAAGAAAGAATAAAATAGAATAACTTGATGAAAAAAAAATATAACACATAAGGATCTGGATATTTCCGAAATTCTCCGCAAAATAATTTTACAGGAATTATATGTATACACTTATTATCATTTAAAAATAGAATATAAACTCAATTTTTTTATTTATTACGATATAAAAATATCAATAATATACGGAAAATATTTATATAAAACGCACCCTATATTTGGGGCGTTTCAATGCTGAGGTGGAAAAAGGGAGAGGAAAATAAAAAGAAAAATAATGGGACGGGTTCCAAACTCGTAAAATAATTCCGTAACGGATGTTTACGGGTCGGAATACTTTCCGACATTCCCGTAAAATTTATTTACGGGTTTACGGGTCGAAATATTTTCCGAGAAATTCTGTAAAATAATTTACGGAAGGAGAAATAAAAAGATATATTTATTTCTAAAATTCCCGGACGTTACATACTGACGGTATCTACATTATTTCTCGGTATACACAATTATACAAGACATATATATTTACATAAATCACGATATCTACATAAATACACAAGATATATACATAATTTAACACTTATTACACACAATATCGGCATACACAATTGTTCAATTTACACAACTTCGCACGACATCTACATAATTTCTTATTATACACAATTGTTAACGGTATATACATTCTTTCTCAGTATACACAATTATACAAGACATATACATCTACATAAATCACAACGTCTACATAAATACACAAGATATATACATTATTTAACACTAATCATACACAATATCGGCATACACAATTGTTCAATTTACACAACTTTGCACGACATATACATAATTTCTCAGTATACAGAATTGTTGACGATATCTACATTCTTTCTCAGCATACACAATTATACAAATTATATAAATCTACATAAATCACGACATCTACATAAATGCTCCAGATGTATACATAATTTAACACTTATCATATACAATATACACAATTGCAACCGTAATCTACATAATTTATCAATACACACAATTGCGCAGGACTGTGATGAAATCGCAGTGAAGAAGGAGAGAAGTTTTCAATATTACGAGAAGGAAACATGAAGTCGTTGTAATTGAGAAATTGACATACCTTATACCCAAACAATCACTCCTTGTAGTTCGATCTTCTATGGAAGACGAAATCGATCGTTTTTTGTTTGGAAACGGTTATGAGGTTTTACAAACTGTGATGAAATCGCAGAGAAGAAGGAGAGAGGTTTTCAATATTACGTGATTCCTTCATAATCGGAACTAATTGAATTGCCTTTATTACCTAATTTCAATATATTTTAAATTAGGATACAATAAGGTTAGTTTGGTCAGGATCTTTTTGTATCCCCTATTATATCTTTTTTGGATTAAAATGAGGAGCCTACTTTCTCCACACATTTTATAAGCAGCCGATCTAATACACAAGTTTTCAAATTGAGCCCCATACTCCATTTCTTCCTTTAATTTATTTATTAATTTGTGTATTACTTTTTTTATTTTTTATTTTTTCCTCAAACAACTTGATCTCGGTAATTCCTAAATTTAATCTTCAATAATCCACAATATATATATATATATATATATATATATATATATATATATATATATATATATATATATATATATATATATATATATATATATATATTTATAAATATATAACTAGAATTTCCTTTAAAATTTATATCGAATATCCATTAAATATATAGTAACTAATCTCCGAATTAATTCATTTATCTCTAAATCAACCGGAACTTATAACTCGGAAATTAAACAACTACTAAAAATTTAGATCGGATAATTCAAAATCCGGAATATGACAGGAATGATGGTATCCTCTAACTTTCTAATTTGAACCCTTTACAACACATCTTATATGAAATTAACTATTCTTGAGGGATCCAAAGACCTAATAATAATCTACCCGTATTTTCTTTCTCCTGCTAAAATTACATATTTAGCAGTAACACATAAAATCTCTATGTATTACTCTTTCTCTCAACTATGCTATTAGGTATACAAGGTTCATACTTTCTAGTGAAATTTCCAAATTAAAAATTTTCCTTTCCACGCGATCCAAAATTATCAAAGTAGTAGATTAGCCGGCAGTTAGCAAACACTTCAATTTTTATCAAGATTATACAATTATAAAATCATATAATAGAAATGTGTTACTTTTGCCAAACTTTAATCAAAATTAACACATAAAATTTCTAAAAAATTTCATAATAAAAGTTGAAAAATAATAAACATGTTATGATCCATATAACTCAATAAGGATTGTAATCATTGTCCCGTTAGTTTCTCAATTTTTATTTTTTTAAAGAATTATATGATAATTTAACACATAACCTGTTATTTAATATAGTTAATCTCTTACGACCACTATTAATTCCCATCCAATTCTAATTATTCTCTTTTTGGGTGAAATGGGACAGTAGGCCTCTACTTGTATAATTGAACATCAGGCCCTTTAGTTTATTAGGTAACAATGTAGGCTCCTCTTTATTATTTATAAAGATTAATTGAAAGGGTGAATTAGTAATTTCAATTTACTCAAGTCCGAGCTCAATTTATTTAAGTCCAGACTCAATCAGGCCCACTCAATTTACACAAGTCAGGCCCAATCTACTGAAGGTCCGAGATACACAAGCCCAGACCCAAACTACACAAGGTCCGTCGAAAATGCATATGTTGTAGGTAGTGGGGTTCGAACTCTGGTTGTCAAACCCTCCCTCTCACCCACCCTTATACCAGCTAGACTAATTGAACTTGGTAATCTATTGTTATTTTTTTAAAGTTATACTTAATGCCTACTTACACAAACTATTGTTACACACATAACGCATGATTTTACAAAAAATTGTAATTACCCAAGACTTCTTTCGATTGACATAATTCGTCTCGATTGACACAATTCTTCTCGATTTACACAAAACATATATATTTACACAAACCGTCGTCACGATTTACACAAGCCATCAAGATTTTCTTACACAAGCCCCGTCGATAAAAATTTATCATAAAAATTTATTTATTAGATTTAAAATTTATAATTCCACAAGTTCTCTTTCGATTTATACGAGGTCTACCGATTTACACAAACCCTACCGATATACACAAACCCTACTGATTTACACAATCCCTACCAATTTACACAAACCGTCCCGATTTACACAAACCGTCCAGATTTACACAAACCGTCCCGATTTACACAAACCGTCCCGATTTAAACAAACCCACTGATTTACACAAACCGTATCGAGGACAATGTGATGGAAGGTAGATTTAAAAAAAACACTTTTGATCAACTACCAAATATAGACAAATGTCACAAGCTCACAAAGGACATCTTCGCACACAAGGAATTTTTTTAATATTTTTTTTGATACTATAAGATAAGAAATTAGGGTGGTCTATCTCCTCGAGACTTTCCACAAGGAATTAATTTTAAAAAGATGTATCAATGATTTGGAAACAAATATTTGATTAAAAGAAAAAAATAGAGGAAAAAATAGCACCATAAAATGAATTTGTACACATGAAAGGAAACTTCCTTGCATTCAATGAATAACGTTCACCACCCCCTCTTTTCGCACCTAAACTCCTAAAATTTAGCAGACAATCACAAGTAACTTATGATAAGATCAAAATAAAAAGGGAAATAATATTTTTCACATGAATTTGTCATAATAAAATAATGGACTCTCTTTTAACAAAGTCAAACTCTGTTTTTGCAACGATTAGCAATGAAAACCAGATCCGGTGAGATGACGAGGAGATGAACCCTCTGATCCGGTCGCGCCGGAGAAGACGAGGAGATAAACAAGGAACCCACAGATCCGGTCATCACCGTCGCCAACGAACATATCCGGCGGGATAGTTTCTTCTTCGTCGGTGAAGATCCGGCCGAGGAGCTTAGTCGGCCGCCAAGGTAGGTGCAGCCGGAGTCATCGCCGAGGAAGGTTCAACAGCCTGCTAGGATGACCATCGATTGTGGAGGGTCGGAGTTGGTGGTTACAGCGGTTTTCACTCGTGAATATGGCGGATGAGAGGAATCGATTTAGACGGCTAAGGTTTTATGAAAACGATTTTTGTAGAAAACCCTAACTGGCAATTGAGGGAGAGGGATTTTATAGAGCTTCGAATTTTCTATTACCCTTATACCCTTTCTTATTTGTTTTTTTAAATTCAGGAAAATAGAAGAACCTACTTTATTTTTAGTTTACAAAAATGTCTTCACAACCCCACTATTTTCTTTTTTTTATATATTCATTGAACCTTATTAATATAAAAAAATAGACGTTGACTATTAATTTTATTTTGCTCCTTAAAATCTACACTAAGTTACTAAAAAAAATTCGGAATTATTTTCTCTACAATTTAATTTTTTTATCGGAAAATATATATATTAGCTAAATTTGAGATATTAGTGGTTATAAATATACTATTTAAACTCCAAACATTCATGAACTTGATACCTATTTGAACCGTGATAATTATACTTTTTAAAAATCTGTGTTATCATCTTTATTTCTTAAATATTTTATGATCGTGTGAATAATTGACGGTGTATGGCTATTATAACGTTTCATAAATATGTTATTAGTTTATAAATATACATACTCATTACATATTACTCAAAATATTCAATCTATAAATATACCTGCACAAGGTGCGCGTTATAAACTAGTGTTAGAATTATAATCCAACCTGCGGATAATAGAAAAACTCAAGTTTAGGGGTTGTTAGGTGATATGGACTTACGAGGCGTATGGGATAAAAATATGGAAATTATGTAGTTGTTGTTTTCCCTTTTTCGCTTTTTAGACAACATCAATCTATATACTTTACTAAAACAGCCGTCAAAATGCTCACGTGGGGGCCTCACGATTTTTCTCCCGAATCTTTTTTTTACTAACTTATTTAATAAACTATAAAATCTATTTTTACTAAATTATTATTTTAACCGTAAAATCTTTAGCCATCGAATCTTTTATGTTAATTGACAATAAAACCTAATATTCTCCTTTACATTATAATTTTCACCATATATATTTCTTATTTCCTTTCGTTTTATATTAATATTTTTTTAAAAAAAATTTAGCCATCAAATCTTTTCATTTAAATTACACAATTTTTTGAACGATTTCACGTTACTTTTTTTTAACGCTTCTATCCCACATCGACTAAATGTAAGGTTGATAGTTTGAAAACATGTATAAATAGAGGGGGTTGAAGATCAAACAAATCATCTATTTCTTGGCCTTTTGGCTAAGTTGAAGTATAATTTTTATAATAACGGATTAGTATCCTTGAAGTGGGTCATTGACCTCCTGTTTGGGTCGTTAAATTTTGCTATCCCACATCATAATTTGAGAACTTCTATAAATAGGGGTTTAAACAAGTATAATTTTATTCATAACGGATATTAATATCCGTTGTGGGCCGGGTCAACCAACTATTTTGGCCTTTTGTTTAAGTTTATGTATAATTTTTATTAATAACAGATTAATATTCGTGAAATGGGTCGTTGACTTTTTTGTGGGTCATCTTCATTCATAACATATAATCCGTTATATGGATCGTTAACCAACGATTTTGCTATCTCACGTAAACCAACGATTTTTTGCTATCCCACATCTAGTATATAAGTAAGACTGATAACTTGAAAATTTATATAAATTGAGGGTTTGAAGATTAAACAAATCATAAATTTTTTCGCCTTTTTGGCCAAGTTAAAGTATAATTTTTATTCATAACGGATTAATATTCGTTACATGGGTCTTTGACCTACTGTTTTGTGGGTCGTTAAATATTTTCATATTTTTCTATCCCACATCGACTATATGTAAGGTTGATAGTTTGAGAACATGTATAAACTGATATTTTGAAATAGAGGATTTGATGATAAAACAAATTATATATTTTTTTGGTCTTTTGGCTAAGTTTAAGTATAATTTTTATTAATAACAGATTAATATTCGTTATATGGGTCACTAACATTTTTGTGGGTCACTGTTTTGTGGGCTGTAAAATATTTTCATTTTCCACTCCCATCTTTATTCATAACGGATATTCCGTTATATGGATCTTTAACCAAACGATTTTGCTATCCCACGTTAACAAACAATTTTGTTATCTCACATCGATTATTAGTAAGACTGATAACTTGAGGACTTATATAAATTGAAGTTTTGAAGATTAAACAAATCATAAATTTCTTCACCTTTTGGCTAAGTTCAAGTATAATTTTTAATTATAACAGATTGATATCCATTACATGGGTATTTGACCTACTGTTTTGTGAGTCGTTAAATATTTTCAGATTTTTCTATCCCACATCGACTATATGTAAGGTTGATAGTTTGAAAACATGTATAAATAGAGGGATTTGAAGATTAAACAAATCATCCATTTCTTGGTCAATTGTCTAAGTTGAAGTATTATTTTTATAATAACAGATTATTATTCGTTACATGGGTCATTGACCTACTATTTTGTGGGTTGGTAAATATTTTTAGATTTTTCTATCCACATCGACTATATGTAAGGTTGATAGTTTGAGAACATGTATATCCACATCGACTAGAAATAGAGGGGTTTGAAGATTAAACAAATCATCCATTTCTTGGCATTTAGGTTAAGTTGAAGTATAATTTTTATTAATAATAGATTAATATTCGTTATATGGATCGCTGACTTTTTGTGGATCAATGTTTTGTGGGATGTAAAATATTTTCTTTTTTCACTCCCATCTTTAATCATAACGGATATTCCGTTATATGGATCTTTAACCAACGATTTTGCTATCCCACTTTAACCAACGATTTTGCTATTCCACATCGATTATAAGTATGACTGATAACTTGAGAACTTATATAAATTGAGGGTTTGAAGATTAAACAAATAATAAATTTCTTCGCCTTTTTGGCTAAGTTAAAGTATAATTTTTATTCATAACAGATTTGTAACACCCCGAATCCGTAAGACTCGAGGCGCTACTAGGCTAGGATCTCACAATGGATCCTGACCCTAGCCTGACAACAAGTTCACTGGATCTTAAAACAAGGCACAAATAGATTAAAACAAAACATAAAACTGATATATATATATATATATATATATATATATATATATATATATACAAATCAAAAGGTAATACAGAAGAACCGCTGAGTACAAATCAAAATATATATCCGTACATCATAAATATCCCAAATCCCACGATAACGCCCAGTGTACGGAGCCCTCAGCGGATCACCCATTCTGGATCACTCTGCAGCTCTCCTAACCTGTAAATGATCTACAAAACGGTATAAAACCGTTAGCTAATCATACACATATATAGAGATGCAAGAGCACAAACACACGTTAGAAATAATAAACACCTCATCATGCTACCACACATTTACCCGGTTAATTATCTTTATAAGGTCCAACACTCAAATCGTATAAATAAGTGTATATAAACATATGTGACACGAGGAATATAATTCACGCCTCTGATCGCTATTAGCCAGCTGGTGTGGCTCCGGCACTCCTCCCCGTATACCCTATGGGAGTGATGAAGGAGTCCATCACGTATAGCAGATCTGGCCTAACTACAGAAAACCTCCCAGACTTCCAAGGGGATGAAATGGAAAAGGTTATCACAACCCTACAATGGGCAACCAATATACCATATGTCGGTAATAATAATCTCATATGCTATCAAGCATATAACACACACCACTCATGCATACATCCAATATAAGGATGGTAGCTAAGTAAGTCCTATGGACTTACCTCAACCTCAGAATTAGTCTCAACTACGATCAACTCTCAACCTGGTCCACTCCAATTCTGGAGGACAACACTGCTTAGTAACAAGGCATAACAATATATCAAACTCATATCCATCAAAAGGGGTTACACCTAGACCCAAGGAATCCATAAGGATCATATCCTAACTCATATACCTCAAAGTCATAACCGGCATAAACGATATCATGATCATCCTCATTCTATCCTCATACACATACCTAGCATTCTACTAACTCGCTCATACTAGGAAAGGAAAGAATCATACTACTCTAAGTAGATCCTGCACAAAACGCACCTGCCGAACGGAAAGACGCAGGGGCGGAACAAGGTAAACCGCAGGCGCGGCAAGGCTCAGCCGCAGGCGCGGTGACAGTGGCCGCAGGCAACGCAGGCACGGCACAGGCACTGTGACACGGCTCCCGCACGGGCGGCGACGCTGAGGCGCGGGTGCGGTGACAGATCCCGCTGGGGCGGCAGTACTGGAACGCGGGGGCGGCGACAGTGCAGAATGGGATCCCGCGATTCCTCTTCGGCTCTTCACGTGATCAAATCACGTCTTCATCCATCCACAGTCACACACATACATATACATACACATTCCAACATCAATATACATTCAATTCATCTAATCCTAAGCTAAGGAATGGAATCAAGGAAGAAGAAAGAAAGAAGTAAGAATGGAGCTTACCACTATTGTGGTCTAAGCAAGGGAAGATCACAACCAACCTCACTGGCTTCTAAGCTCAGCAACACGCCTCAAGCTCATCAACATCATCAACTACACACAAACTCTTCAAACTCTAAGGAAGAACAAGATCAAGAAGGAGTGAAGGGAGAAGCAAGAAGGAGAACGTAAGAAGGCTGGGAAGTAGAGTGGAAACCCTTGATCACGAGCCAAGGAGAAGACTTAAGGAAGAAGAGAAAGAAAGGGTAAAGCACAAGTCAAAAGGTCAACAAAACCGGCTGCAGCCGCAGGAAACCGCAGGGGCGGGCTTCCTGGCTGCAGGGGCGGAACAACAGACGAGCCGCAGGGGCGGCCTCACGGACCCGCGGGGGCGGCTAAGGCCAAAACTGGCTCCCAAAGACTAAGGCTCTTACACCTCACCCCCCTAAAAACAAGTTTCGTCCTGAAACTTGTAAAATCCTCAAACCACTCAGACTCACAAGCCGAGGTACAACTCTCTCTATAACCTCAACACAGGCATGGAGGAAATCATCAACTCCAGCAACAAAAACACTATCCAAGGCATAGAGGAAAATCATCTCTAGCCGTATCAACATCACACATAACAGAAAGGCATGGAGGAAAAACATCTCCAGCAACACTATGTCCATCAAAATAGCATGGAGGAATAACCATCTCCAGCTAAATCCTAATCATATCAAAATAACATGGAGGAAAGAGCCATCTCCAGCTATAAACAGTAATCATACTAGCATAACAAGATCTAATAAGATCATGTATCACATCAAAGCTAGTATGAAAATAAACACAACATTGTATATAAGCACATAAGCATAACACTCACCAAGATAGTACTAAGATCTACTCGTCGATCCTACTGGTACATCTATCTCGGCATAGAACTCTGGATAGTTCCTCTGGATACTATCCTCAGTCTCCCATGTAGCCTCATCAGGTCCTCGTCTCGACCACTATATCCTCAGCATAGGAATGTCCTTCGAACGCAGGCGTTTCATACCTCGTTCTAGGACTACAATAGGGTGCTCAACAAAAGTGTGGTCCGGCTCAACCACCAAATCATCATAACTCACAATATGTCTCGGATCTGGTATATACTCCCTCAGCTGAGACACGTGAAATACAGGGTGAACACCCTCTAATCTCGGAGGCAAGACTAACCTGTATGCTGCGCTCCCAACCCGATCCAAAATCTCGAACGGTCCGACATACCATGGGCTCAACTTCCCCTTAATGCCAAAACGTCTAACTCCTCGTGTCGGAGACACTCTCAGCCACACATGGGCTCCCACTCTGAACTCTAGAGGTCTACGCCTCCTATCTGCATATGACTTCTGACGGCTCTGTGCAGTTAGCATCCACTCTCTAATCAATGCTACTCGAGCAACATCATCCTGAATCTGATCAGGTGTCAAACCACTAACACTGCTCTGCTCATCCCAGCATAACGGAGTACGACATCTCTGCCAAAATAGTGCCTCATATGGGGCCATCCCAATAGATGCATGCCAGATGTTGTTGTATGAGAACTCAACTAGTGGGAGATGATCCATCCACACTTGTCCCCATTCCAACACATAAGCTCGCAACATATCCTCCAGTGTCTGAATGGTCCTCTCAGACTGACCATCTGTCTGAGGATGGAACGCAGTAGTGAAGTGCAAACTCGTCCCTAGGGCAGTCTGAATCTGCTGCCGGAATCTCGAGGTAAATCGCCCATCTCTATCTGAGACGATCGTCCTCGGTACACCATGGAGTCTCACTATCTGCCTAGTGTACTCCTTAGCCAATCTACTCACTGGCCACGTTTCCCGGATAGGGATAAAACGTGCCGTCTTCGTCAATCTGTCCACTATAACCCAGATAGCATCAAAACTTCGGCTCAGTCTCAGCCTAGTCACGAAATCCATGGTGACATCCTCCCACTTCCTATGTGGAACAGGAAGTGGACGGAGTTTACCTCCAGGTTTAAAATGCTCTATCTTGACCTGCTGACAGGTCGCACACTGTGCCACAAATCTGACCACATCGGGCTTCAGCCCTCCCACCAATATAAACGTCTCAAGTCCTGGTACATCTTACTCGTACTTGGGTGTACTAAATAAGGCGTACAATGAGCCTAATGTAAAATCCTCTGGCGTGGACCCGCATCAACGGGGACACAGACGCGACCGCGGCGCCTTAATACTCCATCTGCTCCTAGCAGGAACGGTGGTGCCTCATCCCTAGACATCCTCTCTCGGATCCTCATCAGTGTCGGGCAAGTCTCCTGCTTTTGTTGGATCTCACCCAACAGATCAGGAAGAACCTCTAAGGTACGCAGTTGGGCATCCTCATCAGGAAACTAGATGTCCAACTCTAACTAGATCAGATCTCTCTACAACTGATGCTGAACTGTCAGTCTCGCAATCGCCTTCTCTCGAGGCGTCTTCCTGCTCAGAGCGTCGGCGACAACGTTCGCCTTCCCTGGATGGTACAAAATCTCCAAATCAAAATCCTTGATCAACTCGAGCCACCTACGCTGGCGGTTATTCAATTCCCGCTGCATAAAAATGTACTTCAGACTCTTATGGTCTGTGAAGATCTGACATGTAATACCATACAGGTAATGTCTCCAGATCTTCAATGCATGAACTACTGCTGCCAACTCTAGATCATGAGTCGGGTAGTTCTCCTCATACGTCTTCAGCTGTCTAGACGCATATGCTATCACTCTGCCCCGCTGCATCAGTACACATCCCAAGCCTAGCTTGGATGCATCACTGTATACCACAAAATCCTCTGTACCCTCTGGCTGTGCCAAAATAGGAGCAGAAGTCAGATGTCTCTTCAGCTCCTCAAAACTCTGCATACACTGATCAAACCATACAAACTTGGTAGTCTTCCTCAGCAGACTCGTCAGTGGACGGGCTATCACAGAAAATCCCTCCACAAAGCGTCGGTAATAACCGGCTAGGCCAAGAAAGCTACATACTTCCTTGACGTTCGTCGGTGTCGTCCAAGCTGCTACTACTTCAATCTTCGCCGGATCCACCTTCATCCCTTTAGCTGAAACCACATGACCCAAGAATGCTACCTCTGGCATCCAGAACTCGCACTTAGAGACCTTAGCATTAAGTTCTCTATCTCGTAAAACCTGCAATACAGTCCTCAGTTGTCCTGCATGCTCCTCTCTACTGCGAGAGTATACTAGAATGTCATCATAAAGACCACCAAAAAATGATCCAGGAAGTCGATGAAGATGTTGTTCATCAACTCCATAAAGATTGTTGGGGCATTCGTAAGCCCAAATGGCATCACTACAAACTCGTAGTGTCCATATCTGGTCCGGAATGCTGTCCTGTGCACATCCTGCTCTCTCACCCTTAGCTGGTGATACCCTGAACGCAGGTCAATCTAGGAAAACACAGTCGCTCCCTGAAGCTGATCTAATAAATCATCAATACGAGGCAATGGATACTTGTTCTTCATGGTCACCTTGTTCAACTCTCTGTAATCTATGCACAGTCTCAACGATCCGTCCTTCTTCCGTACGAAGAGGACAGGTGCTCCCCATGGGGATATGCTAGGGCGAATAAAACCCTACTCAACCAACTCCTCGAGTTGCTTCTTCAGCTATAACATCTCAACAAGCGCCATCCGGTATGAGGCCTTCGAGATCGGTCTCGTACCAGGTTCTAATTCAATACTGAAGTCCACACTCCTCTGAGGCGGCAAACTGGACGGCTCAGCAAACACATTTGTAAACTCACAGACAACTAGGATATCCTCTAATGATGGACTCTCCCCCTACTTCATGGCATAACACTAGAAGACCTCACAATCCTGTGCAATGAGTCTCGCTGCCCGTATCGCACTGATAACCATGTCTGATTTTCCAAGGTCCCATCCTCGGAAAACCTCTATCTGTCCTAACTCGGTAGAGAGGGTAACAGTCCTCCTACCTACATCTAAAACTGCCCGATGCCTATCCATCCAATCCATACCTAAAATGACTTCTTCATGCACTAATGGCATGGCAAAGAAGTCCACAAGCAAAACACGGGTCCCTACAGAAATGGGACAATCATGAATCTCACGGGTACCTCTGACCCTACTACCATCGGGTAACCCTATACTAAAGGGTATCCCCTCAGCCGTATCTAGACTCAGACGAGCTACACAGGCATCAGAAATAAAAGAATGCGTAGCTCCAGTATCAAACAAGACTCTAACAGGTAAACCATGAATCAGAATGGCACCTGTAGCAGTCGGTGCAGCTGGCTCCTCTGCACTCCTCAACTCAAAAACTCGACCTTGTGGTCCTCTGGTATCAGTGGTGCTCCCACCACGACATCTACCTCTACTCGGCCCAGGAGAAGATCCCTGAGTCGTAGGGCGATTTGAGACTCTCTACAGTCCTTGTGTCTGCTGTTGTTAAGGTGGTCTCTGCCCACCTCCCGCTACACTGGCAGGGGAAGAACCCTGCTGAGATAATGCTCCGCCTTGTCGGCAGAAGACAACTCTGTGGCCTGATCTACCACAAGTTAAACAAGTCACTAACGGCCTCGTACACTCTGGCCGCATATGTCCCGGATCACCACAATTGTAACATTGTCGCCTCCTATCTGCAACCGGTGCAGATGAGGGATGACTCTGGCGACTTTGGCCTCGCCCTGAACCAGGAACTCCACCAGTACCACTGGTCTGCCCTGTACGCTGCCTCTTCTCAGACCCTCCGGTCTGAGATGCTCTCCTCTGACCCGCTCCCTCCCTCTCATAGTCGGAAGCTCTGTCCTGATAATCCATAAGAGTCTCACAATGAAATCACGCCATGTAGGTCCGGGTAGTGCCCCTCAGCCGTCGGGAGAAAAGATACACATGCTGATCTGCAAAAGGTGCAGCTGGACCCAGCAATGCCAGCTCCTCCTGAAATCTCCTAATAGCCTCTGAGACTAGTACATCCTCAAATCCAGCCTCAACAAAATCTCGCAGTTTCTCCCTCCTCAGTGAGGTATGGAAGAAACTCTCTCTAATCATAGACCTCATCTGCTTATAATTGGTAACCTGTACCCGTACATACCTCCACCAGTGTTGTGCCAAATCTCTGAACAGAGTCTGCACCAACTCGATATGCAAGGGGTCAACGAAAACGGCTGCAGCCACAAGAACCTGTGGGGGCGGCGGAGATGGCCGCGGGAGCGGCGACCCGCAGGTGCGGCGGAGATGACCGCGGGAGCGGCTAGGCCAATTTCGGCCAAAGTCGAGCTCGGTCAAAGACCAATCTCGGTCCGAAAGATAGGGTCTTACACCTCACACCCCTAAAAACAAGTTTCGTCCCGAAACTTGCAAGATCCTGAAAATACTCGGACTCGGGAGCCAAGGTACACTCTCTATAGCCTCAAACATAAGCATGAAGGAAATCATCAACTCCAGCTGTAACCTATACTATCCAGGGCCTAGAGAAACCATCTCTAGCCATATCATAACCATAACAGAAAGGCATGGAGGGAGAACATCTCCAGCACTACTATGTCCCTCAAAATAGCATGGAGGGAAGAACCATCTCCAGCTAAACCTAAGCTTATCACAATAGCATGGAGGGAAGAACCATCTCCAGCTATAAATAGGAAATCATACTAGCATAACAAGATCTAATAAGATCATAATCACATCAAAGCTAGCATGAAATAAACACATCATAGCATATAAGCATATAAGCAGATAAGACTCACCAAGCTAGTACTAAGATCTACTCGGTGATCCTACTGGTGCATCTATCTCGGCATAGAACTCTGGATAGTTCCTCTGGATACTAACCTCAGTCTCCCATGTAGCCTCCTCGGGTCCTCGTCTCGACCACTGTATCCTCAACATAGGGATGTCCTTCGAACGTAGGCGTCTCATACCTCGCTCTAGGACTGCAATAGGATGCTCAACAAACGTGTGGTCCGGCTCAACCACCAAATCCTCATAACTCACAATGTGCCTCGGATCTGGTATGTACTCCCTCAGCTGAGACACATGAAATACAGGGTGAACACCCTCTAATCTCGGAGGCAAGGCTAACTTGTAAGTTGCGCTCCCAACTCGATCCAGAATCTCGAACGGTCCGACATATCGGGGACTCAACTTCCCCTTAATGCCAAAACGTCTAACACCTCGTGTCGGGGACACTCTCAGCCACACATGGGCTCCAACCCAGAACTCTAGAGGTCTACGCCTTCTGTCAGCATAAGACTTCTGACGGCTCTATGCAGTCAGCATACGCTCTCTGATCAATGCTACCCGAGCCATATCATCCTGAATCTGATCAGGTGCTAAACCACTAACACTGCTCTGCTCATCCCAGCATAACGGGGTACGACATCTCTGTCCATACAGTGCCTCATATGGGGCCATCCCAATAGATGCATGTCAGCTGTTGTTGTAGGAGAATTCAACAAGTGGGAGATGATCCGTCCACACCTGTCCCTAATCCAACACACAAGCTCGCAACATATCCTCCAAGGTCTGAATGGTCCTCTCTGACTGACCATCTGTCTGAGGATGAAACGCAGTCGTGAAGTGCAAACTCGTCCCCAAGGCAGTCTGAATCTGCTGCCAGAATCTCGAGGTAAATCGCCCATCTCTGTCTGAGACGATCGTCCTCGGTACACCATGGAGTCTCACTATCTGCCTAGTGTACTCCTCGGCTAATCTGCTCACCGGCCACGTCTCCCTGATAGGAATGAAACGTGCCGTCTTCGTCAATCTGTCTACTATGACCCAAATGACATCAAAACTCCGGCTCAACCTCAAGCCAGTCACAAAATCCATGGTGACGTCCTCCCACTTCCTCTGTGGAATAGGAAGGGGATGAAGCTCACCTCCAGGTCGGAAATGCTCGATCTTGACCTGCTGGCAGGTCACACACTGAGCTATAAATCTGGCTACATCGGGCTTCAGCCCTCCCCACCAATATATGTCTCAAGTCCTGATACATCTTACTCGTACCTAGATGTACAGAGTAAGGTGTACATTGAGCCTCTTGTAAAATCCTCTAACGCAAATCTGTATCAGCAGGTACATAGCCGCCACCGCGGCGCCTCAAAACTCTATCTGCTCCAAGCAGAAACTGGGGTGCCTCATCTCGAGACATCCTATCTCTAATCCTTTGTAAAATCGGGCAGGTTTCCTGTTTCTGCCGGATCTCATCCAACAGATCAGGAAGAACCTCTAAAGTACGCAACTGAGCATCCTCATCAGGAAACTGGACGTCCAACTCTAACCAGATCAGATCTCTCTGAAACTGATGCTGATCACATCCCAAGCCTAGCTTGGATGCATCATTGTAAACCACAAAATCCTCAGTACCCTCTGGCTGTGCCAAAATAGGAGCAGAAGTCAAACGCCTCTTCAACTCCTCAAAACCCTGCCTGCACTGATCAGACCACACAAATCTGGTAGTCTTCCTCAGCAAACTCGTCAGTGGACGGGCAATCATAGAAAATCCCTCCACAAAGCGTTTGTAATTACCGGCTAGGCCAAGGAAACTACGTACTTCCTTGACGTTCGTCGGTGTCGTCCAAGCTGCTACTGCCTCTATCTTCGCTGGATCCACCTTGATCCCCTCAGCTGATACTATATGACCCAGGAATGCTACCTCTGGCATCCAGAACTCACACTTAGAGAACTTAGCATAAAGTTCTCTATCCCGCAAAACCTGCAATACAGTCCTCAGATGTCCTGCATGCTCCTCTCCACTACAAGAGTATACCAGAATGTCATCAATGAAGAACACTACAAACTGATCCGAAGTGCATGAAGGTACTGTTCATCAACTCCATAAAGACGGCTGGGGCATTCGTAAGCCCAAATGGCATCACTACAAACTCGTAGCGGCCATATCTGGTCCGGAATGCTGTCCTGTGCACATCCTGATCCCTCACCCTCAACTGGTGATACCAGGAACGCAGGTCAATTCTGGAGAACACAGTCGCTCCCTGTAGCTGATCTAACAATTATCCATACACGACAATGGCTACTTATTCTTAATGGTCACCTTGTTTAGCTCTCTGTAATCTATACACATTCTCAATAATCCGTTCTTCTTCCGTACGAAGAGGACAGATGCTCCCCATGGGGACACACTAGGGCGAAAGAAGCCCTTCCCAACCAACTCATCGAGTTGCTTCTTAAGCTCTAGCATCTCAACAGGTGCCATCCGGTATGGGGCCTTCGAGATGGGTCTCGTACTAGACTATAACTCTATCCCAAAATCTACACTCCTTTGAGACAGCAAGCTGGACGGCTCAGCAAACACATATGTGAACTCACAAACAATTAGGATGTCTTCTACAGCTGGACTCTCCCCCTCCTTCATGGCATAACACCAGAAGATCTCACATCACTGTGCAAACAGTCTAGCTACTCGTATCACACTGATAATCATACTAGATTTTCCAAGGTCCCATCTTTGGAAAACCTCTATCTGTCTTAACCCGGTAGAGAGGTAACGGTCCTCCTACCTATATCTAAGACTGCAGAAAGTCTATCCATCCAATCCATACCTAGTATGACTTTTTCATGCTCTAATGGCATGACAAAGAAGTCAACTAGTAAAATACGGGTCCCTACAGAAATGGGACAGTCAAGAATCTCATGGGTACCTCTGACCCTACTATCATCGGGTAACCCTATACTAAAGGGTATCCCCTCAATCATATCTAAACTCAAACACTCAATACAATCATCAGATATAAAAGAAGACATAACTCCAGTATCAAACAAACTCTAACAGGTAAACCATGGATCAGAATGGTACCTGTAACAGGCGGTGCAGCTGACTCCTCTGCACTCCTCAGCTTAAAAACTCGGCCCTGTGGCCCTCTGGTGTCAGTGGTGCTCCCACCACGACCTATGTCTCTACTCAACCTAAGAGCAGATCCTTGAGTGGTAGGACGATCTGGGACTCTCTGCTGTCCTTGTGTCTGTTGCTGCTGAGGTGGCCCCTGCCCACCTCCCGCTATACTGGCATGAGTAGAACCCTGCTGAGACGACGCTCCACCTTGTCTATAAAAGACAGCTCTGTGACCTCGTCCACCACAAGTGAAGCAAGTCACTATCTGCCTCGTGCACTCTGGTCTGATATGTCCATACTCTGCACAGTTGAAACACTGTCGTACCCTATCTGTAGCCGGTGCAGATGAGGGATGACTCTGGCGGCTCTGGCCTTGCCCTGAACCAGTAACTGCACCAGTACCCTGCTGAGATAAGGCTCTGTTCCGTCTACAGAAAACAGCCCTGTGACCCTGTCTGCCACAGGTGAAACAAGTCACTAACTTCTTCTTGCATGCTGGTCTCAAATGTCCAAGCTCCTCACAGTTATAACATCGTCGACCTGTAGTTGCAACCTGTGCAGATGTAGGGGAACTTGATTGTCCCTGGTTTCGTTCGGAACTAACAACTCCACCAATAGCACTGGTCTCTCCAGTTCGTTGTCTCTTCTCAGATCTTCTATACTCTTCTGGAACTTGAGTGATCTCAGCAGTACTTGCCGGTATAACTGGCACGTGAGTCACTCCACATAATCTCTCAAAGAATCTCGCCTGTACTGGCAGATCCGGGGTAGGTCTACCCGCCCTGGCAGCCTCCATCACTTGTCTGATATATTCACGAAATGCTGGTCCCTCCATGGAGACACGATCAGAGTCATCTGACTGGACCCTCTGTGGGTTAGGTCTCTCAGCTATACCGTTCCTAGTCTCAGGAATGGCACTCTCAGCAATGTCCTCATATATCTCCTCCACTGCACGTGAATCCACAACGGAAATCTGACCTGGTCCTACCATAACTGAAGGAAGAGGGGGCCTACCCCTACCTCGTCCAACTACAGGTATGACTCTAGTCTGAACCATCTGTAGAGGACACAAACCTAACTTAGAAGGCTATATATATGCCGTATGTATGTATCAAATCAATCACAACAGAATATCTATGTATATGTACTGTCGAGATCTTCAGAGGGGTGATGGCTCACGTACATGATATCCCAAAACATTTGTACTCATTTCAAAACCAAAATCTTTTGAAAAGTCAGACCCCTTTCGGGTTATGTTTATTTATCTATTTGAACTTTATTGCAGATTACAAGTGCCATTGTTGTCAACCTGGCTCTGATACCAACTTTGTAACACCCCGAATCCGTAGGAATCGAGGTGCTACTGGGTTAGGATCTCACAATGGATCTTGACCCTAGCCTGACAACAATTTCACTGAATCTTACAACAAGGCACCAACAAATTAAATATCAAACATGAAACTGATATAAAAGTATCAAAAGGTTTATACAACACTGCTGAGTACAATCAAAACATAACGAATATACATGATCAAAGTATCCCATTCCACGAGGACGACCTAGTGTACGGAGCCCTCAGCAGGTCACCCTCTCTGGATCACTCTACAGTTCTCCTAACCTGCGAGGGATCTAAAACACGGTATAAAACCGTTAGCTAACCATACACATATATAGAATGAACATAAGCACAATCACATATCAAAGATACTAAACACTTCAGCAGGATGTCACGCATTTGCCCATTTTATAATCTTTATAAATATAGTCCAACACTCAAATCGTATATATAAGGATATCAATATGAATATATGTGACACGAGGAATATAACCCTCGCCTCTCGGTGCTAATGCCAGCTGGAGTGGTGATGCGGTCACCGTCACCGTATACCCTATGGGAGTGGAGAAAGCCCGCCCCACAATCCAGAACTGACCTGCCCACAGAGAACCTCCAGTCTCCCAGCGGGATGAAAGGATAGCTGTCACGGCCCTACAATGGGCAGTCACTAAACCGTAGGTCGGTAATAACAATATCACATACTAGCAAACATAAACATGCACCACTCATGCAACATCCAATATATAGATGGCAGCTAAGTAAGTCCTATGGACTTACCTCAGTCTCGGAAGTAATCCCAGCTATGGTCAACTCTCAGATACGTCCACTCCAATCTGGAGGACAACACGGCCTATACAAGGCATACATATATACATATCAATCTACTATCACACAAATGGGTCACACCTAGACCCAAGGGATCCATAGGGATCATATCCAACTCATAACCTCAAGGCCGTAACCGGCATATCTATATCATACTCATCATAAACCGATACCTAGCATGATACTAGTTCCCTCATACTAGAAAGGAAAGGAACTACCTAACTATAGGTAGTCCCGGGACAAGACGCACCTGCGTGAACGGAGGACGCGGGGCGGAAGGTAAGCGGCCGCAGGCGCGGCGGGACGTAGCCGCGGGAGCGGTGACAAGGTTGCTGGCAAGTGCAGGAACGGCGCTGGCACGGTGGGGGCGCGACGGCACGGTAGCCGCAGGGGCGGTGACTCTCGGCCGCAGGGGCGGCGATAACGCAGAGCAAGATCCCGCGAATCCTCTTTCACTCTTTACGTGATCAATTCACGTCTTCACTCAGCCAAAACCAAGCATATACATATACATACACATACCAACATTAATCTATACTCCATTCATCTAATCCTAAGCTAAGGAAGATGAATTCAAGGGAAAGGAAGAAGAGAACAAGGGAAGAGGCTTACCACAACTCTGACTTAACAAGGGAAGGACAGAAGCAAGGCCTCACAACTGGCTTCAAGCTCAGAAACATACATCACAAGCATCACAACCCAGAAAGCCACACAAAACTCTTCCACACATCCAAGAACACAAGCAAGATCAAGGAGGAGAGAAGGAAAGCAAGGGATCGTGAGAAGCTGGAAATGGTGAGAAACCCTTGCTCATTCAGCCAAGGTGTAACTTAAAGAGCAAGGAAAAAGAAAGAGTAAAGCACGGGTCCAAGGGGTCAACAAAAACGGCTGCAGCCGCAAGCACCCGCGGGGGCGGCGGAGATGGCCGCGGGAGCGGCGACCCGCAGATGCGGCGGAGATGACCGTGGGAGCGGCTGGGCCAATCTCGGCCAAAGTCGAGCTCGGTCAAAGACCAATCTCAGTCCGAAAGATAGGGCTCTTACAACAACAACTTGAGACGCCTCGGTATTCAACGTATAATTCTTCCTCGAGTCAATATCCTCATTCTTCTAACACACGTACTCGAGATGTGCCTAGTTCTCCAGATGCCGACGCTTCCAAAGGAGCCCAACGGACGGGTCAATCCAATAGGCAAGCGGGTAATGAGAGGGCACCAAACCGTGGGCCCACGGCCCCGGCGCCTCCTGCTAGAGGTCAACAAGGACCTTCACCGGCGGCTCGCCCAAGGGAGCCCGTGTGCTTAGCGGTTTTGGTCACATGCAACGTGATTGTCCAAACACCAAACGGGTTTTGTTTGCCGATCCAGCATATTTTGAGGATGAAGATGATCATCAAGATGGCGATATCATCATTGAGGATGACCAAGACGCTGACCCGCAATTTGGAATGGAACCATGTGACGACGAGCTTGCTTGCGCCCCAACACAACCCGGTAAATTCGCTCTTGTTTCTCGTCCTATTTTGGCTATTAAAGAGTTTATTCCTATTGATCAACGCGAGAATCTCTTCCACTCTCGTTGCTTGGTCAATAATACGAGCCTTTCTCTCATTGTTGACGGGGGTTCTTGTTGCAATTTTGTCAACGAACGAGTGGTAAAACACTTCAAGTTGCCTACAACCCCCCACCCAACACCTTACGGACTCCAATGGATTTCCGATAAGGTGTGTGACACCGTCATACAACAAGCTTGGGTGACGTTTTCTATTAGTGCCTATGTTGATAAGGTCCTTTGTGATGTTATCAAGATGGACGCCACACATGTTCTATTAGGACGACCATGGCAATTCTATCGCCGAACATTTCATGATGGTTATCTTAACCGGTACATGTTCCAGTATAATGGAAAACGGGTCACACTTTTGCCTATGACTCCGCACGAAATTTTGGTTGACTATGCGGAACGGAAGAGGCAACAATCTATAGATGAGTCCGCTTAGGCACCGGCAAAATCGGACCCTCCTCGGAGTTCTGATGTTTTAGGTGTTAGTACTTCCAAATCCCGGAACACCGCGCCTCTTGTCCATGCTACCGAGTCCAAAGGAAGTAAAGGCCGCATCGTTCCTACGAGCGCACCTTTGCCATCTTCGGACCCTGTAATTCAAGGACGGTGTGAACCGAGGATACTCTTAGCTCGCTGGCATGATTTGCAACCGGTCATGGAAGGCAAGTTTCCATGTTTCTTGCTTGTTCCGTTTTGTTTATCTACTTCTCATGACCCGAGTAATGTGCCACACGAGGTGTCTTTGTTGTTGTCCGAGTTTCAGGATATTTACCAAACCGTGTCGCGTACCGAGCAAGTCCGGAAGAGACGAAGGAGCTACAACGTCAAGTGCAAGAGCTCCTAGACCGGGGACATGTGCGTGAATCCTTATCACCATGTTCCGTACCGGTCATATTAGTGCCAAAGAAAGACGGATCATGGCGGATGTGTGTTGATTGTCGTGCCATCAACCAAATCACCGTTAAAACCTCCACCCGATCCCGCGCCTTGATGACATGTTGGATGAGCTCCACGGTGCCACCATTTTCTCCAAAATTGATCTCCGGAGCGGTTACCACCAAATCCGGATGGCCGAAGGAGACGAGTGGAAGACGGCATTCAAGACGAAGTATGGACTCTATGAATGGCTTGTCATGCCATTTGGCCTCTCCAACGCCCCATCCACCTTCATGCACCTCATGAACCATGTCTTGCGCTGATTCTTGGGTATATTTGTCGTTGTTTATTTCGATGATATTTTGGTGTTTAGTACGTCTTTGGAGGATCACATCGGGCACCTTCGCCAAGTGCTCGAGTGCCTTAGACAAGAGAAATTGTATGTCAACTTTGAAAAATGCGTCTTTTGCTCGGACACCACTATCTTTCTTGGTTATGTCGTGTCTAAGGACGGACTACGAGTAGACGAATCCAAAGTTCGTGCTATTCGGGAGTGGCCTACTCCTACTACGGTCACCATGGTCCGAGCCTTTCTCGGCTTAGCGGGCTTCTACCGACGCTTTGTCAAGGACTTTAGCACGGTAGCAGCACCGCTCCATGAGCTTACTA
Source organism: Fagopyrum tataricum (assembly GCA_002319775.1). Lineage (NCBI taxonomy): Eukaryota > Viridiplantae > Streptophyta > Magnoliopsida > Caryophyllales > Polygonaceae > Fagopyrum > Fagopyrum tataricum. The sequence goes on from CM008283.1 coordinate 45,556,951, forward strand.
CCAAGGGTGTCACGTTTGAGTGGCGTGATATCCATGCTCGAGCGTTTGATGCGCTCAAAGACCGCCTTTGTAATGCACCATTACTCCAACTCCCAAACTTTTCGAAAACTTTCGAGGTGGAGTGTGATGCATCAAATGTGGGAATTGGAGGAGTTCTCTTACAAGAGACTCGTCCAATTGCCTACTTTAGTGAAAAACTTTCCGGTCCTTTGCCCAACTACCCTACATATGACAAGGAACTATATGCTCTAGTTCGTTGTCTTAAGACATGGCAAAATTACTTGTGGCCGAAGGAATTCGTGATTCATTCGGATCATGTGGCTCTTTCGTATCTCAAGAGTCAAACAAATCTAAGTCGGCGCCATGCTAGTTGGGTAGAGTTTTTAGAGACCTTTCCTTATGTCATTGGGCATAAGAAAGGCAAGGAGAATGTGGTAGCCGATGCCCTTTCTCGCCGGTATGCCCTTCTTGTATATATGGGCGCCAAGATACATGGTTTTGCTCTTATCAAAGAGTTATATGCCACGGATCTTGACTTCAAGGACATATGGGCACAATGCCTCGACCTCCGAGAGCACGAGTCTTTCTTTATTAACGATGGCTATCTTTTCCGAGCGGGAAAACTTTGCATCCCGCGCTCATCTATACACCATTTGTGGATCAAGGAAGCTAATGAGGGCCGTGGTCACTTCGGTGCTACCAAGACCCTTTCCGCTCTCCAAGAGCATTTCTTTTGGCCCGGATGCGTATGCATGTGACACGGTTTTGCAAGGGTTGCATCACATGTCATCATGCAAAATCGCGCAAAGGTCCGGATGGAATGTATTCTCCTTTGCCTATACCAATGGGACCTTGGGAAGATTTATCTATGGACTTTGTGGTCGGGTTGCCTATGTCAAAACGAGGCAAAGACTCCATTTTTGTGGTAGTCGATCGCTTCTCCAAAATGGATCATTTCATTGCATGTAAGAGCACCCAAAATGCTAGTGAAGTTGCCACTTTGTTCTTTGACAATGTGGTGCGCTTACATTGGATACCCCGTTCTATCGTTAGTGATCGGGACGTAAAATTCGTGAGTCACTTTTGGAGAATGCTATGGGGATAGCTTGGAACCAACTTGTTGTTTTCAAGTAGTTATCACCCCCAAACCGATGGTCAAACGGAGGTGACCAATCGGACTCTTGGTGCTCTACTTAGAGCCACCACTAGGACCAACCCACGTAGGTGGGAGGACTTACTTTCTATTGTGGAGTTTTCATACAACAGGTCTAGGCACACGACAACTAAATTGTCCCCATTTGAAGTTGTCTACGGCCTTAATCCACACACCCCGTTGGACTTCACTCCCCGACCGCTCAAGGACGGAGAACACATCATCGCCGCAAACCGAGCCGCCCAAATCATTGAGCTTCATGAGCAGACTAGGACACAACTAGAACGTCGTGCCGCCCAACTTGCCGGACAACGCAACAAGGGCAGCCGCGACGTCTCTTTTGAGCCCGGTGATCTTGTTTGGCTCCACCTAAGGAAGGAGCATTTATCAAAACTCGCCGCATGAGCAAGCTTTCGGACCGTGGTGATGGCCCATTCCGCATCTTAGCCCACCATGGCCCGAATGCATACAAGTTAGAGCTTCCGGATTCCTACGGAGTACACCCGGCATTCAACGTCAAGGACCTTGCCCCTTATGTTGAGCCCCTCTTTGACGATGGTGAAACGGGGATGTTTCACAACCAAGATGGGGGGACTGATGCGCCCTTGGATGCTCCTCTTACGTTGACCGTAGATGATGAGGATGAGGCTTTGAGGGTTCGCTCAGATGGACCGCTCACCCGATCCCGAGCCAAGGCCATTGCCCGAGCCACCGGATCCATCATCGCCCGCATCACTTCGTCACTTAGACCAGTCGCCGGTATGCCGTGTCTCTACACCACCATGGCATAGGCTACCGGTCCCGTCCATGCTTTTACTTTCGGACTATATTTTGCATGTTTTCCTTTTATGTAATAAAAGGGATATTCCTTATAGAATATTCCCTTTGATCTTATCTTTTAGGGTTTTTCCTTGTTGGACTTTTCGTATGTATGTTTGTTTGGCCCGTTGGTCCATAAGTGGGCAAGACTCTCTATATAAGGGACCTCTTGCCTCACTTATTTTCCATGTTCAATTTTACTAGGTTTTTGAGAAGATTTTCCTCTGACTTAGCTTGGACATCAAACCTTCCCGTCTATTTCTCAAATTTCTTCCTTGGATCTCGTCTTTGATCCAAGAACACCATATCCGAGGATTCTTCTTTAGAATCAACTTTCGATCTCCATCAAACGGTTTATTCGATCTCTCTAAATCGAATCAACCCTTGTTTCTTCATCGCTTCCACCCCTTTGGATCTGAATCGAAACAACGCCGCACAAAGAATCAAGGATTAGTTGGAGCTTTGTTGGATCTAGATCCAAAATTTATCCTTCGTTACCTCCAAGGACGCATCAGGTTACTTCATTCCAGCCTTCTTCACGTTCTTCTTCTTGCCTCCTTCTTCTCCTTGATCTTGTCTTTGCTTCCTTGGAGTTTGGAAGAGTTTTTGTTGTGTGGATGATAATGTTGATGATGTTGGATGTTGTGCTGAGCTTGAGAGCTAGCTGTTGAGGTTGTGTGATCCTTTCCTTGCCTAGACCAGCAGTAGAGGTAAGCTCCTTGCTTCTCCTTCCTTTCCTTCTTCCTTGTTTCCTCTTCTAGCTTAGGATTAGATGTATGGAAGGTATATTGATGTTAGAATGTGTATGTATATGTATGTGTTTGACTATGGAATGGAGAAGACGTGATTTGATCACGTGAAGAGTGAAAGAGAAGTCAGGACTCTACGTTCTGCAGAGTCGCCGCCTCCGCGCCTAGAAGCTGCCGCCCGTGCGGGAGCCTAGTCACTGCACCCACGCCCGGAAGTTTCCGCCCCTACGGCCACGGTCTCAGCGCCTGCGCCCGTGCCTGCGCTTGCCTGCGGTTTGCCTTGTTCTGCCCCTGCGTCTTTCCGTTCCGCAAGTGCGTCTTGTACGGGATCTACTTAGAATAATATGATCCTTTCCTTTCCTAGTATGAGCGGGTTAGTAGCATGCTAGATATGTGTATGAGGATAGAATGATGAGGAATGTGATATATCTGTATGCCGGTTATGACTTTGAGGTTTAGTAGTTTATCGAGGTTTTTAAGTTGGATATGATCCTTATGGATCCCTTGGGTCTAGGTGTGACCCCTTTGATTGATAGGAGATGTGATATCTCGTTATGCCTTGTTTTAGGCAGTGTTGTCCTCTAGATTGGAGTGGATCGTGTTTCAGAGTTGATCGTGGTTGAGACTACTTCTGAGGTTGAGGTAAGTCCATAGGACTTACTTAG